>CAKAJE020001836.1:157087-322954 GCA_916610135.2 Macropis europaea | reverse complement strand
AGAATTACGCTGAATTCTTATATTAACCGTAATATAAAATGATCTAATCGGGACTCTGTTTGCCTTACCCTAGAAGATCAATAGTGCATTTTACTCGCCAATCTACGCGCTTTAAGATTCCGCCTAGCCCAGTACGCTATCTGAAATAGGAGCGACGTAAATTGAACAAATGTGATACAATTTCGCTGAATTCTTAAATTAACCATAATATAAAATGATCTAATCAGGTCTCTGTTTGCCCTACCCTAGAAGTGTAATATTGCATTTTACTCGCCATATCATGCGCTTTGAGATGCCCCTTAGCCCAATACGCTATCTGAAATAGGAGCGACGTAAATTGAACAAATGTGATAGAATTTCGCTGAATTCTTAATTAACCTTAATGTAAAATGAATTAATCGGGTCTGTGTTCGCCCTACGCTAGAAGATTAATAGTGCATTTCACTCGATATTTCATGCGCTTTGAGATGCCGCTGAGCCCAATAAGCTATCTGAAATAGGAGCCACGTAAATTGAACAAATGTGATAGAATTTCCCTGAATACTTATATTAACGAAAATGTAAAATGATCTAATCGGGTCTCTGATTGCCCTATCATAGAAGTTTAATAGTGCACTTTACTCGCCATTCCACGCGCTTTATGTTGCCGCCTAGCCCAGTACGCTATCTGAAATAGGAGCTACGTAAGTTGAACAAATGTGACAGAATTACGCTGAATTCTTATATTAACCGTAATAGAAAATGATCTAATCGGGTCTCTGATTGCCCTATCATAGAAGTTTAATAGTGCATTTTACTCGCCATTCCACGCGCTTTAAGATGCCGCCTCGCCCAGTACGCTATCTGAAATAGGAGCGACGTAAATTGAACAAATGTGATAGAATTTTGCTGAATTCTTAAATTAACCATAATATAAAATGATCTAATCGGGTCTCTGTTTGCCCTACCCTAGAAGTTTAAGAGTGCATTTCACTCGTCATTTCATGCGCTTTGAGATGCCGCTTAGCCCAATACGCTATCTGAAATAGGAGCGACGTAAATTGAACAACTGTGATAGAATTTCCCTGAATACTTATATTAACCTTAATGTAAAATGATCTAATCGGGTCTCTGTTCGCCCTACCCTAGAAGTTTAATAGTGCATTTTACTCGCCATTTCATGCGCTTTGAGATGCCGCTTAGCCCAATACGCTATCTGAAATAGGAGCGACGTAAATTGAACAAATGTGATAGAATTACGCTGAATTCTTATATTAACCGTAATATAAAATGATCTAATCGGGTCTCTGTTTGCCTTATCCTAGAAGTTTAATAGTGCATTTTACTCGCCATTTCATGCGCATTGAGATGCCGCTTCGCCCAATACGCTATATGAAATAGGAGCGACGTAAATTGAACAAATGTGATAAAGTTTCGCTGAATTCTTGAATTAACCATAATATAAAATGATCTTAACGGGTCTCTGTTTGCCCTACCCTAGAAGTTTAATAGTGCATTTTACTCACCATTTCTTGCGCTTTGAGATGCCGCTTAGCCCAACACGCTATCTGAAATATCAGCGACGTAAATTGAACAAATGTGAGAGAATTTCGCTGAATTCTTATATTAACCATAATGTAAAATGTTCTAATCGGGTCTCTGTTCGCCCTACCCTAGAAGATTAATAGTGAGTTTCACTCGTCATATCATGCGCTTTGAGATGCCGCTTAGCCCAATACGCTATCTGAAATAGGAGCGACGTAAATTGAACAAATGTGATAGAATTTCGCTGAATTCTTAAATTAACCATAATATAAATTGATCTAATCAGGTCTATGTTTGCCCTACCCTAGAAGTTTAATAGTGCATTTTACTCATCATTTCTTGCGCTTTGAGATGCCGCTTAGCCCAATACGCTATCTGAAATATCAGCGACGTAAATTGAACAAATGTGAGAGAATTTCGCTGAATTCTTATATTAACCTTAATGTAAAATGTTCTAATCGGGTCTCTGTTCGCCCTGCCCTAGAAGATTAATAGTGCATTTCACTCGTCATTTCATGCGCTTTGAGATGCCGCTTAGCCCAATAAGCTATCTGAAATAGGAGCGACGTAAATTGAACAAATGTGATAGAATTTCCCTGAATTCTTATATTAACCTTAATGTAAAATGATCTAATCTGGTCTCTGTTCGCCCTGCCCTAGAAGTTTAAAAGTGCATTTCACTCATGATTTCATGCGCTTTGAGATGACGCTTAGCCAATAAGCTATCTGAAATAGGAGCGACGTAAATTGTACAAATGTGATAGAATTTCGCTGAATTCTTGTATTAACCAAAATATAAAATGATCTAATTGGGTCTCTGATCGCCCTATCATAGAAGTTTAATAGTGCATTTCAATCGCCAGTCCACGCGCTTTAAGATGCCCCCTAGCGCATTACGCTATCTGAAATAGGAACGACGTAAATTGAACAAATGTGATAGAATTTTGCTGAATTCTTAAATTAACCATAATATAAAATCATCTAATCGGGTCTCTGTTTGCCCTACCCTAGAAGTTTGACAGTGCATTTTACTCGCCATTTCATGCGCTTTGAGATGCCGTTTAGCCCAATACGCTATCTGAAATAGGAGCGACGTAAATTGAACAAATGTGATAGAATTTCCCTGAATTCTTATATTAACCTTAATGTAAAATGATCTAATCGGGTCTCTGTTCGCCCTACCATAGAAGTCTAATAGTGCATTTCACTCGTCATTTCATGCGCTTTGAGATGCCGCTTAGCCCATTACGCTATCTGAAATAAGAGCGATGTAAATTGAACAAGTGTGATAGAATTTCGCTGAATTCTTATATTAACCAAAATATAAAATGATCTAATCGGGTCTCTGATTGCCGTATCATAGAAGTTTAAAAGTGCATTTTACTCGCAATTTCATGCGCTTTGAGATGCCGCTTAGCCCAATACGCTATCTGAAATAGGAGCGACGTAAATTGAACAAATGTGATAGAATTTTGCTGAATTCTTAAATTAACCATAATATAAAATGATCTAATCGGGTCTCTGTTTGCCCTACCCCTAGAAGTTTAATAGTGCATTTTACTCGCCATTCCACGCGCTTTAAGATGCCGCCTAGCCCAGTACGCTATCTGAAATAGGAGCGACGTAAATTGAACAAATGTGATAGAATTTCTCTGAATTCTTATATTAACCTTAATATAAAATGACCTAATCGGGGCTCTGTTTGCCCTATCATAGAAGTTTAATAGTGAATTTCACTCGTCATTTCAGGCGCTTTGAGATGCCGCTTAGCCCAATAAGCTATCTGAAATAGGAGCGACGTAAATTGAACAAATGTGATAGAATTTCGCTGAATTCTTATATTAACCTTAATGTAAAATGATCTAATCGGTTCTCTGTTCGCCCTACCCTAGAAGTTTAATAGTGCATTTCACTCGTAATTGCATGCGCTTTGAGATGCCGCATAGCCCAATTAGCTATCTGAAATAGGAGCGACGTAAATTGAACAAATGTGATAGAATTTCGCTGAATTCTTGTATCAACCAAAATATAAAATGATCTAATCGGGTCTCTGATTGCCTTATCATAGAAGTTTAATAGTGCATTTCACTCGCCATTCCACGCGCTTTAAGATGCCGCCTAGCCCAGCACGCTCTCTGAAATAGGAACGACGTAAATTGAACAAATGTGATAGAATTTTGCTGAATTCTTAAATTAACCATAATATAAACTGATCTAATCGGGTCCCTGTTTGCCGTACCCTAGAAGTTTAATAGTGCGTTTTACTCGCCATTTCATACGCTTTCAGATGCCGCTTAGCCCAATACGCTATCTGAAATATCAAAGACGTAAATTGAACAAATGTGATAGAATTTCGCTGAATTCTTATATTAACCTTAATGTAAAATGATCTAATCGGGTCTCTGTTCGCCCTACCCTAGAAGTTTAATAGTGCATTTCACTCGTAATTGCATGCGCTTTCAGATGCCGCATAGCCCAATTAGCTATCTGAAATAGGAGCGACGTAAATTGAACAAATGTGATAGAATTTCGCTGAATTCTTGTATCAACCAAAATATAAAATGATCTAATCGGGTCTCTGATTGCCTTATCATAGAAGTTTAATAGTGCATTTCACTCGCCATTCCACGCGCTTTAAGATGCCGCCTAGCCCAGTACGCTATCTGAAATAGGAACGACGTAAATTGAACAAATGTGATAGAATTTCGCTGAATTCTTGTATTAACCAAAATATAAAATGATCTAATCGTGTCTCTGATTGCCCAATCATAGAAGTTCAATAGTGCATTTCACTCGCCATTCCACGCGCTTTAAGATGCCGCCTAGCCCAGTACGCTATCTGAAATCGGAACGACGTAAATTGAACAAATGTGATAAAATTTTGCTGAATTCTTAAATTAGCCATAATACAAACTGATCTAATCGGGTCTCTGTTTGCCCTACCCTAGAAGTTTAATAGTGCATTATACTCGCCATTTCATGCTCTTTGAGATGCCGCTTAGCCCAGTACGCTATCTGAAATACGAACGACGTAAATTGAACGAATGTGATAGAATTTTGCTGAATTCTTAAATTAACCATAATATAAAATGATCTAATCGGATTTCTGTTTGCCCTACCCTAGAATTTTAACAGTGCATTTTACTCGCCATTTCATGCGCTTTGAGATGCCGCTTAGCCCAATACGCTATCTGAAATAGGAGCGACGTAAATTGAACAAATGTGATAGAATTTCGGTGAATTATTAATTAACCATAATATAAAATGATCTAATCGGGTCTCTGTTTGCCCTACCCTAGAAGTGTAATAGTGCGTTTTACTCGCCATTTCTTGCGCTTTGAGATACCGCTTAGCCCTATACGCTATCTGAAATATCAACGACGTAAATTGAACAAATGTGATAGAATTTCGCTGAATTCTTGTATTAACCAAAATATAAAACGATCTAATCGGGTTTCTGATTGCCCTATCAGAGAAGTTTAATAGTGCATTTCAATCGCCATTCCACGCGCTTTAAGGTGCCGCTTAGTGCAATACGCTATCTGAAATAGGAGCGACGTAAATTGAACAAATGTGATAGAATTTCGCTGCATTCTTATATTAACCAAAATATAAAATGATCTAATCGGGTCTCTGATTGCCGTATCATAGAAGTTTAATAGTGCATTTTACTCGCCATTCCACGCGCTTTAAGATGCCGCCTAGCCCAGTATGCTATCTGAAATAGGAACGACGTAAATTGAACAAATGTGATAGAATTTTGCTGAATTCTTATATTAACCATAATATAAAATGATGTAATCGGGTCTCTGATTGCCCTACCCTAGAAGTTTAATAGTGCATTTTACTCGCCATTTCTTGCGCCTTGAGATGCGGCTTAGCCCAATACGCTATCTGAAATAGGAGCGACGTAATTGAACAAATGTGATAGAATTTCGCTGAATTCTTATTTTAACCTTAATGTAAAATGATCTACTCGGGTCTTTGTTCGCCCTACCCTAGAAGTTTAATAGTGCATTTCACTCGTCATTTCATGCGCTTTGAGATGCCGCTTAGCCCAATAAGCTATCTGAAGTAGGAGCGACGTAAATTGAACAAATGTGATAGAATTTCGATGAATTCTTATATTAACCATAATATAAAATGATCTAATCGGGTCTCTGATTGCCCTACCCTAGAAGTTTAATAGTGCATTTTACTCGCCATTTCATGCGCTTTGAGATGCCTCTTAGCCCAATACGCTATCTGAAATAGGAGCGACGTAAATTGAACAAATGTGATAGAATTTCGCTGAATTCTTATATTAACCAACATATAAAATGATCTAATCGGGTATCTGATTGCCCTATCATAGAAGTTTAATAGTGCATTTTACTCGCCATTCCACGCGCTTTAAGTTGACGCCTAGCCCAGTACGCTATCTGAAATAGGAGCTACGTAACTTGAACAAATGTGACAGAATTACGCTGAATTCTTATATTAACCGTAATATAAAATGATCTAATCGGGTCTCTGATTTCCCTATCATAGAAGTTTAGGAGTGCATTTTACTCGCCATTTCTTGCGCTTTAACATGCCGCTTAGCCCAATACGCTATCTGAAATATCAGCGACGTAAATTGGACAAATGTGATAGAATTTCCCTGAAATCTTATATTAAACAAAATATAAATTGATCTAAACGGGACTCTGATTGCCCTATCATAGAAGTTTAGTAGTGCATTTTACTCGCCCTTCCACGCGCTTTAAGATGCCGCCTAGCCCAGTACAGTATCTGAAATAGGAGCGACGTATGTTGAACAAATGTGATAGAATTTCCCTGAATTCTTATATTAACCTTAATGAAAAATGATCTAATCTGGTCTTTGTTCGCCCTACCCCTAGAAGTTTAATAGTGCATTTTACTCGGCATTCCACGCGCTTTAAGATGCCGCCTAGCCCAGTATGCTATCTGAAATAGGAACGACGTAAATTGAACAAATGTGATAGAATTTTGCTGAATTCTTATATTAACCATAATATAAAATGATCTAATCGGGTCTCTGATTGCCCTACCCTAGAAGGTTTAATAGTGCATTTTCCTCGACATTTCATGCGCATTGAGATGCCGCTTAGCCCAATACGCCTATCTGAAATAGGAGCGACGTAAATTGAACAAATGTGATAGAATTCCGCTGAATTCTTAAATTAACAATAATATAAAATGATCTAATCGGGTCTCTGTTTGCCCTACCCTGGAAGTTTAATAGTTCATTTTACTCGCCATTTCTTGCGCTTTGAGATGCCGCTTAGCCCAATACGCTATCTGAAATATCAGCGACGAAAATTGAACAAATGTGAGACAATCTCGCTGAATTCTTATATTAACCTTAATGTAAAATGATCTAATCGGGTCTCCTGTTCGCCCTACGCTAGAAGATTAATAGTGCATTTCACTCGATATTACATGCGCTTTGAGATGCCGCTGAGCCCAATAAGGTATCTGAAATAGGAGCCACGTAAATTGAACAAATGTGATAGAATTTCCCTGAATACTTATATTAACCTTAATGTAAAATGATCTAATCGTGTCTTTGTTCGCCTTACCCTAGAAGTTTAATAGTACATTTCACTCGTGATTTCATGCGCTTTGAGATGCCGCTTAGCCCAATAAGCTATCTGAAATAGGAGCGACGTAAATTGAACAAATGTGATAGAATTCGCTGAATTCTTATATTAACGAAAATATAAAATGATATAATCGGTCTCTGATTGCCCTATCATAGAAGTTGAATAGTGCACTTTACTCGCCATTCCACGCGCTTTAAGATGCCGCCTAGCCCAGTACACTATCTGAAATAGGAGCGACGTATGTTGAACAAATGTGATAGAATTTCCCTGAATTCTTATATTAACCTTAATGAAAAATGATCTAATCGGGTCTTTGCTCGCCCTACCCTAGAAGTTTCATAGTGCATTTTACTCGCCATTTCGTGCGCTTTGGGATGCCGCTTAGCCCAATACGCTATCTGAAATAGGAGCTACGTAAATTGAACAAATGTGATAGAATTTCGCTGCATTCTTATATTAACCAACATATAAAATGATCTAATCGGGTCTCTGATTGCCCTATCATAGAAGATTAAGAGTGCATTTTACTCGCCATTTCTTGCGCTTTGAGATGCCGCTTAGCCCAATACCATATCTGAAATAGTAGCGACGTAAATTGAACAATTGTGATAGAATTTCGCTGAATTCTTAAATTAACCATAATCTGCCCTAGAAGTTTAATAGTGCATTTTACTCGCCATTTCTTGCGCTTTGAGATGCCGCTTAGCCCAATACGCTATCTGAAATAGGAGCTACGTAAATTGAACAAATGTGATAGAATTTCGCTGAATTCTTATTTTAACCTTAATGTAAAATGATCTAATCGGGCCTCTGATTGCCCTATCATGGAAGTTTAATAGTGCATTTTACTCGCCATTCCACGCGCTTTAAGATGCGGCCTAGCCCAGTACGCTATCTGAAATAGGAGCTACGTAAATTGAACTAATGAGATAGAATTTCGCTGAATTCTTAAATTAACCATAATATAAAATGACCTAATCGGGTCTCTGTTTGCCCTATCCTAGAAGTTTAATAGTGCATTTCTCTCGCCATTTCATGCGCTTTGAGATGCCGCATAGCCCAATACGCTATCTGAAATAGGAACGACGTAAATTGAACAAATGTGATAGAATTTTGCTGAATTCTTAAATTAACCATAATATAAAATGATCTAATCGGGTCTCTGTTTGCCCTACCCTTGAAGTTTAATAGTGCATTTTACTCGCCATTTCATGCGCTTTGAGATGCCGCTTCTCCCAATACGCTATCTGAAATAGGAGCGACGTAAATTGAACAAATGTGATAGAATTTCGCTGAATTCTTATATTAACCTTAATGTAAAATGAATTAATCGCGTCTCTGTTCGCCCTACGCTAGAAGATTAATAGTGCATTTCACTCGATATATCATGCGCTTTGAAATGCCGCTGAGCCTAATACGCTATCTGAAATAGGAGCGACGTAAATTGAACAAATGTGATAGAATTACGCTGAATTCTTATATTAACCGTAATATAAATGATCTAATCGGGTCTCTGTTTGCCTTACCCTAGAAGTTCAATAGTGCATTTTACTCGACAATCTACGCGCTTTAAGATTCCGCCTAGCCCAGTACGCTATCTGAAATAGGAGCGACGTAAATTGAACAAATGTGATAGAATTTCGCTGAATTCTTAAATTAACCATAATATAAAATGATCTAATCAGGTCTCTGTTTGCCCTACCCTAGAAGTTTAAGAGTGCATTTCACTCGTCATTTCATGCGCTTTGAGATGCCGCTTAGCCCAATACGCTATCTGAAATAGGAGCGACGTAAATTGAACAAATGTGATAGAATTTCGCTGAATTCTTATATTAACCTTAATGTAAAATGAATTAATCGGGTCTGTATTCGCCCTACGCTAGAAGATTAATAGTGCATTTCACTCGATATTTCATGCGCTTTGAGATGCCGCTGAGCCCAATAAGCTATCTGAAATAGGAGCCACGTAAATTGAACAAATGTGATAGAATTTCCCTGAAATCTTGTATTAAACAAAATATAAAATGATCTAATCGGGTCTCTGATTGCCCTATCATAGAAGTTTAATAGTGCACTTTACTCGCCATTCCACGCGCTTTATGTTGCCGCCTAGCCCAGTACGCTATCTGAAATAGGAGCTACGTAAGTTGAACAAATGTGACAGAATTACGCTGAATTCTTATATTAACCGTAATAGAAAATGATCTAATCGGGTCTCTGATTGCCCTATCATAGAAGCTTAATAGTGCAGTTAACTCGCCATTCCACGCGCTTTAAGATGCCGCCTCGCCCAGTACGCTATCTGAAATAGGAGCGACGTAAATTGAACAAATGTGATAGAATTTCGCTGAATTCTTAAATTAACCATAATATAAAATGATCTAATCGGGTCTCTGTTTGCCCTACCCTAGAAGTTTAAGAGTGCATTTCACTCGTCATTTCATGCGCTTTGAGATGCCGCTTAGCCCAATACGCTATCTGAAATAGGAGCGACGTAAATTGAACAACTGTGATAGAATTTCCCTGAATACTTATATTAACCTTAATGTAAAATGATCTAATCGGGTCTCTGTTCGCCCTACCCTAGAAGTTTAATAGTGCATTTTACTCGCCATTTCATGCGCTTTGAGATGCCGCTTAGCCCAATACGCTATCTGAAATAGGAGCGACGTAAATTGAACAAATGTGATAGAATTACGCTGAATTCTTATATTAACCGTAATATAAAATGATCTAATCGGGTCTCTGTTTGCCTTATCCTAGAAGTTTAATAGTGCATTTTACTCGCCATTTCATGCGCATTGAGATGCCGCTTAGCCCAATACGCTATATGAAATAGGAGCGATGTAAATTGAACAAATGTGATAAAGTTTCGCTGAATTCTTGAATTAACCATAATATAAAATGATCTTAACGGGTCTCTGTTTGCCCTACCCTAGAATTTTAATAGTGCATTTTACTCGCCATTTCATGCGCTTTGAGATGCCGCTTCTCCCAATACGCTATCTGAAATAGGAGCGACGTAAATTGAACAAATGTGATAGAACTTCGCTGAATTCTTATATTAACCAAAATATAAAATGATCTAATCGGGTCTCTGATTGCCCTATCATAGAAGCTTAATAGTGCATTTTACTCGTCATTTAATGCGCTTTGAGATGCGCTTAGCCCAATACGCTATCTGAAATAGGAGCGACGTAAATTGAACAAATGTGATAGAATTTCGCTGAATTCTTATATTAACCTTAATGTAAAATGAATTAATCGCGTCTCTGTTCGCCCTACGCTAGAAGATTAATAGTGCATTTCACTCGATATATCATGCGCTTTGAGATGCCGCTGAGCCTAATACGCTATCTGAAATAGGAGCGACGTAAATTGAACAAATGTGATAGAATTACGCTGAATTCTTATATTAACCGTAATATAAAATGATCTAATCGGGACTCTGTTTGCCTTACCCTAGAAGTTTAATAGTGCATTTTACTCGCCAATCTACGCGCTTTAAGATTCCGCCTAGCCCAGTACGCTATCTGAAATAGGAGCGACGTAAATTGAACAAATGTGATAGAATTTCGCTGAATTCTTAAATTAACCATAATATAAAATGATCTAATCAGGTCCTCTGTTTGCCCTACCCTAGAAGTTTAAGAGTGCATTTCACTCGTCATTTCATGCGCTTTGAGATGCCGCTTAGCCCAATACGCTATCTGAAATAGGAGCGACGTAAATTGAACAAATGTGATAGAATTTCGCTGAATTCTTATATTAACCTTAATGTAAAATGAATTAATCGGGTCTGTGTTCGCCCTACGCTAGAAGATTAATAGTGCATTTCACTCGATATTTCATGCGCTTTGAGATGCCGCTGAGCCCAATAAGCTATCTGAAATAGGAGCCACGTAAATTGAACAAATGTGATAGAATTTCCCTGAATACTTATATTAACGAAAATGTAAAATGATCTAATCGGGTCTCTGATTGCCCTATCATAGAAGTTTAATAGTGCACTTTACTCGCCATTCCACGCGCTTTATGTTGCGCCTAGCCAGTACGCTATCTGAAATAGGAGCTACGTAAGTTGAACAAATGTGACAGAATTACGCTGAATTCTTATATTAACCGTAATAGAAAATGATCTAATCGGGTCTCTGATTGCCCTATCATAGAAGTTTAATAGTGCATTTTACTCGCCATTCCACGCGCTTTAAGATGCGCCTCGCCCAGTACGCTATCTGAAATAGGAGCGACGTAAATTGAACAAATGTGATAGAATTTTGCTGAATTCTTAAATTAACCATAATATAAAATGATCTAATCGGGTCTCTGTTTGCCCTACCCTAGAAGTTTAAGAGTGCATTTCACTCGTCATTTCATGCGCTTTGAGATGCCGCTTAGCCCAATACGCTATCTGAAATAGGAGCGACGTAAATTGAACAACTGTGATAGAATTTCCCTGAATACTTATATTAACCTTAATGTAAAATGATCTAATCGGGTCTCTGTTCGCCCTACCCTAGAAGTTTAATAGTGCATTTTACTCGCCATTTCATGCGCTTTGAGATGCCGCTTAGCCCAATACGCTATCTGAAATAGGAGCGACGTAAATTGAACAAATGTGATAGAATTACGCTGATTCTTATATTAACCGTAATATAAAATGATCTAATCGGGTCTCTGTTTGCCTTATCCTAGAAGTTTAATAGTGCATTTTACTCGCCATTTCATGCGCATTGAGATGCCGCTTCGCCCAATACGCTATATGAAATAGGAGCGATGTAAATTGAACAAATGTGATAAAGTTTCGCTGAATTCTTGAATTAACCATAATATAAAATGATCTTAACGGGTCTCTGCCCTACCCTAGAAGTTTAATAGTGCATTTTACTCGCCATTTCATGCGCTTTGAGATGCCGCTTCTCCCAATACGCTATCTGAAATAGGAGCGACGTAAATTGAACAAATGTGATAGAACTTCGCTGAATTCTTATATTAACCAAAATATAAAATGATCTAATCGGGTCTCTGATTGCCCTATCATAGAAGCTTAATAGTGCATTTTACTCGTCATTTAATGCGCTTTGAGATGCCGCTTAGCCCAATACGCTATCTGAAATAGGAGCGACGTAAATTGAACAAATGTGATAGAATTTCGCTGAATTCTTATATTAACCTTAATGTAAAATGAATTAATCGCGTCTCTGTTCGCCCTACGCTAGAAGATTAATAGTGCATTTCACTCGATATATCATGCGCTTTGAAATGCCGCTGAGCCTAATACGCTATCTGAAATAGGAGCGACGTAAATTGAACAAATGTGATAGAATTACGCTGAATTCTTATATTAACCGTAATATAAAATGATCTAATCGGGACTCTGTTTGCCTTACCCTAGAAGTTCAATAGTGCATTTTACTCGCCAATCTACGCGCTTTAAGATTCCGCCTAGCCCAGTACGCTATCTGAAATAGGAGCGACGTAAATTGAACAAATGTGATAGAATTTCGCTGAATTCTTAAATTAACCATAATATAAAATGATCTAATCAGGTCTCTGTTTGCCCTACCCTAGAAGTTTAAGAGTGCATTTCACTCGTCATTTCATGCGCTTTGAGATGCCGCTTAGCCCAATACGCTATCTGAAATAGGAGCGACGTAAATTGAACAAATGTGATAGAATTTCGCTGAATTCTTATATTAACCTTAATGTAAAATGAATTAATCGGGTCTGTATTCGCCCTACGCTAGAAGATTAATAGTGCATTTCACTCGATATTTCATGCGCTTTGAGATGCCGCTGAGCCCAATAAGCTATCTGAAATAGGAGCCACGTAAATTGAACAAATGTGATAGAATTTCCCTGAATACTTATATTAACGAAAATGTAAAATGATCTAATCGGGTCTCTGATTGCCCTATCATAGAAGTTTAATAGTGCACTTTACTCGCCATTCCACGCGCTTTATGTTGCCCGCCTAGCCCAGTACGCTATCTGAAATAGGAGCTACGTAAGTTGAACAAATGTGACAGAATTACGCTGAATTCTTATATTAACCGTAATAGAAAATGATCTAATCGGGTCTCTGATTGCCCTATCATAGAAGCTTAATAGTGCAGTTTACTCGCCATTCCACGCGCTTTAAGATGCCGCCTCGCCCAGTACGCTATCTGAAATAGGAGCGACGTAAATTGAACAAATGTGATAGAATTTTGCTGAATTCTTAAATTAACCATAATATAAAATGATCTAATCGGGTCTCTGTTTGCCCTACCCTAGAAGTTTAAGAGTGCATTTCACTCGTCATTTCATGCGCTTTGAGATGCCGCTTAGCCCAATACGCTATCTGAAATAGGAGCGACGTAAATTGAACAAATGTGATAGAATTTCCCTGAATACTTATATTAACCTTAATGTAAAATGATCTAATCGGGTCTCTGTTCACCCTACCCTAGAAGTTTAATAGTGCATTTTACTCGCCATTTCATGCGCTTTGAGATGCCGCTTAGCCCAATACGCTATCTGAAATAGGAGCGACGTAAATTGAACAAATGTGATAGAATTACGCTGAATTCTTATATTAACCGTAATATAAAATGATCTAATCGGGTCTCTGTTTGCCTTATCCTAGAAGTTTAATAGTGCATTTTACTCGCCATTTCATGCGCATTGAGATGCCGCTTCGCCCAATACGCTATATGAAATAGGAGCGACGTAAATTGAACAAATGTGATAAAGTTTCGCTGAATTCTTGAATTAACCATAATATAAAATGATCTTAACGGGTCTCTGTTTGCCCTACCCTAGAAGTTTAATAGTGCATTTTACTCACCATTTCTTGCGCTTTGAGATGCCGCTTAGCCCAACACGCTATCTGTAATATCAGCGACGTAAATTGAACAAATGTGAGAGAATTTCGCTGAATTCTTATATTAACCATAATGTAAAATGTTCTAATCGGGTCTCTGTTCGCCCTACCCTAGAAGATTAATAGTGAGTTTCACTCGTCATATCATGCGCTTTGAGATGCCGCTTAGCCCAATACGCTATCTGAAATAGGAGCGACGTAAATTGAACAAATGTGATAGAATTTCGCTGAATTCTTAAATTAACCATAATATAAATTGATCTAATCAGGTCTATGTTTGCCCTACCCTAGAAGTTTAATAGTGCATTTTACTCACCATTTCTTGCGCTTCGAGATGCCGCTTAGCCCAATACGCTATCTGAAATATCAGCGACGTAAATTGAACAAATGTGAGAGAATTTCGCTGAATTCTTATATTAACCTTAATGTAAAATGTTCTAATCGGGTCTCTGTTCGCCCTACCCTAGAAGATTAATAGTGCATTTCACTCGTCATTTCATGCGCTTTGAGATGCCGCTTAGCCCAATACGCTATCTGAAATAGCAGCGACGTAAATTGAACAAATGTGATAGAATTTCCCTGAAATCTTATAGTAAACTAAATATAACATGATCTAATCGGGACTCTGATTGCCCTATCATAGAAGTTTAGTAGTGCATTTTACTCGCCCTTCCACGCGCTTTGAGATGCCGCCTAGCTCAGTACGCTATCTGAAATAGGAGCGACGTAAGTTGAACAAATGTGATAGAATTACGCTGAATTCTTGTATTAACCAAAATGTAAAATGATCTAATCGGCTCTCTGTTTGCCCTACCCTAGAAGTTTAATAGTGCATTTTACTCACCATTTCTTGCGCTTTGAGATGCCGCTTAGCCCAATACGCTATCTGAAATATCAGCGACGTAAATTGAACAAATGTGAGAGAATTTCGCTGAATTCTTATATTAACCTTAATGTAAAATGATCTAATCGGGCCCTGTTCGCCCTACCATAGGAGACTAATAGTGCATTTCACTCGTCATTTCATGCGCTTTGAGATGCCGCTTCGCCCAATACGCTATCTGAAATAGGAGCGACGTAAATTGAACAAATGTGATAGAATTTCTCTGAATTCTTATATTAACCTTAATATAAAATGACCTAATCGGGGCTCTGTTTGCCCTATCATAGAAGTTTAATAGTGAATTTCACTCGTCATTTCAGGCGCTTTGAGATGCCGCTTAGCCCAATAAGCTATCTGAAATAGGAGCGACGTAAATTGAACAAATGTGATAGAATTTCCCTGAATTCTTATATTAACCTTAATGTAAAATGATCTAATCTGGTCTCTGTTCGCCCTGCCCTAGAAGTTTAAAAGTGCATTTCACTCATGATTTCATGCGCTTTGAGATGACGCTTAGCCCAATAAGCTATCTGAAATAGGAGCGACGTAAATTGTACAAATGTGATAGAATTTCGCTGAATTCTTGTATTAACCAAAATATAAAATGATCTAATTGGGTCTCTGATCGCCCTATCATAGAAGTTTAATAGTGCATTTCAATCGCCAGTCCACGCGCTTTAAGATGCCCCCTAGCGCATTACGCTATCTGAAATAGGAACGACGTAAATTGAACAAATGTGATAGAATTTTGCTGAATTCTTAAATTAACCATAATATAAAATCATCTAATCGGGTCTCTGTTTGCCCTACCCTAGAAGTTTGACAGTGCATTTTACTCGCCATTTCATGCGCTTTGAGATGCCGTTTAGCCCAATACGCTATCTGAAATAGGAGCGACGTAAATTGAACAAATGTGATAGAATTTCCCTGAATACTTATATTAACATTAATGTAAAATGATCTAATCGGCTCTCTGTTTGCCCTATCATAGAAGTTTAATAGTGGATTTCACTCGCCATTCCACGCGCTTTAAGATGCCGCATAGCCCGGTACGCTATCTGAAATAGGAGCGACGAAAATTGAACAAATGTGATAGAATTTTGCTGAATTCTTAAATTAACCATAATATAAAATGATCTAATCGGGTCTCTATTGCCCTACCCAAGAAATTTGATAGTGCATTTTACTCGCCACATCATGCGCTTTTAGATGCCGCTTAGCCGAATACGCTATCTGAAATGGGAGTGACGTAAATTGAACATATGTGGTAGAATTTCCCTAAATTCTTATATTAACCTTAATGTAAAATGATCTAATCGGGTCTCTGTTCGCCCTACCACAGAAGTCTAATAGTGCATTTCACTCGTCATTTCATGCGCTTTGAGATGCCGCTTAGCCCATTACGCTATCTGAAATAGGAGCGATGTAAATTGAACAAGTGTGATAGAATTTCGCTGAATTCTTATATTAACCAAAATATAAAATGATCTAATCGGGTCTCTGATTGCCGCATCATAGAAGTTTAATAGTGCATTTTACTCGCAATTTCATGCGCTTTGAGATGCCGCTTAGCCCAATACGCTATCTGAAATAGGAGCGACGTAAATTGAACAAATGTGATAGAATTTTGCTGAATTCTTAAATTAACCATAATATAAAATGATCTAATCGGGTCTCTGTTTGCCGTACCCTAGAAGTTTAATAGTGCGTTTTACTCGCCATTTCATACGCTTTCGGATGCCGCTTAGCCCAATACGCTATCTGAAATATCAAAGACGTAAATTGAACAAATGTGATAGAATTTCGCTGAATTCTTATATTAACCTTAATGTAAAATGATCTAATCGGGTCTCTGTTCGCCCTACCCTAGAAGTTTAATAGTGCATTTCACTCGTAATTGCATGCGCTTTGAGATGCCGCATAGCCCAATTAGCTATCTGAAATAGGAGCGACGTTAATTGAACAAATGTGATAGAATTTCGTTGAATTCTTGTATTAACCAAAATATAAAATGATCTAATCGTGTCTCTGATTGCCCAATCATAGAAGTTCAATAGTGCATTTCACTCGCCATTCCACGCGCTTTAAGATGCCGCCTAGCCCAGTACGCTATCTGAAATCGGAACGACGTAAATTGAACAAATGTGATAAAATTTTGCTGAATTCTTAAATTAGCCATAATACAAACTGATCTAATCGGGTCTCTGTTTGCCCTACCCTAGAAGTTTAATAGTGCATTATACTCGCCATTTCATGCTCTTTGAGATGCCGCTTAGCCCAGTACGCTATCTGAAATACGAACGACGTAAATTGAACGAATGTGATAGAATTTTGCTGAATTCTTAAATTAACCATAATATAAAATGATCTAATCGGATTTCTGTTTGCCCTACCCTAGAATTTTAACAGTGCATTTTACTCGCCATTTCATGCGCTTTGAGATGCCGCTTAGCCCTATACGCTATCTGAAATATCAACGACGTAAATTGAACAAATGTGATAGAATTTCGGTGAATTATCAAATTAACCATAATATAAAATGATCTAATCGGGTCTCTGTTTGCCCTACCCTAGAAGTGTAATAGTGCGTTTTACTCGCCATTTCTTGCGCTTTGAGATACCGCTTAGCCCTATACGCTATCTGAAATATCAACGACGTAAATAGAACAAATGTGATAGATTTCGGTGAATTATTAAATTAACCATAATATAAAATGATCTAATCGGGTCTCTGTTTGCCCTACCCTAGAAGTGTAATAGTGCATTTTTACTCCCCATTTCTTGCGCTTTGAGATGCCGCTTAGCCCTATACGCTATCTGAAATATCAACGACGTAAATTGAACAAATGTGATAGAATTTCGCTGAATTCTTGTATTAACCAAAATATAAAACGATCTAATCGGGTTTCTGATTGCCCTATCAGAGAAGTTTAATAGTGCATTTCAATCGCCATTCCACGCGCTTTAAGGTGCCGCTTAGTGCAATACGTTATCTGAAATAGGAGCGACGTAAATTGAACAAATGTGATAGAATTTCGCTGCATTCTTATATTAACCAAAATATAAAATGATCTAATCGGGTCTCTGATTGCCGTATCATAGAAGTTTAATAGTGCATTTTACTCGCCATTCCACGCGCTTTAAGATGCCGCCTAGCCCAATAAGCTATCTGAAGTAGGAGCGACGTAAATTGAACAAATGTGATAGAATTTCGATGAATTCTTATATTAACCATAATATAAAATGATCTAATCGGGTCTCTGATTGCCCTACCCTAGAAGTTTAGGAGTGCATTTTACTCGCCATTTCTTGCGCTTTAACATGCCGCTTAGCCCAATACGCTATCTGAAATATCAGCGACGTAAATTGGACAAATGTGATAGAATTTCCCTGAAATCTTATATTAAACAAAATATAAATTGATCTAAACGGGACTCTGATTGCCCTATCATAGAAGTTTAGTAGTGCATTTTACTCGCCCTTCAACGCGCTTTAAGATGCCGCCTAGCCCAGTACAGTATCTGAAATAGGAGCGACGTATGTTGAACAAATGTGATAGAATTTCCCTGAATTCTTATATTAACCTTAATGAAAAATGATCTAATCGGGTCTTTGTTCGCCCTACCGTAGAAGTTTAATAGTGCATTTTACTCGGCATTCCACGCGCTTTAAGATGCCGCCTAGCCCAGTATGCTATCTGAAATAGGAACGACGTAAATTGAACAAATGTGATAGAATTTTGCTGAATTCTTATATTAACCATAATATAAAATGATCTAATCGGGTCTCTGATTGCCCTACCCTAGAAGTTTAATAGTGCATTTTCCTCGACATTTCATGCGCATTGAGATGCCGCTTAGCCAATACGCTATCTGAAATAGGAGCGACGTAAATTGAACAAATGTGATAGAATTACGCTGAATTCTTAAATTAACAATAATATAAAATGATCTAATCGGGTCTCTGTTTGCCCTACCCTGGAAGTTTAATAGTTCATTTTACTCGCCATTTCTTGCGCTTTGAGATGCCGCTTAGCCCAATACGCTATCTGAAATATCAGCGACGAAAATTGAACAAATGTGAGACAATCTCGCTGAATTCTTATATTAACCTTAATGTAAAATGATCTAATCGGGTCTCTGTTCGCCCTACGCTAGAAGATTAATAGTGCATTTCACTCGATATTACATGCGCTTTGAGATGCCGCTGAGCCCAATAAGGTATCTGAAATAGGAGCCACGTAAATTGAACAAATGTGATAGAATTTCCCTGAATACTTATATTAACCTTAATGTAAAATGATCTAATCGTGTCTTTGTTCGCCTTACCCTAGAAGTTTAATAGTACATTTCACTCGTGATTTCATGCGCTTTGAGATGCCGCTTAGCCCAATAAGCTATCTGAAATAGGAGCGACGTAAATTGAACAAATGTGATAGAATTTCGCTGAATTCTTATATTAACGAAAATATAAAATGATATAATCGGGTCTCTGATTGCCCTATCATAGAAGTTTAATAGTGCACTTTACTCGCCATTCCACGCGCTTTAAGATGCCGCCTAGCCCAGTACACTATCTGAAATAGGAGCGACGTATGTTGAACAAATGTGATAGAATTTCCCTGAATTCTTATATTAACCTTAATGAAAAATGATCTAATCGGGTCTTTGTTCGCCCTACCCTAGAAGTTTAATAGTGCATTTTACTCGCCATTTCGTGCGCTTTGGATGCCGCTTAGCCCAATACGCTATCTGAAATAGGAGCTACGTAAATTGAACAAATGTGATAGAATTTCGCTGCATTCTTATATTAACCAACATATAAAATGATCTAATCGGGTCTCTGATTGCCCTATCATAGAAGATTAAGAGTGCATTTTACTCGCCATTTCTTGCGCTTTGAGATGCCGCTTAGCCCAATACGCTATCTGAAATAGTAGCGACGTAAATTGAACAATTGTGATAGAATTTCGCTGAATTCTTAATTAACCATAATCTGCCCTAGAAGTTTAATAGTGCATTTTACTCGCCATTTCTTGCGCTTTGAGATGCCGCTTAGCCCAATACGCTATCTGAAATAGGAGCTACGTAAATTGAACAAATGTGATAGAATTTCGCTGAATTCTTATTTTAACCTTAATGTAAAATGATCTAATCGGGCCTCTGATTGCCCTATCATGGAAGTTTAATAGTGCATTTTACTCGCCATTCCACGCGCTTTAAGATGCGGCCGAGCCCAGTACGCTATCTGAAATAGGAGCGACGTAAATTGAACAAATGTGCTAGAATTTCGCTGAATTCTTAAATTAACCATAATATAAAATGATCTAATCAGGTCTCTGTTTGCCCTACCCTAGAAGTGTAATATTGCATTTTACTCGCCATATCATGCGCTTTGAGATGCCCCTTAGCCCAATACGCTATCTGAAATAGGAGCGACGTAAATTGAACAAATGTGATAGAATTTCGCTGAATTCTTATATTAACCTTAATGTAAAATGAATTAATCGGGTCTGTGTTCGCCCTACGCTAGAAGATTAATAGTGCATTTCACTCGATATTTCATGCGCTTTGAGATGCCGATGAGCCCAATAAGCTATCTGAAATAGGAGCCACGTAAATTGAACAAATGTGATAGAATTTCCCTGAATACTTATATTAACGAAAATGTAAAATGATCTAATCGGGTCTCTGATTGCCCTATCATAGAAGTTTAATAGTGCACTTTACTCGCCATTCCACGCGCTTTATGTTGCCGCCTAGCCCAGTACGCTATCTGAAATAGGAGCTACGTAAGTTGAACAAATGTGACAGAATTACGCTGAATTCTTATATTAACCGTAATAGAAAATGATCTAATCGGGTCTCTGATTGCCCTATCATAGAAGCTTAATAGTGCAGTTAACTCGCCATTCCACGCGCTTTAAGATGCCGCCTCGCCCAGTACGCTATCTGAAATAGGAGCGACGTAAATTGAACAAATGTGATAGAATTTTGCTGAATTCTTAAATTAACCATAATATAAACTGATCTAATCGGGTCTCTGTTTGCCGTACCGTAGAAGTTTAATAGTGCGTTTTACTCGCCATTTCATACGCTTTCAGATGCCGCTTAGCCCAATACGCTATCTGAAATATCAAAGACGTAAATTGAACAAATGTGATAGAATTTCGCTGAATTCTTATATTAACCTTAATGTAAAATGATCTAATCGGGTCTCTGTTCGCCCTACCCTAGAAGTTTAATAGTGCATTTCACTCGTAATTGCATGCGCTTTGAGATGCCGCATAGCCCAATTAGCTATCTGAAATCGGAGCGACGTTAATTGAACAAATGTGATAGAATTTCGCTGAATTCTTGTATTAACCAAAATATAAAATGATCTAATCGTGTCTCTGATTGCCCAATCATAGAAGTTCAATAGTGCATTTCACTCGCCATTCCACGCGCTTTAAGATGCCGCCTAGCCCAGTACGCTATCTGAAATCGGAACGACGTAAATTGAACAAATGTGATAAAATTTTGCTGAATTCTTAAATTAGCCATAATACAAACTGATCTAATCGGGTCTCTGTTTGCCCTACCCTAGAAGTTTAATAGTGCATTATACTCGCCATTTCATGCTCTTTGAGATGCCGCTTAGCCCAGTACGCTATCTGAAATACGAACGACGTAAATTGAACGAATGTGATAGAATTTTGCTGAATTCTTAAATTAACCATAATATAAAATGATCTAATCGGATTTCTGTTTGCCCTACCCTAGAATTTTAACAGTGCATTTTACTCGCCATTTCATGCGCTTTGAGATGCCGCTTAGCCCAATACGCTATCTGAAATAGGAGCGACGTAAATTGAACAAATGTGATAGAATTTCGGTGAATTATTAAATTAACCATAATATAAAATGATCTAATCGGGTCTCTGTTTGCCCTACCCTAGAAGTGTAATAGTGCGTTTTACTCGCCATTTCTTGCGCTTTGAGATACCGCTTAGCCCTATACGCTATCTGAAATATCAACGACGTAAATTGAACAAATGTGATAGAATTTCGGTGAATTATTAAATTAACCATAATATAAAATGATCTAATCGGGTCTCTGTTTGCCCTACCCTAGAAGTGTAATAGTGCATTTTACTCCCCATTTCTTGCGCTTTGAGATGCCGCTTAGCCCTATACGCTATCTGAAATATCAACGACGTAAATTGAACAAATGTGATAGAATTTCGCTGAATTCTTGTATTAACCAAAATATAAAACGATCTAATCGGGTGTCTGATTGCCCTATCAGAGAAGTTTAATAGTGCATTTCAATCGCCATTCCACGCGCTTTAAGGTGCCGCTTAGTGCAATACGCTATCTGAAATAGGAGCGACGTAAATTGAACAAATGTGATAGAATTTCGCTGCATTCTTATATTAACCAAAATATAAAATGATCTAATCGGGTCTCTGATTGCCGTATCATAGAAGTTTAATAGTGCATTTTACTCGCCATTCCACGCGCTTTAAGATGCCGCCTAGCCCAATAAGCTATCTGAAGTAGGAGCGACGTAAATTGAACAAATGTGATAGAATTTCGATGAATTCTTATATTAACCATAATATAAAATGATCTAATCGGGTCTCTGATTGCCCTACCCTAGAAGTTTAATAGTGCATTTTACTCGCCATTCCACGCGCTTTAAGATGCCGCCTAGCCCAGTACGCTATCTGAAATACGAACGACGTAAATTGAACGAATGTGATAGAATTTTGCTGAATTCTTAAATTAACCATAATATAAAATGATCTAATCGGATTTCTGTTTGCCCTACCCTAGAATTTTAACAGTGCATTTTACTCGCCATTTCATGCGCTTTGAGATGCCGCTTAGCCCAATACGCTATCTGAAATAGGAGCTACGTAAATTGAACAAATGTGATAGAATTTCGCTGAATTCTTATTTTAACCTTAATGTAAAATGATCTAATCGGGCCTCTGATTGCCCTATCATGGAAGTTTAATAGTGCATTTTACTCGCCATTCCACGCGCTTTAAGTTGACGCCTAGCCCAGTACGCTATCTGAAATAGGAACTACGTAACTTGAACAAATGTGACAGAATTACGCTGAATTCTTATATTAACCGTAATATAAAATGATCTAATCGGGACTCTGTTTGCCTTACCCTAGAAGTTCAATAGTGCATTTTACTCGCCAATCTACGCGCTTTAAGATTCCGCCTAGCCCAGTACGCTATCTGAAATAGGAGCGACGTAAATTGAACAAATGTGATAGAATTTCGCTGAATTCTTAAATTAACCATAATATAAAATGATCTAATCAGGTCTCTGTTTGCCCTACCCTAGAAGTGTAATATTGCATTTTACTCGCCATATCATGCGCTTTGAGATGCCCCTTAGCCCAATACGCTATCTGAAATAGGAGCGACGTAAATTGAACAAATGTGATAGAATTTCGCTGAATTCTTATATTAACCTTAATGTAAAATGAATTAATCGGGTCTGTGTTCGCCCTACGCTAGAAGATTAATAGTGCATTTCACTCGATATTTCATGCGCTTTGAGATGCCGCTGAGCCCAATAAGCTATCTGAAATAGGAGCCACGTAAATTGAACAAATGTGATAGAATTTCCCTGAATACTTATATTAACGAAAATGTAAAATGATCTAATCGGGTCTCTGATTGCCCTATCATAGAAGTTTAATAGTGCACTTTACTCGCCATTCCACGCGCTTTATGTTGCCGCCTAGCCCAGTACGCTATCTGAAATAGGAGCTACGTAAGTTGAACAAATGTGACAGAATTACGCTGAATTCTTATATTAACCGTAATAGAAAATGATCTAATCGGGTCTCTGATTGCCCTATCATAGAAGCTTAATAGTGCAGTTAACTCGCCATTCCACGCGCTTTAAGATGCCGCCTCGCCCAGTACGCTATCTGAAATAGGAGCGACGTAAATTGAACAAATGTGATAGAATTTTGCTGAATTCTTAAATTAACCATAATATAAAATGATCTAATCGGGTCTCTGTTTGCCCTACCCTAGAAGTTTAAGAGTGCATTTCACTCGCCATTTCATGCGCTTTGAGATGCCGCTTAGCCCAATACGCTATCTGAAATAGGAGCGACGTAAATTAATCAACTGTGATAGAATTTCCCTGAATACTTATATTAACCTTAATGTAAAATGATCTAATCGGGTCTCTGTTCGCCCTACCCTAGAAGTTTAATAGTGCATTTTACTCGCCATTTCATGCGCTTTGAGATGCCGCTTAGCACAATACGCTATCTGAAATAGGAGCGACGTAAATTGAACAAATGTGATAGAATTACGCTGAATTCTTATATTAACCGTAATATAAAATGATCTAATCGGGTCTCTGTTTGCCTTATCCTAGAAGTTTAATAGTGCATTTTACTCGCCATTTCATGCGCATTGAGATGCCGCTTCGCCCAATACGCTATATGAAATAGGAGCGACGTAAATTGAACAAATGTGATAAAGTTTCGCTGAATTCTTGAATTAACCATAATATAAAATGATCTTAACGGGTCTCTGTTTGCCCTACCCTAGAAGTTTAATAGTGCATTTTACTCACCATTTCTTGCGCTTTGAGATGCCGCTTAGCCCAACACGCTATCTGAAATATCAGCGACGTAAATTGAACAAATGTGAGAGAATTTCGCTGAATTCTTATATTAACCATAATGTAAAATGTTCTAATCGGGTCTCTGTTCGCCCTACCCTAGAAGATTAATAGTGAGTTTCACTCGTCATATCATGCGCTTTGAGATGCCGCTTAGCCCAATACGCTATCTGAAATAGGAGCGACGTAAATTGAACAAATGTGATAGAATTTCGCTGAATTCTTAAATTAACCATAATATAAATTGATCTAATCAGGTCTATGTTTGCCCTACCCTAGAAGTTTAATAGTGCATTTTACTCACCATTTCTTGCGCATTGAGATGCCGCTTAGCCCAATACGCTATCTGAAATATCAGCGACGTAGATTGAACAAATGTGAGAGAATTTCCCTGAATTCTTATATTAACCTTAATGTAAAATGATCTAATCTGGTCTCTGTTCGCCCTGCCCTAGAAGTTTAAAAGTCCATTTCACTCATGATTTCATGCGCTTTGAGATGACGCTTAGCCCAATAAGCTATCTGAAATAGGAGCGACGTAAATTGTACAAATGTGATAGAATTTCGCTGAATTCTTGTATTAACCAAAATATAAAATGATCTAATTGGGTCTCTGATCGCCCTATCATAGAAGTTTAATAGTGCATTTCAATCGCCAGCCCACGCGCTTTAAGATGCCCCCTAGCGCATTACGCTATCTGAAATAGGAACGACGTAAATTGAACAAATGTGATAGAATTTTGCTGAATTCTTAAATTAACCATAATATAAAATCATCTAATCGGGTCTCTGTTTGCCCTACCCTAGAAGTTTGACAGTGCATTTTACTCGCCATTTCATGCGCTTTGAGATGCCGTTTAGCCCAATACGCTATCTGAAATAGGAGCGACGTAAATTGAACAAATGTGATAGAATTTCCCTGAATACTTATGTTAACATTAATGTAAAATGATCTAATCGGCTCTCTGTTTGCCCTATCATAGAAGTTTAATAGTGGATTTCACTCGCCATTCCACGCGCTTTAAGATGCCGCATAGCCCTGTACGCTATCTGAAATAGGAGCGACGTAAATTGAACAAATGTGATAGAATTTTGCTGAATTCTTAAATTAACCATAATATAAAATGATCTAATCGGGTCTCTGTTTGCCCTACCCAAGAAATTTGATAGTGCATTTTACTCGCCACATCATGCGCTTTGAGATGCCGCTTAGCCGAATACGCTATCTGAAATGGGAGTGACGTAAATTGAACATATGTGATAGAATTTCCCTAAATTCTTATATTAACCTTAATGTAAAATGATCTAATCGGGTCTCTGTTCGCCCTACCATAGAAGTCTAATAGTGCATTTCACTCGTCATTTCATGCGCTTTGAGATGCCGCTTAGCCCATTACGCTATCTGAAATAGGAGCGATGTAAATTGAACAAGTGTGATAGAATTTCGCTGAATTCTTATATTAACCAAAATATAAAATGATCTAATCGGGTCTCTGATTGCCGTATCATAGAAGTTTAATAGTGCATTTTACTCGCAATTTCATGCGCTTTGAGATGCCGCTTAGCCCAATACGCTATCTGAAATAGGAGCGACGTAAATTGAACAAATGTGATAGAATTTTGCTGAATTCTTAAATTAACCATAATATAAAATGATCTAATCGGGTCTCTGTTTGCCCTACCCTAGAAGTTTAATAGTGCATTTTACTCGCCATTCCACGCGCTTTAAGATGCCGCCTAGCCCAGTACGCTATCTGAAATAGGAGCGACGTAAATTGAACAAATGTGATAGAATTTCGCTGAATTCTTGTATTAACCAAAATATAAAACGATCTAATCGGGTTTCTGATTGCCCTATCAGAGAAGTTTAATAGTGCATTTCAATCGCCATTCCACGCGCTTTACGGTGCCGCTTAGTGCAATACGCTATCTGAAATAGGAGCGACGTAAATTGAACAAATGTGATAGAATTTCGCTGCATTCTTATATTAACCAAAATATAAAATGATCTAATCGGGTCTCTGATTGCCGTATCATAGAAGTTTAATAGTGCATTTTACTCGCCATTCCACGCGCTTTAAGATGCCTCCTAGCCCAGTACGCTATCTGAAATAGGAGCGACGTAAATTGAACAAATGTGATAGAATTACGCTGCATTCTTATATTAACCGTAAGATAAAATGATCTAATCGGGTCTGTGTTTGCCCTATCATAGAAGTTTAATAGTGCATTTCACTCGTCATTTCATGCGCTTTGAGATGCCGCTTAGCCCAATAAGCTATCTGAAATAGGAGCGACGTAAATTGAACAAATGTGATAGAATATCCCTGAATTCTTATATTATCCATAATATAAAATGATCTAATCGGGTCTCTGTTTGCCCTACCGTGGAAATTTAATAGTGCATTTCACTCGCCATTTCATGCGCTTTGAGATGCCGCTTAGCCTAATACGCTAGCTGAAATAGGAGCGACGTCAATTGAAGAAAGGTGATAGAATTTCGGTGAATTATTAAATTAACCATAATATAAAATGATCTAATCGGGTCTCTGATTGCCGTATCATAGAAGTGTAATAGTGCATTTTACTCCCCATTTCTTGCGCTTTGAGATGCCGCTTAGCCCTATACGCTATCTGAAATATCAACGACGTAAATTGAACAAATGTGATAGAATTTCGCTGAATTCTTGTATTAACCAAAATATAAAACGATCTAATCGGGTTTCTGATTGCCCTATCAGAGAAGTTTAATAGTGCATTTCAATCGCCATTCCACGCGCTTTACGGTGCCGCTTAGTGCAATACGCTATCTGAAATAGGAGCGACGTAAATTGAACAAATGTGATAGAATTTCGCTGCATTCTTATATTAACCAAAATATAAAATGATCTAATCGGGTCTCTGATTGCCGTATCATAGAAGTTTAATAGTGCATTTTACTCGCCATTCCACGCGCTTTAAGATGCCTCCTAGCCCAGTACGCTATCTGAAATAGGAGCGACGTAAATTGAACAAATGTGATAGAATTACGCTGCATTCTTATATTAACCGTAAGATAAAATGATCTAATCGGGTCTGTGTTTGCCCTATCATAGAAGTTTAATAGTGCATTTCACTCATCATTTCATGCGCTTTGAGATGCCGCTTAGCACAATAAGCTGTCTGAAATAGGAGCGACGTAAATTGAACCAATGTGATAGAATTTCCCTGAATTCTTATATTAACCTTAATGTAAAATGATCTAATCGGGTCTCTGTTCGCCCTGCCCTAGAAGTTTAATAGTGCATTTCACTCATGATTTCATGCGCTTTGAGATGCCGCTTAGCCCAATAAGCTATCTGAAATAGGAGCGACGTAAATTGAACAAATGTGATAGAATTTCGCTGAATTCTTGTATTAAGCAAAATATAAAATGATCTAATCGGGTCTCTGATAGCCCTATCAGAGAAGCTTAATAATGCATTGTACGAACCATTTCTTGCGCTTTGAGATGCAGCTTAGCCCAATACGCTATCTGAAATAGGAGCGACGTAAATTGAACAAATGTGATAGAATTTCGCTGAATTCTTATTTTAACCTTAATGTAAAATGATCTAATCGGGTCATTGTTCGCCCTACCCTAGAAGTTTAATAGTGCATTGCACTCGTCATTTCATGCGCTTTGAGTTGCCGCTTAGCCCAATAAGCTATCTGAAATAGGAGCGACGTAAATTGAACAAATGTGATAGAACTTCGCTGAATTCTTATATTAACCGTAATATAAAATGATCTCATCGGGTCTCTGATTGCTCCACCCTAGAAGTTTAATAGTGCATTTCACTCGTCATTTCATGCGCTTTGAGTTGCCGCTTAGCCCAATAAGCTATCTGAAATAGGAGCGACGTAAATGGAACAAATGTGATAGAACTTCGCTGAATTCTTGTATTAACCAAAATATAAGATGACCTAGTCGGGGCTCTGTTTGCCCTATCATAGAAGTTTAATAGTGCATTTCACTCGTCATTTCATGCGCTTTGAGATGCCGGTCAGCACAATAAGCTATCTGAAATAGGAGCGACGTAAATTGAACAAATGTGATAGAATTTCCCTGAATTCTTATATTAACCTTAATGTAAAATGATCTAATCGGGTCTCTGTTCGCCCTGCCCTAGAAGTTTAATAGTGCATTTCACTCATGATTTCATGCGCTTTGAGATGCCGCTTAGCCCAATAAGCTATCTGAAATAGGAGCGACGTAAGTTGAACAAATGTGATAGAATTTCGCTGAATTCTTGTATTAACCAAAATATAAAATGACCTAGTCGGGGCTCTGTTTGCCCTATCATAGAAGTTTAATAGTGCCTTTCACTCGTCATTTCATGCGCTTTGAGATGCCGCTTAGCCCAATAAGCCATCTGAAATAGGAGCGACCTAAATTGAACAAATGTGATAGAATTTCCCTGAATTCTTATATTAACCTTAATGTAAAATGATCTAATCGGGTCTCTGTTCGCCCTGCCCTAGAAGTTTAATAGTGCATTTCACTCATGATTTCATGCGCTTTGAGATGCCGCTTAGCCCCGTACGCTATCTGAAATAGGAGCGACGTAAGTTGAACAAATGTGATAGAATTACGCTGAATTCTTATATTATCCATAATATAAAATGATCTAATCGGGTCTCTGTTTGCCCTACCGTGGAAATTTAATAGTGCATTTCACTCGCCATTTCATGCGCTTTGAGATGCCGCTTAGCCTAATACGCTATCTGAAATAGGAGCGACGTCAATTGAAGAAATGTGATAGAATTTCGGTGAATTATTAAATTAACCATAATATAAAATGATCTAACCGGGTCTCTGTTTGCCCTACCCTAGAAGTGTAATAGTGCATTTTACACCCCATTTCTTTCGCTTTGAGATGCCGCGTATCCCAATACGCTATCTGAAATATGAGCGACGTAAATTAAACAAATGTGACAGAATTTCGCTGAATTCTTATATTAATCTTAATGAAAAATGATCTAATCGGGTCTCTGTTCGCCCTACCCCAGAAGTTTAATAGTGCATTTCACTCGCCATTTCTTTCGCTCTAAGATGCCGCCTAGCCCATTACGCTATCTGAAATAGGAACGACGTAAATTGAACAAATGTGATAGAATTTTGCTGAATTCTTATATTAACCAAAATATAAAATGATCTAATCGGGTCACTGATTGCCCTATCATAGAAGTTTAACAGTGCATTTTACTCGCTATTTCATGCGCGTTGAGAGGCCGCTTAGCCCAGTACGCTATCTGAAATAGGAGCGACGTAAATTGAACAACTGTGATAGAATTTCGCTGAATTCTTGTATTAACCAATATATAAAATGATCTAATCGGGTCTCTGATTGCCCTATCATAGAAGTTTAATAGTGCATTTTACTCGCGATTCCACGCGCTTTATGATGCCGCCTAGCCCAGTACGCTATCTGAAATAGGAGCGATGTAAATTTAACAAATGTGATAGAATTTCGCTGAAATCTTTTATTAACCGTAATGTAAAATGATTTAATCAGCTCTCTGTTCGCCCTAGCCTAGAAGTTTAATAGTGCATTTTATTCGACATTTCATGCGCTTTGAGATTCCGCTTAGCCCAATACGCTATCTGATATAGGAGCGACGTAAATTGAACAAATGTGATAGAATTTCCCTGAATTCTTATATTAACCTTAATGTAAAATGATCTAATCGGGTCTCTGTTCGCCCTACCATAGAAGTCTCATAGTGCATTTCACTCGTCATTTCATGCGCTTTGAGATGCCGCTTAGCCCATGACGCTATCTGTAATAGGAGCGACGTAAATTGAACAAATGTGATACAATTTCGCTGAATTCTTATATTAACCAAAATATAAAATGATTTAATCAGGTCTCTGATTGCCCTATCATAGAAGTTTAATAGTGCATTTTACTCGCGATTCCACGCGCTTTATGATGCCGCCTAGCCCAGTACGCTATCTGAAATAGGAGCGATGTAAATTTAACAAATGTGATAGAATTTCGCTGAAATCTTTTATTAACCGTAATGTAAAATGATTTAATCAGCTCTCTGTTCGCCCTAGCCTAGAAGTTTAATAGTGCATTTTATTCGACATTTCATGCGCTTTGAGATTCCGCTTAGCCCAATACGCTATCTGATATAGGAGCGACGTAAATTGAACAAATGTGATAGAATTTCCCTGAATTCTTATATTAACCTTAATGTAAAATGATCTAATCGGGTCTCTGTTCGCCCTACCATAGAAGACTAATAGTGCATTTCACTCGTCATTTCATGCGCTTTGAGATGCCGCTTAGCCCAATAAGCTATCTGCAATAGGAGCGACGTAAGTTGAACAAATGTGATAGAATTACGTTGAATTCTTATATTAACCGTAATATAAAATGATCTAATCGGGTCCCTGTTTGTCTTATCCTAGAAGTTTAATAGTGAATTTTACTCGCCATTCCACGCGCTTTAAGATGCCGCCTAGCCCAGTACGCTGTCTGAAATAGGAGCGACGTAAATTGAACAAATGTGATAGAATTTCGCTGTATTCTTGTCTTAACCAAAATATAAAATGATCTCATCGGGTCTCTGATTGCCCTATCATAGAAGTTTAATAGTGGATTTCACTCGCCACTCCACGCGCTTTAAGATGCCGCATAGCCCGGTACGCTATCTGAAATAGGAAGAACGTAAATTGAACAAATGTGATGGAATTTTGCTGAATTCTTAAATGAACCATAATATAAAATGATCTAATCGGGTCTCTGTGTGCACTACCCTGGAAATTTAACAATGCATTTTACGCGCCATTTCATGCGCTTCGAGATGCCGCTTAGCCCAATACGCTATCTGAAACAGGAGCGACGTAAATTGAACAAATGTGATAGAATTTCCCTGAATCCTTATATTAACCTTAATGTAAAATGATCTAATCGGGTCTCTGTTCGCCCTACCATAGAAGACTTATAGTGCATATCACTCGTCATTTCATGCGCTTTGAGATGCCGCTTAGCCCAATACGCTATCTGAAATAGGAGCGACGTAAATTGAACAAATGTGATAGAATTTCCCTGAATGCTTATATTAACATTAATGTAAAATGATCTAATCGACTCTCTGTTTGCCCTATCATAGAAGTTTAATAGTGCATTTTAATCGCCATTCCACGCGCTTTAAGATGCCTTCCAGCCCAGTACGCTATCTGAAATAGGAGCGACGTAAATTGAACAAATGTGATAGAATTTTGCTGAATTCTTAAATTAACCGTAATATAAAATGATCTAATCGGGTCTCTGTTTGCCCTACCCAAGAAATTTAATAGTGCATTTTACTCGCCATTTCATGCGCTTTGAGATGCCGCTTAGCCCAGTACGCTATCTGAAATAGGAGCGACGTAAATTGAACAAATGTAATAGAATTTCGCTGAATTCTTATATTAACCAAAATATAAAATGATCTAATCGGGTCTCTGTTTGCCCTACCCTAGAAGTTTATTAGTGCATTTTACTCGCCATTTCTTTCGCTTTGAGGTGCCACTTATCCCAATACGCTATCTGAAATATGAGTGACGTAAATTAAACAAATGTGATAGAATTTCGCTGAATTCTTGTATTAATCTTAATGAAAAATGATCTAATCGGGTCTCTGATCGCCCTACCCCAGAAGTTTAATAGTGCATTTCACTCGCCATTCCACGCGCTTTAAGATGCCGCCTAGCCCATTACGCTATCTGAAATAGGAACGACGTAAATTGAACAAATGTGATAGGATTTTCCTGAATTCTTATTTTAACCTTAATCTAAAATGATCTAATCGTGTCTCTGTTCGCCCTACCATAGAAGTCTCATAGTGCATTTCACTCGTCATTTCATGCGCTTTGAGATGCCGCTTAGCCCATGACGCTATCTGAAATAGGAGCGACATAAATTGAACAAATGTGATACAATTTCGCTGAATTCTTGTATTAACCAAAATATAAAATGACCTAATCGGGTCTCTGTTTGCCCTATCATCGAAGTTTAATAGTGCATTTCACTCGTAATCTCATGGGCTTTGAGATGCCCCTTAGCCCAATAAGCTATCTGAAATAGCAGCGACGTAAATTGAACAAATGTGATAGAATTTCCCTGAATTCTTATATTAACCATAATATAAAATGATCTAATCGGGTCTCTGTTTGCACTACCCTGGAAATTTAACAGTGCATTTTACTCGCCATTCCACGCGCTTTAAGATGCCGCCTAGCCCAGTACGCTGCCTGAAATAGGAGCGACGTAAATTGCACAAATGTGATAGAATTTCGCTGAATTCTTGTATTAACCAAAATATAAAATGATCTAATCGGGTCTCTGATTGCCCTATCATAGAAGTTTAATAGTGCATTTCACTCGCCATTCCACGCGCTTTAAGATGCCGCCTAGCCCATTACGCTATCTGAAATAGGAACGACGTAAATTGAACAAATGTGATAGAATTTTGCTGAATTCTTAAATTAACCATAATATAAAATGATCTAATCGGGTCTCTGTTTGCACTACCCTGGAAATTTAACAGTGCATTTTACTCGCCATTTCATGCGCTTCGAGATGCCGCTTAGCCCAATACGCTATCTGAAACAGGAGCGACGTAAATTGAACAAATGTGATAGAATTTCCCTGAATCCTTATATTAACCTTAATGTAAAATGATCTAATCGGGTCTCTGTTCGCCCTACCATAGAAGACTTATAGTGCATTTCACTCGTCATTTCATGCGCTTTGAGATGCCGCTAAGCCCAATACGCTATCTGAAATAGGAGCGACGTAAATTGAACAAATGTGATAGAATTTCCCAGAATACTTATATTAACATTAATGTAAAATGATCTAATCGACTCTCTGTTTGCCCTATCCTAGAAGTTTAATAGTGCATTTTACTCGCCATTCCACGCGCTTTAAGATGCCGTCTAGCCCAGTACGCTATCTGAAATAGGAGCGACGTAAATTGAACAAATGTGATAGAATTTTGCTGAATTCTTAAATTAACCATAATATAAAATGATCTAATCGGGTCTCTGTTTGCCCTACCCAAGAAATTTAATAGTGCATTTTACTCGCCATTTCATGCGCTTTGAGATGCCGCTTAGCCCAATACGCTATCTGAAATAGGAGCGACGTAAGTTGAAGAAATGTGATAGAATTACGCTGAATTCTTATATTAACCGTAATATAAAATGATCTAATCGGGTCTCTGTTTGCCTTACCCTAGAAGTTTAATAGTGCATTTTACTCGCCATTCCACGCGCTTTAAGATGCCGCCTAGCCCAATACGCTATCTGAAATAGGAGCGACGTAAGTTGAACAAATGTGATAGATTTTCCCTGAATTCTTATATTAACCTTAATGTAAAATGATCTAATCGGGTCTCTGTTCGACCTACCCTAGAAGTTTAATAGTGCATTTCACTCGTCATTTCATGCGCTTTGAGATGCCGCTTAGCCCAATACGCTATCTGAAATAGGAGCGACGTAAATTGAACAAATGTGATAGAATTTTGCTGAATTCTTATATTAAGCAAAATATAAAATGATCTAATCGGGTCTCTGATTGCCCTATCATAGAAGTTTAATAGTGCATTTTATTCGCCATTTCATGCGCTTTGAGATGCCGCTTAGCCCAATACGCAATCTGCAATAGGAGCGACGTAAATTGAACAAATGTGATAGAATTTCGCTGAATTCATAAATTAACCATAATATGAAATGATCTAATCGGGTCTCTGTTTGCCCTACCCTAGAAGTTTAATAGTGCATTTTACTCGCCATTTCTTGCGCTTTGAGATGCCGCTTAGCCCAATACGCTATCTGAAATATCAGCGACGTAAATTGAACAAATGTGAGAGAATTTCGCTGAATTCTTTTATTAACCATAATGTAAAATGATCTAATCAGGTCTCTGTTCGCCCTAGCCTAGAAGTTTAGTAGTGCATTTTATTCGCCATTTCATGCGCTTTGAGATGCCGCTTAGCCCAATACGCTATCTGAAATAGGAGCGACGTAAATTGAACAAATGTGATAGAATTTCCCTGAAATCTTATAGTAAACAAAATATAAAATGTTCTAATCGGGACTCTGATTGCCCTATCATAGAAGTTTAGTAGTGCATTTTACTGGCCCTTCCACGCGCTTTAAGATGCCGCCTAGCGCAGTACGCTATCTGAAATAGGAGCGACGTTAGTTGAACGAATGTGATAGAATTACGCTGAATTCTTATATTAACCGTAATATAAAATGATCTATTCGAGTCCCTGTTCGCCCTACCCTAGAAGTTTAATAGTGCATTTCACTCGTCATTCCATGCGCTTTGAGATGCCGCTTAGCCCAATACGCTATCTGAAATAGGAGCGACGTAAATTGAACAAATGAGATAGAATTTCGCTGAATTCTTATATTAACCAAAATATAAAATGATCAAATCTGGTCTCTGATTGCCCTATCATAGAAGTTTAATAGTGCACTTTACTCGCCGTTCCACGCGCTTTAAGTTGCCGCCTAGCCCAGCACGCTATCTGAAATAGGAGCTACGTAAGTTGAACAAATGTGACAGAATTACGCTGAATTCGTATATTAACCGTAATATAAAATGATCTAATCGTGTCTCTGTTTGCCTTATCCTAGAAGTTTAATAGTGCATTTTACTCGCCATTTCATGCGCTTTGAGATGCCGCTTAGCCCAATAAGCTATCTGAAATAGGAACGATGTAAATTGAACAAATGTGATAGAATTTCGCTGAATTCTTAAATTAACCATAATATGAAATGACCTAATCGGGTCTCTGTTTGCCCTACCCTAGAAGTTTAATAGTGCATTTTACTTGCCATTTCTTGCGCTTTGAGATGCCGCTTAGCCCAATACGCTATCTGTAATAGGAGCGACGTAAATTGAACAAATGTGATAGAATTTCGCTGAATTCTTATATTAACCAAAATATAAAATGATCTAATCGGCTCTCTGATTGCCCTATCATAGAAGTTTAGTAGTGCATTTTACTGGCCGTTTCACGCGCTTTAAGATGCCGCCTAGGCAAGTACACTATCCGAAATAGGAGCGACGTATGTTGAACAAATGTGATAGAATTACGCAGAATACTTATATTAACCTTAATATAAAAAGATCTAATCGGGTCTCTGTTTGCCTTACCCTAGAAGTTTAGTAGTGCATTTTACTCGCCATTTCATGCGCTTTGAGATGCCGCTTAGCCCAATACGCTATCTGCAATAGGAGCGACGTAAATTGAACAAATGTGATAGAATTTCGCTGAATTCATAAATTAACCATAATATGAAATGATCTAATCGGGTCTCTGTTTGCCCTACCCTAGAAGTTTAATAGTGCATTTTACTCGCTATTTCTTGCGCTTTGAGATGCCGCTTAGCCCAATACGCTATCTGAAATGTTAGCGACGTAAATTGAACAAATGTGAGAGAATCTCGCTGAATTCTTATATTAACCTTAATGTAAAATGATCTAATCGGGTCTCTGTTCGCCCTACCCTAGAAGATTAATAGTGCATTTCACTCGTCATTTCATGCGCTTTGACATGCCGGTTAGCCCAATAAGCTATCTGAAATAGGAGCGACGTAAATTGAACAAATGTGATAGAAGTTCCCTGAATACTTATATTAACCTTAATGTAAAATGATCTAATCGGGTCTCTGTTCGCCCTACCCTAGAAGTTTAATAGTGCATTTTACTCGCCATTTCATGCGCTTCGCGATGCCGCTTTGCCCAATACGCTATCTGAAATAGGAGCGACGTAAATTGAACAAATGTGATAGAATTTCCCTGACATCTTATATTAAACAAAATATAAAATGGTCTAAACGGGACCCTGATTGCCCTATCATAGAAGTTTAGTAGTGCATTTTACTCGCCCTTCCACGCACTTTAAGATGCCGCCTAGCCCAGTACACTATCTGAAATAGGAGCGACGTATGTTGAACAAATGTGATAGAATTTCCCTGACTTCTTATATTAACCTTAATGTAAAATGATCTAATCGGGTCTTTGTTCGCCCTACCCAAGAAATTTAATAGTGCATTTTACTCGCCATTTCATGCGCTTTGAGATGCCGCTTAGCCCAATACGCTATCTGAAATGGGAGCGACGTAAATTGAAAAAATGTGATAGAATCTCCCTGAATTCTTATATTAACCTTAATGTAAAATGATCTAATCGGGTCTCTGTTCGCCCTACCATAGAAGACTTATAGTGCATTTCACTCGTCATTTCATGCGCTTTGAGATGCCGCTTATCCCAATAGGCTATCTGAAATAGGAGCGACGTAAATTGAACAAATGTGATAGAATTTCCCTGAATTCTTATATTAACCTTAATAAAAAATGATCTAATCGGGTCTTTGTTCGCCCTACCCTAGAAGTTTAATAGTGCATTTTACTCGCCATTCCACACGCTTTAAGATGCCGCCTAGCCCAGTAAGCTATCTGAAATAGGAACGACGTAAATTGAACAAATGTGATAGAATTTTGCTGAATTCTTATATTAACCATAATATAAAATGATCTAATCGGGTCTCTGATTGCCCTACCCTAGAAGTTTAATAGTGCATTTCACTCATGATTACATGCACTTTGAGATTCCGCTTAGCCCAGTAAGCTATCTGAAATAGGAGCGACGTAAATTGAACAAATGTGATAGAATTTTCCTGAATTCTTGTATTAACCAAAATATAAAATGATCTAATCGAGTCTCTGATTGCCCTATCATAGAAGTTTAATAGTGCATTTCAATCGCCATTCCACGCGCTTTAAGATGCCGCTTAGTCCAATACGCTATCTGAAATAGGAGCGACGTAAATGGAACAAATGTGATAGAATTTCGCTGAATTCTTGTATTAACCAAAATATAAAATGACCTAATCGGGTCTCTGTTTGCCCTATCATCGAAGTTTAATAGTGCATTTCACTCGTAATTTCATGCGCTTTGAGATGCCGCTTAGCCCAATAAGCTATCTGAAATAGGAGCGACGTAAATTGAACAAATGTGATAGAATTTCCCTGAATTCTTATATTAACCTTAATGTAAAATGTTCTAATCGGGTCTCTGTTCGACCAACCCTAGAAGTTTAATAGTGCATTTCACTCGTCATTTCATGCGCTTTGAGATGCCGCTTAGCCCAATACGCTATCTGAAATAGGAGCGACGTAAATTGAACAAATGTGATAGAATTTTGCTGAATTCTTATATTAACCAAAATATAAAATGATCTAATCGGGTCTTTGTTCGCCCTACCCTAGAAGTTTAATAGTGCATTTTACTCGGCATTCCACGCGCTTTAAGATGCCGCCTAGCCCAGTATGCTATCTGAAATAGGAACGACGTAAATTGAACAAATGTGATAGAATTTTGCTGAATTCTTATATTAACCATAATATAAAATGATCTAATCGGGTCTCTGATTGCCCTACCCTAGAAGTTTAATAGTGCATTTTCCTCGACATTTCATGCGCATTGAGATGCCGCTTAGCCCAATACGCTATCTGAAATAGGAGCGACGTAAATTGAACAAATGTGATAGAATTCCGCTGAATTCTTAAATTAACAATAATATAAAATGATCTAATCGGGTCTCTGCTTGCCCTACCCTGGAAGTTTAATAGTTCATTTTACTCGCCATTTCTTGCGCTTTGAGATGCCGCTTAGCCCAATACGCTATCTGAAATATCAGCGACGAAAATTGAACAAATGTGAGACAATCTCGCTGAATTCTTATATTAACCTTAATGTAAAATGATCTAATCGGGTCTCTGTTCGCCCTACGCTAGAAGATTAATAGTGCATTTCACTCGATATTACATGCGCTTTGAGATGCCGCTGAGCCCAATAAGGTATCTGAAATAGGAGCCACGTAAATTGAACAAATGTGATAGAATTTCCCTGAATACTTATATTAACCTTAATGTAAAATGATCTAATCGTGTCTTTGTTCGCCTTACCCTAGAAGTTTAATAGTACATTTCACTCGTGATTTCATGCGCTTTGAGATGCCGCTTAGCCCAATAAGCTATCTGAAATAGGAGCTACGTAACTTGAACAAATGTGACAGAATTACGCTGAATTCTTATATTAACCGTAATATAAAATGATCTAATCGGGTCTCTGATTGCCCTATCATAGAAGATTAAGAGTGCATTTTACTCGCCATTTCTTGCGCTTTGAGATGCCGCTTAGCCCAATACGCTATCTGAAATAGTAGCGACGTAAATTGAACAATTGTGATAGAATTTCGCTGAATTCTTAAATTAACCATAATCTGCCCTAGAAGTTTAATAGTGCATTTTACTCGCCATTTCTTGCGCTTTGAGATGCCGCTTAGCCCAATACGCTATCTGAAATAGGAGCTACGTAAATTGAACAAATGTGATAGAATTTCGCTGAATTCTTATTTTAACCTTAATGTAAAATGATCTAATCGGGCCTCTGATTGCCCTATCATGGAAGTTTAATAGTGCATTTTACTCGCCATTCCACGCGCTTTAAGATGCGGCCTAGCCCAGTACGCTGTCTGAAATAGGAGCTACGTAAATTGAACTAATGAGATAGAATTTCGCTGAATTCTTAAATTAACCATAATATAAAATGACCTAATCGGGTCTCTGTTTGCCCTATCCTAGAAGTTTAATAGTGCATTTCTCTCGCCATTTCATGCGCTTTGAGATGCCGCATAGCCCAATACGCTATCTGAAATAGGAACGACGTAAATTGAACAAATGTGATAGAATTTTGCTGAATTCTTAAATTAACCATAATATAAAATGATCTAATCGGGTCTCTGTTTGCCCTACCCTTGAAGTTTAATAGTGCATTTTACTCGCCATTTCATGCGCTTTGAGATGCCGCTTCTCCCAATACGCTATCTGAAATAGGAGCGACGTAAATTGAACAAATGTGATAGAACTTCGCTGAATTCTTATATTAACCAAAATTTAAAATGATCTAATCGGGTCTCTGATTGCCCTATCATAGAAGCTTAATAGTGCATTTTACTCGTCATTTAATGCGCTTTGAGATGCCGCTTAGCCCAATACGCTATCTGAAATAGGAGCGACGTAAATTGAACAAATGTGATAGAATTTCGCTGAATTCTTATATTAACCTTAATGTAAAATGAATTAATCGCGTCTCTGTTCGCCCTACGCTAGAAGATTAATAGTGCATTTCACTCGATATATCATGCGCTTTGAAATGCCGCTGAGCCTAATACGCTATCTGAAATAGGAGCGACGTAAATTGAACAAATGTGATAGAATTACGCTGAATTCTTATATTAACCGTAATATAAAATGATCTAATCGGGACTCTGTTTGCCTTACCCTAGAAGTTCAATAGTGCATTTTACTCGCCAATCTACGCGCTTTAAGATTCCGCCTAGCCCAGTACGCTATCTGAAATAGGAGCGACGTAAATTGAACAAATGTGATAGAATTTCGCTGAATTCTTAAATTAACCATAATATAAAATGATCTAATCAGGTCTCTGTTTGCCCTACCCTAGAAGTTTAAGAGTGCATTTCACTCGTCATTTCATGCGCTTTGAGATGCCGCTTAGCCCAATACGCTATCTGAAATAGGAGCGACGTAAATTGAACAAATGTGATAGAATTTCGCTGAATTCTTATATTAACCTTAATGTAAAATGAATTAATCGGGTCTGTATTCGCCCTACGCTAGAAGATTAATAGTGCATTTCACTCGATATTTCATGCGCTTTGCGATGCCGCTGAGCCCAATAAGCTATCTGAAATAGGAGCCACGTAAATTGAACAAATGTGATAGAATTTCCCTGAATTCTTATATTAACGAAAATGTAAAATGATCTAATCGGGTCTCTGATTGCCCTATCATAGAAGTTTAATAGTGCACTTTACTCGCCATTCCACGCGCTTTATGTTGCCGCCTAGCCCAGTACGCTATCTGAAATAGGAGCTACGTAAGTTGAACAAATGTGACAGAATTACGCTGAATTCTTATATTAACCGTAATATAAAATGATCTAATCGGGTCTCTGATTGCCCTATCATAGAAGCTTAATAGTGCAGTTAACTCGCCATTCCACGCGCTTTAAGATGCCGCCTCGCCCAGTACGCTATCTGAAATAGGAGCGACGTAAATTGAACAAATGTGATAGAATTTTGCTGAATTCTTAAATTAACCATAATATAAAATGATCTAATCGGGTCTCTGTTTGCCCTACCCTAGAAGTTTAAGAGTGCATTTCACTCGTCATTTCATGCGCTTTGAGATGCCGCTTAGCCCAATACGCTATCTGAAATAGGAGCGACGTAAATTGAACAAATGTGATAGAATTTCCCTGAATACTTATATTAACCTTAATGTAAAATGATCTAATCGGGTCTCTGTTCGCCCTACCCTAGAAGTTTAATAGTGCATTTTACTCGCCATTTCATGCGCTTTGAGATGCCGCTTAGCCCAATACGCTATCTGAAATAGGAGCGACGTAAATTGAACAAATGTGATAGAATTACGCTGAATTCTTATATTAACCGTAATATAAAATGATCTAATCGGGTCTCTGTTTGCCTTATCCTAGAAGTTTAATAGTGCATTTTACTCGCCATTTCATGCGCATTGAGATGCCGCTTCGCCCAATACGCTATATGAAATAGGAGCGATGTAAATTGAACAAATGTGATAAAGTTTCGCTGAATTCTTGAATTAACCATAATATAAAATGATCTTAACGGGTCTCTGTTTGCCCTACCCTAGAAGTTTAATAGTGCATTTTACTCGCCATTTCATGCGCTTTGAGATGCCGCTTCTCCCAATACGCTATCTGAAATAGGAGCGACGTAAATTGAACAAATGTGATAGAACTTCGCTGAATTCTTATATTAACCAAAATATAAAATGATCTAATCGGGTCTCTGATTGCCCTATCATAGAAGCTTAATAGTGCATTTTACTCGTCATTTAATGCGCTTTGAGATGCCGCTTAGCCCAATACGCTATCTGAAATAGGAGCGACGTAAATTGAACAAATGTGATAGAATTTCGCTGAATTCTTATATTAACCTTAATGTAAAATGAATTAATCGCGTCTCTGTTCGCCCTACGCTAGAAGATTAATAGTGCATTTCACTCGATATATCATGCGCTTTGAAATGCCGCTGAGCCTAATACGCTATCTGAAATAGGAGCGACGTAAATTGAACAAATGTGATAGAATTACGCTGAATTCTTATATTAACCGTAATATAAAATGATCTAATCGGGACTCTGTTTGCCTTACCCTAGAAGTTCAATAGTGCATTTTACTCGACAATCTACGCGCTTTAAGATTCCGCCTAGCCCAGTACGCTATCTGAAATAGGAGCGACGTAAATTGAACAAATGTGATAGAATTTCGCTGAATTCTTAAATTAACCATAATATAAAATGATCTAATCAGGTCTCTGTTTGCCCTACCCTAGAAGTTTAAGAGTGCATTTCACTCGTCATTTCATGCGCTTTGAGATGCCGCTTAGCCCAATACGCTATCTGAAATAGGAGCGACGTAAATTGAACAAATGTGATAGAATTTCGCTGAATTCTTATATTAACCTTAATGTAAAATGAATTAATCGGGTCTGTATTCGCCCTACGCTAGAAGATTAATAGTGCATTTCACTCGATATTTCATGCGCTTTGAGATGCCGCTGAGCCCAATAAGCTATCTGAAATAGGAGCCACGTAAATTGAACAAATGTGATAGAATTTCCCTGAATACTTATATTAACGAAAATGTAAAATGATCTAATCGGGTCTCTGATTGCCCTATCATAGAAGTTTAATAGTGCACTTTACTCGCCATTCCACGCGCTTTATGTTGCCGCCTAGCCCAGTACGCTATCTGAAATAGGAGCTACGTAAGTTGAACAAATGTGACAGAATTACGCTGAATTCTTATATTAACCGTAATAGAAAATGATCTAATCGGGTCTCTGATTGCCCTATCATAGAAGCTTAATAGTGCAGTTAACTCGCCATTCCACGCGCTTTAAGATGCCGCCTCGCCCAGTACGCTATCTGAAATAGGAGCGACGTAAATTGAACAAATGTGATAGAATTTTGCTGAATTCTTAAATTAACCATAATATAAAATGATCTAATCGGGCCTCTGTTTGCCCTACCCTAGAAGTTTAAGAGTGCATTTCACTCGTCATTTCATGCGCTTTGAGATGCCGCTTAGCCCAATACGCTATCTGAAATAGGAGCGACGTAAATTGAACAACTGTGATAGAATTTCCCTGAATACTTATATTAACCTTAATGTAAAATGATCTAATCGGGTCTCTGTTCACCCTACCCTAGAAGTTTAATAGTGCATTTTACTCGCCATTTCATGCGCTTTGAGATGCCGCTTAGCCCAATACGCTATCTGAAATAGGAGCGACGTAAATTGAACAAATGTGATAGAATTACGCTGAATTCTTATATTAACCGTAATATAAAATGATCTAATCGGGTCTCTGTTTGCCTTATCCTAGAAGTTTAATAGTGCATTTTACTCGCCATTTCATGCGCATTGAGATGCCGCTTCGCCCAATACGCTATATGAAATAGGAGCGATGTAAATTGAACAAATGTGATAAAGTTTCGCTGAATTCTTGAATTAACCATAATATAAAATGATCTTAACGGGTCTCTGTTTGCCCTACCCTAGAAGTTTAATAGTGCATTTTACTCACCATTTCTTGCGCTTTGAGATGCCGCTTAGCCCAACACGCTATCTGTAATATCAGCGACGTAAATTGAACAAATGTGAGAGAATTTCGCTGAATTCTTATATTAACCATAATGTAAAATGTTCTAATCGGGTCTCTGTTCGCCCTACCCTAGAAGATTAATAGTGAGTTTCACTCGTCATATCATGCGCTTTGAGATGCCGCTTAGCCCAATACGCTATCTGAAATAGGAGCGACGTAAATTGAACAAATGTGATAGAATTTCGCTGAATTCTTAAATTAACCATAATATAAATTGATCTAATCAGGTCTATGTTTGCCCTACCCTAGAAGTTTAATAGTGCATTTTACTCACCATTTCTTGCGCTTCGAGATGCCGCTTAGCCCAATACGCTATCTGAAATAACAGCGACGTAAATTGAACAAATGTGAGAGAATTTCGCTGAATTCTTATATTAACCTTAATGTAAAATGTTCTAATCGGGTCTCTGTTCGCCCTACCCTAGAAGATTAATAGTGCATTTCACTCGTCATTTCATGCGCTTTGAGATGCCGCTTAGCCCAATACGCTATCTGAAATAGCAGCGACGTAAATTGAACAAATGTGATAGAATTTCCCTGAAATCTTATAGTAAACTAAATATAACATGATCTAATCGGGACTCTGATTGCCCTATCATAGAAGTTTAGTAGTGCATTTTACTCGCCCTTCCACGCGCTTTGAGATGCCGCCTAGCTCAGTACGCTATCTGAAATAGGAGCGACGTAAGTTGAACAAATGTGATAGAATTACGCTGAATTCTTGTATTAACCAAAATGTAAAATGATCTAATCGGCTCTCTGTTTGCCCTACCCTAGAAGTTTAATAGTGCATTTTACTCACCATTTCTTGCGCTTTGAGATGCCGCTTAGCCCAATACGCTATCTGAAATATCAGCGACGTAAATTGAACAAATGTGAGAGAATTTCGCTGAATTCTTATATTAACCTTAATGTAAAATGATCTAATCGGGCCCTGTTCGCCCTACCATAGGAGACTAATAGTGCATTTCACTCGTCATTTCATGCGCTTTGAGATGCCGCTTCGCCCAATACGCTATCTGAAATAGGAGCGACGTAAATTGAACAAATGTGATAGAATTTTGCTGAATTCTTATATTAACCTTAATATAAAATGACCTAATCGGGGCTCTGTTTGCCCTATCATAGAAGTTTAATAGTGAATTTCACTCGTCATTTCAGGCGCTTTGAGATGCCGCTTAGCCCAATAAGCTATCTGAAATAGGAGCGACGTAAATTGAACAAATGTGATAGAATTTCCCTGAATTCTTATATTAACCTTAATGTAAAATGATCTAATCTGGTCTCTGTTCGCCCTGCCCTAGAAGTTTAAAAGTGCATTTCACTCATGATTTCATGCGCTTTGAGATGACGCTTAGCCCAATAAGCTATCTGAAATAGGAGCGACGTAAATTGTACAAATGTGATAGAATTTCGCTGAATTCTTGTATTAACCAAAATATAAAATGATCTAATTGGGTCTCTGATCGCCCTATCATAGAAGTTTAATAGTGCATTTCAATCGCCAGTCCACGCGCTTTAAGATGCCCACTAGCGCATTACGCTATCTGAAATAGGAACGACGTAAATTGAACAAATGTGATAGAATTTTGCTGAATTCTTAAATTAACCATAATATAAAATCATCTAATCGGGTCTCTGTTTGCCCTACCCTAGAAGTTTGACAGTGCATTTTACTCGCCATTTCATGCGCTTTGAGATGCCGTTTAGCCCAATACGCTATCTGAAATAGGAGCGACGTAAATTGAACAAATGTGATAGAATTTCCCTGAATACTTATATTAACATTAATGTAAAATGATCTAATCGGCTCTCTGTTTGCCCTATCATAGAAGTTTAATAGTGGATTTCACTCGCCATTCCACGCGCTTTAAGATGCCGCATAGCCCGGTACGCTATCTGAAATAGGAGCGACGAAAATTGAACAAATGTGATAGAATTTTGCTGAATTCTTATATTAACCATAATATAAAATGATCTAATCGGGTCTCTATTGCCCTACCCAAGAAATTTGATAGTGCATTTTACTCGCCACATCATGCGCTTTGAGATGCCGCTTAGCCGAATACGCTATCTGAAATGGGAGTGACGTAAATTGAACATATGTGGTAGAATTTCCCTAAATTCTTATATTAACCTTAATGTAAAATGATCTAATCGGGTCTCTGTTCGCCCTACCACAGAAGTCTAATAGTGCATTTCACTCGTCATTTCATGCGCTTTGAGATGCCGCTTAGCCCATTACGCTATCTGAAATAGGAGCGATGTAAATTGAACAAGTGTGATAGAATTTCGCTGAATTCTTATATTAACCAAAATATAAAATGATCTAATCGGGTCTCTGATTGCCGTATCATAGAAGTTTAATAGTGCATTTTACTCGCAATTTCATGCGCTTTGAGATGCCGCTTAGCCCAATACGCTATCTGAAATAGGAGCGACGTAAATTGAACAAATGTGATAGAATTTTGCTGAATTCTTAAATTAACCATAATATAAAATGATCTAATCGGGTCTCTGTTTGCCGTACCCTAGAAGTTTAATAGTGCGTTTTACTCGCCATTTCATACGCTTTCGGATGCCGCTTAGCCCAATACGCTATCTGAAATATCAAAGACGTAAATTGAACAAATGTGATAGAATTTCGCTGAATTCTTATATTAACCTTAATGTAAAATGATCTAATCGGGTCTCTGTTCGCCCTACCCTAGAAGTTTAATAGTGCATTTCACTCGTAATTGCATGCGCTTTGAGATGCCGCATAGCCCAATTAGCTATCTGAAATAGGAGCGACGTTAATTGAACAAATGTGATAGAATTTCGTTGAATTCTTGTATTAACCAAAATATAAAATGATCTAATCGTGTCTCTGATTGCCCAATCATAGAAGTTCAATAGTGCATTTCACTCGCCATTCCACGCGCTTTAAGATGCCGCCTAGCCCAGTACGCTATCTGAAATCGGAACGACGTAAATTGAACAAATGTGATAAAATTTTGCTGAATTCTTAAATTAGCCATAATACAAACTGATCTAATCGGGTCTCTGTTTGCCCTACCCTAGAAGTTTAATAGTGCATTATACTCGCCATTTCATGCTCTTTGAGATGCCGCTTAGCCCAGTACGCTATCTGAAATACGAACGACGTAAATTGAACGAATGTGATAGAATTTTGCTGAATTCTTAAATTAACCATAATATAAAATGATCTAATCGGATTTCTGTTTGCCCTACCCTAGAATTTTAACAGTGCATTTTACTCGCCATTTCATGCGCTTTGAGATGCCGCTTAGCCCAATACGCTATCTGAAATAGGAGCGACGTAAATTGAACAAATGTGATAGAATTTCGGTGAATTATCAAATTAACCATAATATAAAATGATCTAATCGGGTCTCTGTTTGCCCTACCCTAGAAGTGTAATAGTGCGTTTTACTCGCCATTTCTTGCGCTTTGAGATACCGCTTAGCCCTATACGCTATCTGAAATATCAACGACGTAAATAGAACAAATGTGATAGAATTTCGGTGAATTATTAAATTAACCATAATATAAAATGATCTAATCGGGTCTCTGTTTGCCCTACCCTAGAAGTGTAATAGTGCATTTTACTCCCCATTTCTTGCGCTTTGAGATGCCGCTTAGCCCTATACGCTATCTGAAATATCAACGACGTAAATTGAACAAATGTGATAGAATTTCGCTGAATTCTTGTATTAACCAAAATATAAAACGATCTAATCGGGTTTCTGATTGCCCTATCAGAGAAGTTTAATAGTGCATTTCAATCGCCATTCCACGCGCTTTAAGGTGCCGCTTAGTGCAATACGTTATCTGAAATAGGAGCGACGTAAATTGAACAAATGTGATAGAATTTCGCTGCATTCTTATATTAACCAAAATATAAAATGATCTAATCGGGTCTCTGATTGCCGTATCATAGAAGTTTAATAGTGCATTTTACTCGCCATTCCACGCGCTTTAAGATGCCGCCTAGCCCAATAAGCTATCTGAAGTAGGAGCGACGTAAATTGAACAAATGTGATAGAATTTCGATGAATTCTTATATTAACCATAATATAAAATGATCTAATCGGGTCTCTGATTGCCCTACCCTAGAAGTTTAGGAGTGCATTTTACTCGCCATTTCTTGCGCTTTAACATGCCGCTTAGCCCAATACGCTATCTGAAATATCAGCGACGTAAATTGGACAAATGTGATAGAATTTCCCTGAAATCTTATATTAAACAAAATATAAATTGATCTAAACGGGACTCTGATTGCCCTATCATAGAAGTTTAGTAGTGCATTTTACTCGCCCTTCCACGCGCTTTAAGATGCCGCCTAGCCCAGTACAGTATCTGAAATAGGAGCGACGTATGTTGAACAAATGTGATAGAATTTCCCTGAATTCTTATATTAACCTTAATGAAAAATGATCTAATCGGGTCTTTGTTCGCCCTACCGTAGAAGTTTAATAGTGCATTTTACTCGGCATTCCACGCGCTTTAAGATGCCGCCTAGCCCAGTATGCTATCTGAAATAGGAACGACGTAAATTGAACAAATGTGATAGAATTTTGCTGAATTCTTATATTAACCATAATATAAAATGATCTAATCGGGTCTCTGATTGCCCTACCCTAGAAGTTTAATAGTGCATTTTCCTCGACATTTCATGCGCATTGAGATGCCGCTTAGCCCAATACGCTATCTGAAATAGGAGCGACGTAAATTGAACAAATGTGATAGAATTCCGCTGAATTCTTAAATTAACAATAATATAAAATGATCTAATCGGGTCTCTGTTTGCCCTACCCTGGAAGTTTAATAGTTCATTTTACTCGCCATTTCTTGCGCTTTGAGATGCCGCTTAGCCCAATACGCTATCTGAAATATCAGCGACGAAAATTGAACAAATGTGAGACAATCTCGCTGAATTCTTATATTAACCTTAATGTAAAATGATCTAATCGGGTCTCTGTTCGCCCTACGCTAGAAGATTAATAGTGCATTTCACTCGATATTACATGCGCTTTGAGATGCCGCTGAGCCCAATAAGGTATCTGAAATAGGAGCCACGTAAATTGAACAAATGTGATAGAATTTCCCTGAATACTTATATTAACCTTAATGTAAAATGATCTAATCGTGTCTTTGTTCGCCTTACCCTAGAAGTTTAATAGTACATTTCACTCGTGATTTCATGCGCTTTGAGATGCCGCTTAGCCCAATAAGCTATCTGAAATAGGAGCGACGTAAATTGAACAAATGTGATAGAATTTCGCTGAATTCTTATATTAACGAAAATATAAAATGATATAATCGGGTCTCTGATTGCCCTATCATAGAAGTTTAATAGTGCACTTTACTCGCCATTCCACGCGCTTTAAGATGCCGCCTAGCCCAGTACACTATCTGAAATAGGAGCGACGTATGTTGAACAAATGTGATAGAATTTCCCTGAATTCTTATATTAACCTTAATGAAAAATGATCTAATCGGGTCTTTGTTCGCCCTACCCTAGAAGTTTAATAGTGCATTTTACTCGCCATTTCGTGCGCTTTGGGATGCCGCTTAGCCCAATACGCTATCTGAAATAGGAGCTACGTAAATTGAACAAATGTGATAGAATTTCGCTGCATTCTTATATTAACCAACATATAAAATGATCTAATCGGGTCTCTGATTGCCCTATCATAGAAGATTAAGAGTGCATTTTACTCGCCATTTCTTGCGCTTTGAGATGCCGCTTAGCCCAATACGCTATCTGAAATAGTAGCGACGTAAATTGAACAATTGTGATAGAATTTCGCTGAATTCTTAAATTAACCATAATCTGCCCTAGAAGTTTAATAGTGCATTTTACTCGCCATTTCTTGCGCTTTGAGATGCCGCTTAGCCCAATACGCTATCTGAAATAGGAGCTACGTAAATTGAACAAATGTGATAGAATTTCGCTGAATTCTTATTTTAACCTTAATGTAAAATGATCTAATCGGGCCTCTGATTGCCCTATCATGGAAGTTTAATAGTGCATTTTACTCGCCATTCCACGCGCTTTAAGATGCGGCCGAGCCCAGTACGCTATCTGAAATAGGAGCGACGTAAATTGAACAAATGTGCTAGAATTTCGCTGAATTCTTAAATTAACCATAATATAAAGTGATCTAATCGGGTCTCTGTTTGCCCTACCCTAGAAGCTTAATAGTGCATTTTACTCGTCATTTAATGCGCTTTGAGATGCCGCATAGCCCAATACGCTATCTGCAATCGGAGCGACGTAAGTTGAACAAATGTGATAGAATTACGCTGAATTCTTATATTAACCGTAATATAAAATGATCTAATCGGGACTCTGCTTGCCTTACCCTAGAAGTTCAATAGTGCATTTTACTCGCCAATCTACGCGCTTTAAGATTCCGCCTAGCCCAGTACGCTATCTGAAATAGGAGCGACGTAAATTGAACAAATGTGATAGAATTTCGCTGAATTCTTAAATTAACCATAATATAAAATGATCTAATCAGGTCTCTGTTTGCCCTACCCTAGAAGTGTAATATTGCATTTTACTCGCCATATCATGCGCTTTGAGATGCCCCTTAGCCCAATACGCTATCTGAAATAGGAGCGACGTAAATTGAACAAATGTGATAGAATTTCGCTGAATTCTTATATTAACCTTAATGTAAAATGAATTAATCGGGTCTGTGTTCGCCCTACGCTAGAAGATTAATAGTGCATTTCACTCGATATTTCATGCGCTTTGAGATGCCGATGAGCCCAATAAGCTATCTGAAATAGGAGCCACGTAAATTGAACAAATGTGATAGAATTTCCCTGAATACTTATATTAACGAAAATGTAAAATGATCTAATCGGGTCTCTGATTGCCCTATCATAGAAGTTTAATAGTGCACTTTACTCGCCATTCCACGCGCTTTATGTTGCCGCCTAGCCCAGTACGCTATCTGAAATAGGAGCTACGTAAGTTGAACAAATGTGACAGAATTACGCTGAATTCTTATATTAACCGTAATAGAAAATGATCTAATCGGGTCTCTGATTGCCCTATCATAGAAGCTTAATAGTGCAGTTAACTCGCCATTCCACGCGCTTTAAGATGCCGCCTCGCCCAGTACGCTATCTGAAATAGGAGCGACGTAAATTGAACAAATGTGATAGAATTTTGCTGAATTCTTAAATTAACCATAATATAAACTGATCTAATCGGGTCTCTGTTTGCCGTACCGTAGAAGTTTAATAGTGCGTTTTACTCGCCATTTCATACGCTTTCAGATGCCGCTTAGCCCAATACGCTATCTGAAATATCAAAGACGTAAATTGAACAAATGTGATAGAATTTCGCTGAATTCTTATATTAACCTTAATGTAAAATGATCTAATCGGGTCCCTGTTCGCCCTACCCTAGAAGTTTAATAGTGTATTTCACTCGTAATTGCATGCGCTTTGAGATGCCGCATAGCCCAATTAGCTATCTGAAATCGGAGCGACGTTAATTGAACAAATGTGATAGAATTTCGCTGAATTCTTGTATTAACCAAAATATAAAATGATCTAATCGTGTCTCTGATTGCCCAATCATAGAAGTTCAATAGTGCATTTCACTCGCCATTCCACGCGCTTTAAGATGCCGCCTAGCCCAGTACGCTATCTGAAATCGGAACGACGTAAATTGAACAAATGTGATAAAATTTTGCTGAATTCTTAAATTAGCCATAATACAAACTGATCTAATCGGGTCTCTGTTTGCCCTACCCTAGAAGTTTAATAGTGCATTATACTCGCCATTTCATGCTCTTTGAGATGCCGCTTAGCCCAGTACGCTATCTGAAATACGAACGACGTAAATTGAACGAATGTGATAGAATTTTGCTGAATTCTTAAATTAACCATAATATAAAATGATCTAATCGGATTTCTGTTTGCCCTACCCTAGAATTTTAACAGTGCATTTTACTCGCCATTTCATGCGCTTTGAGATGCCGCTTAGCCCAATACGCTATCTGAAATAGGAGCGACGTAAATTGAACAAATGTGATAGAATTTCGGTGAATTATTAAATTAACCATAATATAAAATGATCTAATCGGGTCTCTGTTTGCCCTACCCTAGAAGTGTAATAGTGCGTTTTACTCGCCATTTCTTGCGCTTTGAGATACCGCTTAGCCCTATACGCTATCTGAAATATCAACGACGTAAATTGAACAAATGTGATAGAATTTCGGTGAATTATTAAATTAACCATAATATAAAATGATCTAATCGGGTCTCTGGTTGCCCTACCCTAGAAGTGTAATAGTGCATTTTACTCCCTATTTCTTGCGCTTTGAGATGCCGCTTAGCCCTATACGCTATCTGAAATATCAACGACGTAAATTGAACAAATGTGATAGAATTTCGCTGAATTCTTGTATTAACCAAAATATAAAACGATCTAATCGGGTTTCTGATTGCCCTATCAGAGAAGTTTAATAGTGCATTTCAATCGCCATTCCACGCGCTTTAAGGTGCCGCTTAGTGCAATACGCTATCTGAAATAGGAGCGACGTAAATTGAACAAATGTGATAGAATTTCGCTGCATTCTTATATTAACCAAAATATAAAATGATCTAATCGGGTCTCTGATTGCCGTATCATAGAAGTTTAATAGTGCATTTTACTCGCCATTCCACGCGCTTTAAGATGCCGCCTAGCCCAATAAGCTATCTGAAGTAGGAGCGACGTAAATTGAACAAATGTGATAGAATTTCGATGAATTCTTATATTAACCATAATATAAAATGATCTAATCGGGTCTCTGATTGCCCTACCCTAGAAGTTTAATAGTGCACTTTACTCGCCATTTCATGCGCTTTGAGATGCCTCTTAGCCCAATACGCTATCTGAAATAGGAGCGACGTAAATTGAACAAATGTGATAGAATTTCGCTGAATTCTTATATTAACAAACATATAAAATGATCTAATCGGGTATCTGATTGCCCTATCATGGAAGTTTAATAGTGCATTTTACTCGCCATTCCACGCGCTTTAAGTTGACGCCTAGCCCAGTACGCTATCTGAAATAGGAACTACGTAACTTGAACAAATGTGACAGAATTACGCTGAATTCTTATATTAACCGTAATATAAAATGATCTAATCTGGACTCTGTTTGCCTTACCCTAGAAGTTCAATAGTGCATTTTACTCGCCAATCTACGCGCTTTAAGATTCCGCCTAGCCCAGTACGCTATCTGAAATAGGAGCGACGTAAATTGAACAAATGTGATAGAATTTCGCTGAATTCTTAAATTAACCATAATATAAAATGATCTAATCAGGTCTCTGTTTGCCCTACCCTAGAAGTGTAATATTGCATTTTACTCGCCATATCATGCGCTTTGAGATGCCCCTTAGCCCAATACGCTATCTGAAATAGGAGCGACGTAAATTGAACAAATGTGATAGAATTTCGCTGAATTCTTATATTAACCTTAATGTAAAATGAATTAATCGGGTCTGTGTTCGCCCTACGCTAGAAGATTAATAGTGCATTTCACTCGATATTTCATGCGCTTTGAGATGCCGCTGAGCCCAATAAGCTATCTGAAATAGGAGCCACGTAAATTGAACAAATGTGATAGAATTTCCCTGAATACTTATATTAACGAAAATGTAAAATGATCTAATCGGGTCTCTGATTGCCCTATCATAGAAGTTTAATAGTGCACTTTACTCGCCATTCCACGCGCTTTATGTTGCCGCCTAGCCCAGTACGCTATCTGAAATAGGAGCTACGTAAGTTGAACAAATGTGACAGAATTACGCTGAATTCTTATATTAACCGTAATAGAAAATGATCTAATCGGGTCTCTGATTGCCCTATCATAGAAGCTTAATAGTGCAGTTAACTCGCCATTCCACGCGCTTTAAGATGCCGCCTCGCCCAGTACGCTATCTGAAATAGGAGCGACGTAAATTGAACAAATGTGATAGAATTTTGCTGAATTCTTAAATTAACCATAATATAAAATGATCTAATCGGGTCTCTGTTTGCCCTACCCTAGAAGTTTAAGAGTGCATTTCACTCGTCATTTCATGCGCTTTGAGATGCCGCTTAGCCCAATACGCTATCTGAAATAGGAGCGACGTAAATTGATCAACTGTGATAGAATTTCCCTGAATACTTATATTAACCTTAATGTAAAATGATCTAATCGGGTCTCTGTTCGCCCTACCCTAGAAGTTTAATAGTGCATTTTACTCGCCATTTCATGCGCTTTGAGATGCCGCTTAGCCCAATACGCTATCTGAAATAGGAGCGACGTAAATTGAACAAATGTGATAGAATTACGCTGAATTCTTATATTAACCGTAATATAAAATGATCTAATCGGGTCTCTGTTTGCCTTATCCTAGAAGTTTAATAGTGCATTTTACTCGCCATTTCATGCGCATTGAGATGCCGCTTCGCCCAATACGCTATATGAAATAGGAGCGACGTAAATTGAACAAATGTGATAAAGTTTCGCTGAATTCTTGAATTAACCATAATATAAAATGATCTTAACGGGTCTCTGTTTGCCCTACCCTAGAAGTTTAATAGTGCATTTTACTCACCATTTCTTGCGCTTTGAGATGCCGCTTAGCCCAACACGCTATCTGAAATATCAGCGACGTAAATTGAACAAATGTGAGAGAATTTCGCTGAATTCTTATATTAACCATAATGTAAAATGTTCTAATCGGGTCTCTGTTCGCCCTACCCTAGAAGATTAATAGTGAGTTTCACTCGTCATATCACGCGCTTTGAGATGCCGCTTAGCCCAATACGCTATCTGAAATAGGAGCGACGTAAATTGAACAAATGTGATAGAATTTCGCTGAATTCTTAAATTAACCATAATATAAATTGATCTAATCAGGTCTATGTTTGCCCTACCCTAGAAGTTTAATAGTGCATTTTACTCACCATTTCTTGCGCTTTGAGATGCCGCTTAGCCCAATACGCTATCTGAAATATCAGCGACGTAGATTGAACAAATGTGAGAGAATTTCCCTGAATTCTTATATTAACCTTAATGTAAAATGATCTAATCTGGTCTCTGTTCGCCCTGCCCTAGAAGTTTAAAAGTGCATTTCACTCATGATTTCATGCGCTTTGAGATGACGCTTAGCCCAATAAGCTATCTGAAATAGGAGCGACGTAAATTGTACAAATGTGATAGAATTTCGCTGAATTCTTGTATTAACCAAAATATAAAATGATCTAATTGGGTCTCTGATCGCCCTATCATAGAAGTTTAATAGTGCATTTCAATCGCCAGTCCACGCGCTTTAAGATGCCCCCTAGCGCATTACGCTATCTGAAATAGGAACGACGTAAATTGAACAAATGTGATAGAATTTTGCTGAATTCTTAAATTAACCATAATATAAAATGATCTAATCGGGTCTCTGTTTGCCCTACCCAAGAAATTTGATAGTGCGTTTTACTCGCCACATCATGCGCTTTGAGATGCCGCTTAGCCGAATACGCTATCTGAAATGGGAGTGACGTAAATTGAACATATGTGATAGAATTTCCCTAAATTCTTATATTAACCTTAATGTAAAATGATCTAATCGGGTCTCTGTTCGCCCTACCATAGAAGTCTAATAGTGCATTTCACTCGTCATTTCATGCGCTTTGAGATGCCGCTTCGCCCATTACGCTATCTGAAATAGGAGCGATGTAAATTGAACAAGTGTGATAGAATTTCGCTGAATTCTTATATTAACCAAAATATAAAATGATCTAATCGGGTCTCTGATTGCCGTATCATAGAAGTTTAATAGTGCATTTTACTCGCAATTTCATGCGCTTTGAGATGCCGCTTAGCCCAATACGCTATCTGAAATAGGAGCGACGTAAATTGAACAAATGTGATAGAATTTTGCTGAATTCTTAAATTAACCATAATATAAAATGATCTAATCGGGTCTCTGTTTGCCCTACCCTAGAAGTTTAATAGTGCATTTTACTCGCCATTCCACGCGCTTTAAGATGCCGCCTAGCCCAGTACGCTATCTGAAATAGGAGCGACGTAAATTGAACAAATGTGATAGAATTTCTCTGAATTCTTATATTAACCTTAATATAAAATGACCTAATCGGGGCTCAGTTTGCCCTATCATAGAAGTTTAATAGTGAATTTCACTCGTCATTTCAGGCGCTTTGAGATGCCGCTTAGCCCAATAAGCTATCTGAAATAGGAGCGACGTAAATTGAACAAATGTGATAGAATTTCGCTGTATTCTTAAATTAACCATAATATAAAATGATCTAATCGGGTCTCTGTTTGCCCTACCGTGGAAATTTAATAGTGCATTTCACTCGCCATTTCATGCGCTTTGAGATGCCGCTTAGCCAAATACGCTAGCTGAAATAGGAGCGACGTCAATTGAAGAAAGGTGATAGAATTTCGGTGAATTATTAAATTAACCATAATATAAAATGATCTAATCGGGTCTCTGATTGCCGTATCATAGAAGTGTAATAGTGCATTTTACTCCCCATTTCTTGCGCTTTGAGATGCCGCGTAGCCCTATACGCTATCTGAAATATCAACGACGTAAATTGAACAAATGTGATAGAATTTCGCTGAATTCTTGTATTAACCAAAATATAAAACGATCTAATCGGGTTTCTGATTGCCCTATCAGAGAAGTTTAATAGTGCATTTCAATCGCCATTCCACGCGCTTTAAGGTGCCGCTTAGTGCAATACGCTATCTGAAATAGGAGCGACGTAAATTGAACAAATGTGATAGAATTTCGCTGCATTCTTATATTAACCAAAATATAAAATGATCTAATCGGGTCTCTGATTGCCGTATCATAGAAGTTTAATAGTGCATTTTACTCGCCATTCCACGCGCATTAAGATGCCTCCTAGCCCAGTACGCTATCTGAAATAGGAGCGACGTAAATTGAACAAATGTGATAGAATTACGCTGCATTCTTATATTAACCGTAAGATAAAATGATCTAATCGGGTCTGTGTTTGCCTTACCCTAGTAGTTTAATAGTGCATTTTACTCGCCATTTCATGCGCTTTGAGATGCCGCTTAGCCCAATACGCTATCAGAAATAGGAGCGACGTAAATTGAAGAACTGTGATAGAATTTCGCTGACTTCTTAAATTAACCATAATATAAAATGATCTAATCGGGTCTCTGTGTGCCCTACCCTAGAAGTTTATTAGTGCATTTTACTCGGCATTTCTTCCGCTTTGAGATGCCGCTTATCCCAATACGCTATCTGAAATATGAGCGACGTAAATTGAAGAACTGTGATAGAATTTCGCTGACTTCTTAAATTAACCATAATATAAAATGATCTAATCGGGTCTCTGTGTGCCCTACCCTAGAAGTTTATTATCATTTCATGCGCTTTGAGATTCCGCTTTGCCCAATACGCTATCTGAAATAGGAGCGACGTAAATGGAACAAATGTGATAGAACTTCGCTGAATTCTTGAATTAACCAAAATATAAAATGACCTAGTCGGGGCTCTGTTTGCCCTATCATAGAAGTTTAATAGTGCATTTCACTCGTCATTTCATGCGCTTTGAGATGCCGGTCAGCACAATAAGCTATCTGAAATAGGAGCGACGTAAATTGAACAAATGTGATAGAATTTCCCTGAATTCTTATATTAACCTTAATGTAAAATGATCTAATCGGGTCTCTGTTCGCCCTGCCCTAGAAGTTTAATAGTGCATTTCACTCATGATTTCATGCGCTTTGAGATGCCGCTTAGCCCAATAAGCTATCTGAAATAGGAGCGACGTAAGTTGAACAAATGTGATAGAATTTCGCTGAATTCTTGTATTAACCAAAATATAAAATGACCTAGTCGGGGCTCTGTTTGCCCTATCATAGAAGTTTAATAGTGCCTTTCACTCGTCATTTGATGCGCTTTGAGATGCCGCTTAGCCCAATAAGCCATCTGAAATAGGAGCGACGTAAATTGAACAAATGTGATAGAATTTCCCTGAATTCTTATATTAACCTTAATGTAAAATGATCTAATCGGGTCTCTGTTCGCCCTGCCCTAGAAGTTTAATAGTGCATTTCACTCATGATTTCATGCGCTTTGAGATGCCGCTTAGCCCCGTACGCTATCTGAAATAGGAGCGACGTAAGTTGAACAAATGTGATAGAATTACGCTGAATTCTTATATTATCCATAATATAAAATGATCTAATCGGGTCTCTGTTTGCCCTACCGTGGAAATTTAATAGTGCATTTCACTCGCCATTTCATGCGCTTTGAGATGCCGCTTAGCCTAATACGCTATCTGAAATAGGAGCGACGTCAATTGAAGAAATGTGATAGAATTTCGGTGAATTATTAAATTAACCATAATATAAAATGATCTAACCGGGTCTCTGTTTGCCCTACCCTAGAAGTGTAATAGTGCATTTTACTCCCCATTTCTTTCGCTCTAAGATGCCGCCTAGCCCATTACGCTATCTGAAATAGGAACGACGTAAATTGAACAAATGTGATAGAATTTTGCTGAATTCTTATATTAACCAAAATATAAAATGATCTAATCGGGTCACTGATTGCCCTATCATAGAAGTTTAACAGTGCATTTTACTCGCTATTTCATGCGCGTTGAGAGGCCGCTTAGCCCAGTACGCTATCTGAAATAGGAGCGACGTAAATTGAACAACTGTGATAGAATTTCGCTGAATTCTTGTATTAACCAAAATATAAAATGATCTAATCGGGTCTCTGATTGCCCTATCATAGAAGTTTAATAGTGCATTTCACTCGCCATTCCACGCGCTTTAAGATGCCGTCCAGCCCATTACGCTATCTGAAATAGGAACGACGTAAATTGAACAAATGTGATTGAATTTTGCTGAATTCTTAAGTTAACCATAATATAAAATGATCTAATCGGGTCTCTGTTTGCCCTACCCTAGAAGTTTAACAGTGCATTTTACTCGCATTTCATGCGCTTTGAGATGCCGCTTAGCCCAATACGCTATCTGAAATAGGAGCGACGTAAATTGAACAAATGTGATAGAATTTTCCTGAATTCTTATATTAACCTTAATGTAAAATGATCTAATCGGGTCTCTGTTCGCCCTACCACAGAAGTCTCATAGTGCATTTCACTCGTCATTTCATGCGCTTTGAGATGCCGCTTAGCCCATGACGCTATCTGTAATAGGAGCGACGTAAATTGAACAAATGTGATACAATTTCGCTGAATTCTTATATTAACCAAAATATAAAATGATTTAATCAGGTCTCTGATTGCCCTATCATAGAAGTTTAATAGTGCATTTTACTCGCGATTCCACGCGCTTTATGATGCCGCCTAGCCCAGTACGCTATCTGAAATAGGAGCGATGTAAATTTAACAAATGTGATAGAATTTCGCTGAAATCTTTTATTAACCGTAATGTAAAATGATTTAATCAGCTCTCTGTTCGCCCTAGCCTAGAAGTTTAATAGTGCATTTTATTCGACATTTCATGCGCTTTGAGATTCCGCTTAGCCCAATACGCTATCTGATATAGGAGCGACGTAAATTGAACAAATGTGATAGAATTTCCCTGAATTCTTATATTAACCTTAATGTAAAATGATCTAATCGGGTTTCTGTTCGCCCTACCATAGAAGACTAATAGTGCATTTCACTCGTCATTTCATGCGCTTTGAGATGCCGCTTAGCCCAATAAGCTATCTGCAATAGGAGCGACGTAAGTTGAACAAATGTGATAAAATTACGTTGAATTCTTATATTAACCGTAATATAAAATGATCTAATCGGGTCCCTGTTTGTCTTATCCTAGAAGTTTAATAGTGAATTTTACTCGCCATTCCACGCGCTTTAAGATGCCGCCTAGCCCAGTACGCTGTCTGAAATAGGAGCGACGTAAATTGAACAAATGTGATAGAATTTCGCTGTATTCTTGTATTAACCAAAATATAAAATGATCTCATCGGGTCTCTGATTGCCCTATCATAGAAGTTTAATAGTGGATTTCACTCGCCACTCCACGCGCTTTAAGATGCCGCATAGCCCGGTACGCTATCTGAAATAGGAAGAACGTAAATTGAACAAATGTGATGGAATTTTGCTGAATTCTTAAATGAACCATAATATAAAATGATCTAATCGGGTCTCTGTGTGCACTACCCTGGAAATTTAACAATGCATTTTACGCGCCATTTCATGCGCTTCGAGATGCCGCTTAGCCCAATACGCTATCTGAAACAGGAGCGACGTAAATTGAACAAATGTGATAGAATTTCCCTGAATCCTTATATTAACCTTAATGTAAAATGATCTAATCGGGTCTCTGTTCGCCCTACCATAGAAGACTTATAGTGCATATCACTCGTCATTTCATGCGCTTTGAGATGCCGCTTAGCCCAATACGCTATCTGAAATAGGAGCGACGTAAATTGAACAAATGTGATAGAATTTCCCTGAATGCTTATATTAACATTAATGTAAAATGATCTAATCGACTCTCTGTTTGCCCTATCATAGAAGTTTAATAGTGCATTTTAATCGCCATTCCACGCGCTTTAAGATGCCTTCCAGCCCAGTACGCTATCTTAAATAGGAGCGACGTAAATTGAACAAATGTGATAGAATTTTGCTGAATTCTTAAATTAACCGTAATATAAAATGATCTAATCGGGTCTCTGTTTGCCCTACCCAAGAAATTTAATAGTGCATTTTACTCGCCATTTCATGCGCTTTGAGATGCCGCTTAGCGCAGTACGCTATCTGAAATAGGAGCGACGTAAATTGAACAAATGTAATAGAATTTCGCTGAATTCTTATATTAACCAAAATATAAAATGATCTAATCGGGTCTCTGTTTGCCCTACCCTAGAAGTTTATTAGTGCATTTTACTCGCCATTTCTTTCGCTTTGAGGTGCCACTTATCCCAATACGCTATCTGAAATATGAGTGACGTAAATTAAACAAATGTGATAGAATTTCGCTGAATTCTTGTATTAATCTTAATGAAAAATGATCTAATCGGGTCTCTGATCGCCCTACCCCAGAAGTTTAATAGTGCATTTCACTCGCCATTCCACGCGCTTTAAGATGCCGCCTAGCCCATTACGCTATCTGAAATAGGAACGACGTAAATTGAACAAATGTGATAGGATTTTCCTGAATTCTTATTTTAACCTTAATCTAAAATGATCTAATCGGGTCTCTGTTCGCCCTACCATAGAAGTCTCATAGTGCATTTCACTCGTCATTTCATGCGCTTTGAGATGCCGCTTAGCCCATGACGCTATCTGAAATAGGAGCGACATAAATTGAACAAATGTGATACAATTTCGCTGAATTCTTGTATTAACCAAAATATAAAATGACCTAATCGGGTCTCTGTTTGCCCTATCATCGAAGTTTAATAGTGCATTTCACTCGTAATCTCATGGGCTTTGAGATGCCCCTTAGCCCAATAAGCTATCTGAAATAGCAGCGACGTAAATTGAACAAATGTGATAGAATTTCCCTGAATTCTTATATTAACCATAATATAAAATGATCTAATCGGGTCTCTGTTTGCACTACCCTGGAAATTTAACAGTGCATTTTACTCGCCATTCCACGCGCTTTAAGATGCCGCCTAGCCCAGTACGCTGCCTGAAATAGGAGCGACGTAAATTGCACAAATGTGATAGAATTTCCCTGAATCCTTATATTAACCTTAATGTAAAATGATCTAATCGGGTCTCTGTTCGCCCTACCATAGAAGTCTCATAGTGCATTTCACTCGTCATTTCATGCGCTTTGAGATGCCGCTTAGCCCATGACGCTATCTGAAACAGGAGCGACGTAAATTGAACAAATGTGATAGAATTTCCCTGAATCCTTATATTAACCTTAATGTAAAATGATCTAATCGGGTCTCTGTTCGCCCTACCATAGAAGACTTATAGTGCATTTCACTCGTCATTTCATGCGCTTTGAGATGCCGCTAAGCCCAATACGCTATCTGAAATAGGAGCGACGTAAATTGAACAAATGTGATAGAATTTCCCAGAATACTTATATTAACATTAATGTAAAATGATCTAATCGACTCTCTGTTTGCCCTATCCTAGAAGTTTAATAGTGCATTTTACTCGCCGTTCCACGCGCTTTAAGTTGCCGCCTAGCCCAGCACGCTATCTGAAATAGGAGCTACGTAAGTTGAACAAATGTGACAGAATTACGCTGAATTCGTATATTAACCGTAATATAAAATGATCTAATCGTGTCTCTGTTTGCCTTATCCTAGAAGTTTAATAGTGCATTTTACTCGCCATTTCATGCGCTTTGAGATGCCCCTTAGCCCAATAAGCTATCTGAAATAGGAACGATGTAAATTGACCAAATGTGATAGAATTTCGCTGAATTCTTAAATTAACCATAATATGAAATGACCTAATCGGGTCTCTGTTTGCCCTACCCTAGAAGTTTAATAGTGCATTTTACTCGCCATTTCTTGCGCTTTGAGATGCCGCGTAGCACAATACGCTATCTGAAATATTAGCGACGTAAATTGAACAAATGTGAGAGAATCTCGCTGAATTCTTATATTAACCTTAATGAAAAATGATCTAATCGGGTCTCAGTTCGCCCTACCCTAGAAGATTAATAGTGCATTTCACTCGTCATTTCATGCGCTTTGACATGCCGGTTACCCCAATAAGCTATCTGAAATGGGAGCGACGTAAATTGAACAAATGTGATAGAAGTTCCCTGAATACTTATATTAACCTTAATGTAAAATGATCTAATCGGGTCTCTGTTCGCCCTACCCTAGAAGTTTAATAGTGCATTTTACTCGCCATTTCATGCGCTTCGAGATGCCGCTTTGCCCAATACGCTATCCGAAATAGGAGCGACGTAAATTGAACAAATGTGATAGGATTTCGCTGAATTCTTAAATTAACCATAATATAGAATGATCTAATCGGGTCTCTATGTGCCCTACCCTAGAAGTTTAATAGTGCATTTTACTCGCCCTTCCACGCGCTTCAAGATGCCGCCTAGCGCAGTACGCTATCTGAAATAGGAGCGACGTTAGTTGAACAAATGTGATAGAATTACGCTGAATTCTTAAATTAACCATAATATAAAATGATCTAATCGAGTCTCTGATTGCCCTATCATAGAAGTTTAATAGTGCATTTCAATCGCCATTCCACGCGCTTTAAGATGCCGCTTAGTCCAATACGCTATCTGAAATAGGAGCGACGTAAATGGAACAAATGTGATAGAATTTCGCTGAATTCTTGTATTAACCAAAATATAAAATGACCTAATCGGGTCTCTGTTTGCCCTATCATCGAAGTTTAATAGTGCATTTCACTCGTAATTTCATGCGCTTTGAGATGCCGCTTAGCCCAATAAGCTATCTGAAATAGGAGCGACGTAAATTGAACAAATGTGATAGAATTTCCCTGAATTCTTATATTAACCTTAATGTAAAATGTTCTAATCGGGTCTCTGTTCGACCTACCCTAGAAGTTTAATAGTGCATTTCACTCGTCATTTCATGCGCTTTGAGATGCCGCTTAGCCCAATACGCTATCTGAAATAGGAGCGACGTAAATTGAACAAATGTGATAGAATTTTGCTGAATTCTTATATTAACCAAAATATAAAATGATCTAATCGGCTCTCTGATTGCCCTATCATAGAAGTTTAATAGTGCATTTTACTCGCCATTCCGCGCGCTTTAAGATGCCGCCTAGCCCAGTATGCTATCTGAAATAGGAACGACGTAAATTGAACAAATGTGATAGAATTTTGCTGAATTCTTAAATTAACCATAATATGAAATGATCTAATCGGGTCTCTGTTTGACCTACCCTACATGTTTAACAGTGCATTTTACTCGCTATTTCATGCGCTTTGAGATGCCGCATAGCCCAATACGCTATCTGAAATAGGAGCGACGTAAATTGAACAAATGTGATAGATTTTCGCTGAATTCTTAAATTAACCATAATATAAAATGATTTAATGGGGTCTCTGTTTGCCCTTCCCTAGAAGTTTAATAGTGCATTTTACTCACAATTTCTTGCGCTTTGAGATGCCGCTTAGCCCAATACGCTATCTGAAATAGGAGTGACGTAAATTGAACAAATGTGATAGAATTTCGCTGAATTGATAAATTAACCATAACATAAAATGATCTAATCAGGTCTTTGTTCGCCCTACCCTAGAAGTTTAATAGTGCATTTCACTCATCATATCATGCGCTTTGAGATGCCGCTTAACCCAATAAGCTATCTGAAAAAGGAGCTACGTAACTTGAACAAATGTCACAGAATTACGCTCAATTCTTATATTAACCGTAATATAAAATGATCTAATCGGGTCTCTGTTTGCCTTATCCTAGATGTTTAATAGTGCATTTTACTCGCCATTTCATGCGCTTTGAGATGCCGCTTAGCCCAATACGCTATCTGACATAGGAGCGACGTAAATTGAACAAATGTGATAGAATTTCGCTGAATTCTTATATTAACCAAAATATAAAACGATCTAATCGGGTCTCTGATTGCTCTACCCTAGAAGTTTAGTAGTGCATTTTACTCGCCATTTCATGCGCTTTGAGATGCCGCTTAGCCCAATACGCTATCGGAAATAGGAGCGACGTAAATTAAACAAATGTCGTAGAATTTCGGTGAATTCTTTTATTAACCATAATGTAAAATGATCTTATCAGGTCTCTGTTCGCCCTAGCCTAGAAATTTAATAGTGCATTTTATTCGCCATTTCATGCGCTTTGAGATGCCGCTTAGCCCAATACGCAATCTGCAATAGGAGCGACGTAAATTGAACAAATGTGATAGAATTTCGCTGAATTCATAAATTAACCATAATATGAAATGATTTAATCGGGTCTCTGTTTGCCCTACCCTAGAAGTTTAATAGTGCATTTTACTCGCCATTTCTTGCGCTTTGAGATGCCGCTTAGCCCAATACGCTATCTGAAATATCAGCGACGTAAATTGAACAAATGTGAGAGAATTTCGCTGAATTCTTTTATTAACCATAATGTAAAATGATCTAATCAGGTCTCTGTTCGCCCTAGCCTAGAAGTTTAGTAGTGCATTTTATTCGCCATTTCATGCGCTTTGAGATGCCGCTTAGCCCAATACGCTATCTGAAATAGGAGCGACGTAAATTGAACAAATGTGATAGAATTTCCCTGACATCTTATATTAAACAAAATATAAAATGATCTAAACGGGACCCTGATTGCCCTATCATAGAAGTTTAGTAGTGCATTTTACTCGCCCTTCCACGCACTTTAAGATGCCGCCTAGCCCAGTACACTATCTGAAATAGGAGCGACGTATGTTGAACAAATGTGATAGAATTTCCCTGACTTCTTATATTAACCTTAATGTAAAATGATCTAATCGGGTCTTTGTTCGCCCTACCCAAGAAATTTAATAGTGCATTTACTCGCCATTTCATGCGCTTTGAGATGCCGCTTAGCCCAATACGCTATCTGAAATGGGAGCGACGTAAATTGAAAAAATGTGATAGAATCTCCCTGAATTCTTATATTAACCTTAATGTAAAATGATCTAATCGGGTCTCTGTTCGCCCTACCATAGAAGACTTATAGTGCATTTCACTCGTCATTTCATGCGCTTTGAGATGCCGCTTATCCCAATAGGCTATCTGAAATAGGAGCGACGTAAATTGAACAAATGTGATAGAATTTCCCTGAATACTTATATTAACATTAATGTAAAATGATCTAATCGACTCTCTGTTTGCCCTATCATAGAAGTTTAATACTGCATTTTACTCGCCATTCCACGCGCTTTAAGATGCCGTCTAGCCAAGTACGCTATCTGAAATAGGAGCGACGTAAATTGAACAAATGTGATAGAATTTTGCTGAATTCTTAAATTAACCATAATATAAAATGATCTAATCGGGTCTCTGTTTGCCCTACCCAAGAAATTTAATAGTGCATTTTACTCGCCATTTCATGCGCTTTGAGATGCCGCTTAGCCCAATACGCTATCTGAAATGGGAGCGACGTAAATTGAAAAAATGTGATAGAATTTCCCTGAATTCTTATATTAACCTTAATGTAAAATGATCAAATCGGGTCTCTGTTCGCCCTGCCCTTGAAGTTTAATAGTGCATTTCACTCATGATTACATGCACTTTGAGATTCCGCTTAGCCCAGTAAGCTATCTGAATTAGGAGCGACGTAAATTGAACAAATGTGATAGAATTTTCCTGAATTCTTGTATTAACCAAAATATAAAATGATCTAATCGAGTCTCTGATTGCCCTATCATAGAAGTTTAATAGTGCATATCAATCGCCATTCCACGCGCTTTAAGATGCCGCTTAGTCCAATACGCTATCTGAAATAGGAGCGACGTAAATGGAACAAATGTGATAGAATTTCGCTGAATTCTTGTATTAACCAAAATATAAAATGACCTAATCGGGTCTCTGTTTGCCCTATCATCGAAGTTTAATAGTGCATTTCACTCGTAATTTCATGCGCTTTGAGATGCCGCTTAGCCCAATAAGCTATCTGAAATAGGAGCGACGTAAATTGAACAAATGTGATAGAATTTCCCTGAATTCTTATATTAACCTTAATGTAAAATGTTCTAATCGGGTCTCTGTTCGACCTACCCTAGAAGTTTAATAGTGCATTTCACTCGTCATTTCATGCGCTTTGAGATGCCGCTTAGCCCAATACGCTATCTGAAATAGGAGCGACGTAAATTGAACAAATGTGATAGAATTTTGCTGAAATCTTATAGTAAACAAAATATAAAATGATCTAATCGGGACTCTGATTGCCCTATCATAGAAGTTTAGTAGTGCATTTTACTCGCCCTTCCACGCGCTTTAAGATGCCGCCTAGGCAAGTACACTATCTGAAATAGGAGCGGCGTATGTTGAACAAATGTGATAGAATTACGCTGAATTCTTATATTAACCGTAATATAAAAAGATCTAATCGGGTCTCTGTTTGCCTTACCCTAGAAGTTTAATAGTACATTTTACTCGCCATTTCATGCGCTTTGAGATGCCGCTTAGCACAATACGCAATCTGCAATAGGAGCGACGTAAATTGAACAAATGTGATAGAATATCGCTGAATTCATAAATTAACCATAATATGAAATGATCTAACCGGGTCTCTGTTTGCCCTACCCTAGATGTTTAATAGTGCATTTTACTCGTCATTTCTTGCGCTTTGAGATGCCGCTTAGCCCAATACGCTATCTGAAATATCAGCGACGTAAATTGAACAAATGTGAGAGAATTTCGCTGAATTCTTTTATTAACCATAATGTAAAATGATCTAATCAGGTCTCTGTTCGCCCTAGCCTAGTACTTTAATAGTGCATTTTATTCGCCATTTCATGCGCTTTGAGATGCCGCTTAGCCCAATACGCTATGTGAAATAGGAGCGACGTAAATTGGACAAATGTGATAGAATTTCCCTGAAATCATATAGTGAACAAAATATAAAATGATCTAATCGGGACTCTGATTGCCGTATCATAGAAGTTTAGTAGTGCATTTTACTCGCCCTTCCACGCGCTTCAAGATGCCGCCTAGCGCAGTACGCTATCTGAAATAGGAGCGACGTTAGTTGAACAAATGTGATAGAATTACGCTGAATTCTTATATTAACCGTAATATAAAATGATCTATTCGAGTCCCTGTTCGCCATACCCTAGAAGTTTAATAGTGCATTTCACTCGTCATTCCATGCGCTTTGAGATGCCGCTTAGCCCAATACGCTATCTGAAATAGGAGCGACGTAAATTGAACAAATGAGATAGAATTTCGCTGAATTCTTATATTAACCAAAATATAAAATGATCAAATCTGGTCTCTGATTGCCCTATCATAGAAGTTTAATAGTGCATTTTACTCGCCGTTCCACGCGCTATAAGTTGCCGCCTAGCCCAGCACGCTATCTGAAATAGGAGCTACGTAAGTTGAACAAATGTGACAGAATTACGCTGAATTCGTATATTAACCGTAATATAAAATGATCTAATCGTGTCTCTGTTTGCCTTATCCTAGAAGTTTAATAGTGCATTTTACTCGCCATTTCATGCGCTTTGAGATGCCCCTTAGCCCAATAAGCTATCTGAAATAGGAACGATGTAAATTGAACAAATGTGATAGAATTTCGCTGAATTCTTAAATTAACCATAATATGAAATGACCTAATCGGGTCTCTGTTTGCCCTACCCTAGAAGTTTAATAGTGCATTTTACTCGCCATTTCTTGCGCTTTGAGATGCCGCCTAGCCCAATACGCTATCTGAAATATTAGCGACGTAAATTGAACAAATGTGAGAGAATCCCGCTGAATTCTTATATTAACCTTAATGAAAAATGATCTAATCGGGTCTCAGTTCGCCCTACCCTAGAAGATTAATAGTGCATTTCACTCGTCATTTCATGCGCTTTGAGATGCCGCTTAGCCCAATAAGCTATCTGAAATAGGAGCGACGTAAATTGAACAAATGTGATAGAATTTCGCTGAATTCTTATATTAACCAAAATATAAAATGATCTAATCGGCTCTCTGATTGCCCTATCATAGAAGTTTAGTAGTGCATTTTACTGGCCGTTCCACGCGCTTTAAGATGCCGCCTAGGCAAGTACACTATCTGAAATAGGAGCGACGTATGTTGAACAAATGTGATAGAATTACGCTGAATACTTATATTAACCTTAATATAAAAAGATCTAATCGGGTCTCTGTTTGCCTTACCCTAGAAGTTTAATAGTGCATTTTACTCGCCATTTCATGCGCTTTGAGATGCCGCTTAGCCCAATACGCTATGTGCAATAGGAGCGACGTAAATTGAACAAATGTGATAGAATTTCGCTGAATTCATAAATTAACCATAATATGAAATGATCTAATCGGGTCTCTGTTCGCCCTACCCTAGAAGTTTAATAGTGCATTTTACTCGCCATGTCTTGCGCTTCGAGATGCCGCTTTGCCCAATACGCTATCTGAAATAGGAGCAACGTAAATTGAACAAATGTGATAGGATTTCGCTGAATTCTTAAATTAACCATAATATAGAATGATCTAATCGGGTCTCTATGTGCCCTACCCTAGAAGTTTAATAGTGCATTTTACTCGCCATTTCTTGCGCTTTGTGATGCCGCTTAGCCCAATACGCTATCTGGAATAGGAGCGACGTAAATTGAACAAATGTGATAGAATTTCCCTGAAATGTTATAGTAACCAAAATATAAAATGATCTAATCGGGTCTCTGATTGCCCTATCATAGAAGTTTAATAGTGCATTTTACTCGCCATTCCGCGCGCTTTAAGATGCCGCCTAGCCCAGTATGCTATCTGAAATAGGAACGACGTAAATTGAACAAATGTGATAGAATTTCGCTGAGTTGATAAATTAACCATAATATAAAATGATCTAATCAGGTCTTTGTTCGCCCTACCCTAGAAGTTTAATAGTGCATTTCACTCGTCATATCATGCGCTTTGAGATGCCGCTTAACCCAATAAGCTATCTGAAAAAGGAGCTACGTAACTTGAACAAATGTCACAGAATTACGCTCAATTCTTATATTAACCGTAATATAAAATGATCTAATCGGGTCTCTGTTTGCCTTATCCTAGATGTTTAATAGTGCATTTTACTCGCCATTTCATGCGCTTTGAGATGCCGCTTAGCCCAATACGCTATCTGACATAGGAGCGACGTAAATTGAACAAATGTGATAGAATTTCGCTGAATTCTTATATTAACTAAAATATAAAACGATCTAATCGGGTCTCTGATTGCTCTACCCTAGAAGTTTAGTAGTGCATTTTACTCGCCATTTCATGCGCTTTGAGATGCCGCTTAGCCCAATGCGCTATCGAAAATAGGAGCGACGTAAATTAAACAAATGTCATAGAATTTCGCTGAATTCTTTTATTAACCATAATGTAAAATGATCTAATCAGGTCTCTGTTCGCCCTAGCCTAGAAATTTAATAGTGCATTTTATTCGCCATTTCATGCGCTTTGAGATGCCGCTTAGCCCAATACGCTATCTGAAATGGGAGCGACGTAAATTGAACAAATGTGATAGAATCTCCCTGAATTCTTATATTAACCTTAATGTAAAATGATCTAATCGGGTCTCTGTTCGCCCTACCATAGAAGACTTATAGTGCATTTCACTCGTCATTTCATGCGCTTTGAGATGCCGCTTATCCCAATAGGCTATCTGAAATAGGAGCGACGTAAATTGAACAAATGTGATAGAATTTCCCTGAATACTTATATTAACATTAATGTAAAATGATCTAATCGACTCTCTGTTTGCCCTATCATAGAAGTTTAATACTGCATTTTACTCGCCATTCCACGCGCTTTAAGATGCCGTCTAGCCAAGTACGCTATCTGAAATAGGAGCGACGTAAATTGAACAAATGTGATAGAATTTTGCTGAATTCTTAAATTAACCATAATATAAAATGATCTAATCGGGTCTCTGTTTGCCCTACCCAAGAAATTTAATAGTGCATTTTACTCGCCATTTCATGCGCTTTGAGATGCCGCTTAGCCCAATACGCTATCTGAAATGGGAGCGACGTAAATTGAAAAAATGTGATAGAATTTCCCTGAATTCTTATATTAACCTTAATGTAAAATGATCAAATCGGGTCTCTGTTCGCCCTGCCCTTGAAGTTTAATAGTGCATTTCACTCATGATTACATGCACTTTGAGATTCCGCTTAGCCCAGTAAGCTATCTGAAATAGGAGCGACGTAAATTGAACAAATGTGATAGAATTTTCCTGAATTCTTGTATTAACCAAAATATAAAATGATCTAATCGAGTCTCTGATTGCCCTATCATAGAAGTTTAATAGTGCATTTTACTCGCCCTTCCACGCGCTTTAAGATGCCGCCTAGGCAAGTACACTATCTGAAATAGGAGCGGCGTATGTTGAACAAATGTGATAGAATTACGCTGAATTCTTATATTAACCGTAATATAAAAAGATCTAATCGGGTCTCTGTTTGCCTTACCCTAGAAGTTTAATAGTACATTTTACTCGCCATTTCATGCGCTTTGAGATGCCGCTTAGCACAATACGCAATCTGCAATAGGAGCGACGTAAATTGAACAAATGTGATAGAATATCGCTGAATTCATAAATTAACCATAATATGAAATGATCTAACCGGGTCTCTGTTTGCCCTACCCTAGATGTTTAATAGTGCATTTTACTCGTCATTTCTTGCGCTTTGAGATGCCGCTTAGCCCAATACGCTATCTGAAATATCAGCGACGTAAATTGAACAAATGTGAGAGAATTTCGCTGAATTCTTTTATTAACCATAATGTAAAATGATCTAATCAGGTCTCTGTTCGCCCTAGCCTAGTACTTTAATAGTGCATTTTATTCGCCATTTCATGCGCTTTGAGATGCCGCTTAGCCCAATACGCTATGTGAAATAGGAGCGACGTAAATTGGACAAATGTGATAGAATTTCCCTGAAATCATATAGTAAACAAAATATAAAATGATCTAATCGGGACTCTGATTGCCGTATCATAGAAGTTTAGTAGTGCATTTTACTCGCCCTTCCACGCGCTTCAAGATGCCGCCTAGCGCAGTACGCTATCTGAAATAGGAGCGACGTTAGTTGAACAAATGTGATAGAATTACGCTGAATTCTTATATTAACCGTAATATAAAATGATCTATTCGAGTCCCTGTTCGCCATACCCTAGAAGTTTAATAGTGCATTTCACTCGTCATTCCATGCGCTTTGAGATGCCGCTTAGCCCAATACGCTATCTGAAATAGGAGCGACGTAAATTGAACAAATGAGATAGAATTTCGCTGAATTCTTATATTAACCAAAATATAAAATGATCAAATCTGGTCTCTGATTGCCCTATCATAGAAGTTTAATAGTGCATTTTACTCGCCGTTCCACGCGCTATAAGTTGCCGCCTAGCCCAGCACGCTATCTGAAATAGGAGCTACGTAAGTTGAACAAATGTGACAGAATTACGCTGAATTCGTATATTAACCGTAATATAAAATGATCTAATCGTGTCTCTGTTTGCCTTATCCTAGAAGTTTAATAGTGCATTTTACTCGCCATTTCATGCGCTTTGAGATGCCCCTTAGCCCAATAAGCTATCTGAAATAGGAACGATGTAAATTGAACAAATGTGATAGAATTTCGCTGAATTCTTAAATTAACCATAATATGAAATGACCTAATCGGGTCTCTGTTTGCCCTACCCTAGAAGTTTAATAGTGCATTTTACTCGCCATTTCTTGCGCTTTGAGATGCCGCCTAGCCCAATACGCTATCTGAAATATTAGCGACGTAAATTGAACAAATGTGAGAGAATCCCGCTGAATTCTTATATTAACCTTAATGAAAAATGATCTAATCGGGTCTCAGTTCGCCCTACCCTAGAAGATTAATAGTGCATTTCACTCGTCATTTCATGCGCTTTGAGATGCCGCTTAGCCCAATAAGCTATCTGAAATAGGAGCGACGTAAATTGAACAAATGTGATAGAATTTCGCTGAATTCTTATATTAACCAAAATATAAAATGATCTAATCGGCTCTCTGATTGCCCTATCATAGAAGTTTAGTAGTGCATTTTACTGGCCGTTCCACGCGCTTTAAGATGCCGCCTAGGCAAGTACACTATCTGAAATAGGAGCGACGTATGTTGAACAAATGTGATAGAATTACGCTGAATACTTATATTAACCTTAATATAAAAAGATCTAATCGGGTCTCTGTTTGCCTTACCCTAGAAGTTTAATAGTGCATTTTACTCGCCATTTCATGCGCTTTGAGATGCCGCTTAGCCCAATACGCTATGTGCAATAGGAGCGACGTAAATTGAACAAATGTGATAGAATTTCGCTGAATTCATAAATTAACCATAATATGAAATGATCTAATCGGGTCTCTGTTCGCCCTACCCTAGAAGTTTAATAGTGCATTTTACTCGCCATGTCTTGCGCTTCGAGATGCCGCTTTGCCCAATACGCTATCTGAAATAGGAGCAACGTAAATTGAACAAATGTGATAGGATTTCGCTGAATTCTTAAATTAACCATAATATAGAATGATCTAATCGGGTCTCTATGTGCCCTACCCTAGAAGTTTAATAGTGCATTTTACTCGCCATTTCTTGCGCTTTGTGATGCCGCTTAGCCCAATACGCTATCTGGAATAGGAGCGACGTAAATTGAACAAATGTGATAGAATTTCCCTGAAATGTTATAGTAACCAAAATATAAAATGATCTAATCGGGTCTCTGATTGCCCTATCATAGAAGTTTAATAGTGCATTTTACTCGCCATTCCGCGCGCTTTAAGATGCCGCCTAGCCCAGTATGCTATCTGAAATAGGAACGACGTAAATTGAACAAATGTGATAGAATTTCGCTGAATTGATAAATTAACCATAATATAAAATGATCTAATCAGGTCTTTGTTCGCCCTACCCTAGAAGCTTAATAGTGCATTTCACTCGTCATATCATGCGCTTTGAGATGCCGCTTAACCCAATAAGCTATCTGAAAAAGGAGCTACGTAACTTGAACAAATGTCACAGAATTACGCTCAATTCTTATATTAACCGTAATATAAAATGATCTAATCGGGTCTCTGTTTGCCTTATCCTAGATGTTTAATAGTGCATTTTACTCGCCATTTCATGCGCTTTGAGATGCCGCTTAGCCCAATACGCTATCTGACATAGGAGCGACGTAAATTGAACAAATGTGATAGAATTTCGCTGAATTCTTATATTAACTAAAATATAAAACGATCTAATCGGGTCTCTGATTGCTCTACCCTAGAAGTTTAGTAGTGCATTTTACTCGCCATTTCATGCGCTTTGAGATGCCGCTTAGCCCAATGCGCTATCGAAAATAGGAGCGACGTAAATTAAACAAATGTCATAGAATTTCGCTGAATTCTTTTATTAACCATAATGTAAAATGATCTAATCAGGTCTCTGTTCGCCCTAGCCTAGAAATTTAATAGTGCATTTTATTCGCCATTTCATGCGCTTTGAGATGCCGCTTAGCACAATACGCAATCTGCAATAGGAGCGACGTAAATTGAACAAATGTGATAGAATTTCGCTGAATTCATAAATTAACCATAATATGAAATGATCTAATCGGGTCTCTGTTTGCCCTACCCTAGAAGTTTAATAGTGCATTTTACTCGCCATTTCTTGCGCTTTGAGATGCCGCTTAGCCCAATACGCTATCTGAAATATCAGCGACGTAAATTGAACAAATGTGAGAGAATTTCGCTGAATTCTTTTATTAACCATAATGTAAAATGATCTAATCAGGTCTCTGTTCGCCCTAGCCTAGAAGTTTAGTAGTGCATTATATTCGCCATTTCATGCGCTTTGAGATGCCGCTTAGCCCAATACGCTATCTGAAATAGGAGCGACGTAAATTGAACAAATGTGATAGAATTTCCCTGAAATCTTATAGTAAACAAAATATAAAATGATCTAATCGGGACTCTGATTGCCCTATCATAGAAGTTTAGTAGTGCATTTTACTGGCCCTTCCACGCGCTTTAAGATGCCGCCTAGGCAAGTACACTATCTGAAATAGGAGCGGCGTATGTTGAACAAATGTGATAGAATTACGCTGAATTCTTATATTAACCGTAATATAAAAAGATCTAATCGGGTCTCTGTTTGCCTTACCCTAGAAGTTTAATAGTACATTTTACTCGCCATTTCATGCGCTTTGAGATGCCGCTTAGCACAATACGCAATCTGCAATAGGTGCGACGTAAATTGAACAAATGTGATAGAATATCGCTGAATTCATAAATTAACCATAATATGAAATGATCTAACCGGGTCTCTGTTTGCCCTACCCTAGATGTTTAATAGTGCATTTTACTCGTCATTTCTTGCGATTTGAGATGCTGCTTAGCCCAATACGCTATCTGAAATATCAGCGACGTAAATCGAACAAATGTGAGAGAATTTCGCTGAATTCTTTTAAAAACCATAATGTAAAATGATCTAATCAGGTCTCTGTTCGCCCTAGCCTAGTACTTTAATAGTGCATTTTATTCGCCATTTCATGCGCTTTGAGATGCCGCTTAGCCCAATACGCTATCTGAAATAGGAGCGACGTAAATTGAACAAATGTGATAGAATTTCCCTGAAATCTTATAGTAAACAAAATATAAAATGATCTAATCGGGTCTCTGATTGCGGTATCATAGAAGTTTAGTAGTGCATTTTACTCGCCCTTCCACGCGCTTCAAGATGCCGCCTAGCGCAGTACGCTATCTGAAATAGGAGCGACGTTAGTTGAACAAATGTGATAGAATTACGCTGAATTCTTATATTAACCGTAATATAAAATGATCTATTCGAGTCCCTGTTCGCCCTACCCTAGAAGTTTAATAGTGCATTTCACTCGTCATTCCATGCGCTTTGAGATGCCGCTTAGCCCAATACGCTATCTGAAATAGGAGCGACGCAAATTGAACAAATGTGATAGAATTTCGCTGAATTCTTATATTAACCAAAATATAAAATGATCAAATCTGGTCTCTGATTGCACTATCATAGAAGTTTAATAGTGCATTTTACTCGCCGTTCCACGCGCTTTAAGTTGCCGCCTAGCCCAGCACGCTATCTGAAATAGGAGATACGTAAGTTGAACAAATGTGACAGAATTACGCTGAATTCGTATATTAACCGTAATATAAAATGATCTAATCGTGTCTCTGTTTGCCTTATCCTAGAAGTTTAATAGTGCATTTTACTCGCCATTTCATGCGCTTTGAGATGCCCCTTAGCCCAATAAGCTATCTGGAATAGGAACGATGTAAATTGAACAAATGTGATATAATTTCGCTGAATTCTTAAATTAACCATAATATGAAATGACCTAATCGGGTCTCTGTTTGCCCTACCCTAGAAGTTTAATAGTGCATTTTACTCGCCATTTCTTGCGCTTTGAGATGCCGCTTAGCCCAATACGCTATCTGAAATATTAGCGACGTAAATTGAACAAATGTGAGAGAATCTCGCTGAATTCTTATATTAACCTTAATGAAAAATGATCTAATCGGGTCTCAGTTCGCCCTACCCTAGAAGATTAATAGTGCATTTCACTCGTCATTTCATGCGCTTTGAGATGCCGCTTAGCCCAATAAGCTATCTGAAATAGGAGCGACGTAAATTGAACAAATGTGATAGAAGTTCCCTGAATACTTATATTAACCTTAATGTAAAATGATCTAATCGGGTCTCTGTTCGCCCTACGCTAGAAGTTTAATAGCGCATTTTACTCGCCATTTCATGTGCCGTGAGATTCCGCTTAGCCCAATACGCTATCTGAAATAGGAGCGACGTAAATTGAACAAATGTGATAGGATTTCGCTGAATTCTTAAATTAACCATAATATAGAATGATCTAATCGGGTCTCTATGTGCCCTACCCTAGAAGTTTAATAGTGCATTTTACTCGCCACTTATTGCGCTTTGAGATGCCGCTTAGACCAATACGCTATCTGAAATTGGAGCGACGTAAATTGAACAAATGTGATAGAATTTCCCTGAAATGTTATAGTAAACAAAATATAAAATGATCTAATCGGGACTCTGATTGCCCTATCATAGAAGTTTAGTAGTGCATTTTACTCGCCCTTCCACGCGCTTCAAGATGCCGCCTAGCGCAGTACGCTATCTGAAATAGGAGCGACGTTAGTTGAACAAATGTGATAGAATTACGCTGAATTCTTATATTAACCGTAATATAAAATGATCTATTCGGGTCTCTGTTCGCCCTACCCTATAAGTTTAATAGTGCATTTCACTCGTCATTCCATGCGCTTTGAGATGCCGCTTAGCCCAATACGCTATCTGTAATAGGAGCGACGTAAATTGAACAAATGTGATAGAATTTCGCTGAATACTTATATTAACCTTAATATAAAAAGATCTAATCGGGTCTCTGTTTGCCTCACCCTAGAAGTTTAATAGTGCATTTTACTCGCCATTTCATGCGCTTTGAGATGCCGCTTAGCCCAATACGCTATCTGCAATAGGAGCGACGTAAATTGAACAAATGTGATAGAATTTCGCTGAATTCATAAATTAACCATAATATGAAATGATCTAATCGGGTCTCTGTTCGCCCTACCCTAGAAGCTTAATAGTGCATTTTACTCGCCATTTCATGCTCTTTGAGATGCCGCTCAGCCCAATACGCTATCTGAAATAGGAGCGACGTAAATTGAACAAATGTGATAGGATTTCGCTGAATTCTTAAATTAACCATAATATAGAATGATCTAATCGGGTCTCTATGTGCCCTACCCTAGAAGTTTAATAGTGCATTTTACTCGCCATTTCTTGCGCTTTGTGATGCCGCTTAGCCCAATACGCTATCTGGAATAGGAGCGACGTAAATTGAACAAATGTGATAGAATTTCCCTGAAATATTATAGTAAACAAAATATAAAATGATCTAATCGGGACTCTGATTGCCGTATCATAGAAGTTTAGTAGTGCATTTTACTCGCCCTTCCACGCGCTTCAAGATGCCGCCTAGCGCAGTACGCTATCTGAAATAGGAGCGACGTTAGTTGAACAAATGTGATAGAATTACGCTGAATTCTTATATTAACCGTAATATAAAATGACCTATTCGGGTCCCTGTTCGCCCTACCCTAGAAGTTTAATAGTGCATTTCACTCGTCATTCCATGCGCTTTGAGATGCCGCTTAGCCCAATACGCTATCTGAAATAGGAGCGACGTAAATTGAACAAATGTGATAGAATTTCGCTGAATTCTTATATTAACCAAAATAGAAAATGATCTAATCGGGTCTGTGATTGCCCTATCATAGAAGTTTAATAGTGCATTTTACTCGCCATTCCGCGCGCTTTATGTTGCCGCCTAGCCCAGTATGCTATCTGAAATAGGAACGACGTAAATTGAACAAATGTGATAGAATTTTGCTGAATTCTTAAATTAACCATAATATAAAATGATCTAATCGGGTCTCTGATTGCCCTATCATAGAAGTTTAAGAGTGCATTTTACTCGCCATTTCTTGCGCTTTGAGATGCCGCTTAGCCCAATACGCTATCTGTAATATCAGCGACGTAAATTGAACAAATGTGATAGAATTTCCCTGAAATCTTATATTAAACAAAATATAAAATGATCTAAACGGGACTCTGATTGCCCTAACATAGAAGTTTAGTAGTGCATTTTACTCGCCCTTCCACGCGCTTTAAGATGCCGCCTAGCCCAGTACACTATCTGAAATAGGAGCGACGTATGTTGAACAAATGTGATAGAATTTCCCTGAATTCTTATATTAACCTTAATGAAAAATGATCTAATCGGGACTTTGTTCGCCCTACCCTAGAAGTTTAATAGTGCATTTTACTCGCCATTTCTTGCGCTTTGAGATGCCGCTTAGCCCAATACGCTATCTGTAATATCAGCGACGTAAATTGAACAAATGTGATAGAATTTCCCTGAAATCTTATATTAAACAAAATATAAAATGATCTAATCGGGTCTCTGATTGCCCTAGCATAGAAGTTTAATAGTGCATTTTACTCGCCATTCCGCGCGCTTTAGGATGCCGCCTAGCCCTGTACGCTATCTGAAATAGGAGCGATGTAAGTTGAACAAATGTGATAGAATTGCGCTGAATTCTTATATTAACCGTAATATAAAATGATCTAATCGGGTATCCGTTTGCCTTACCCTAAAAGTTTAATAGTGCATTTTAATCGCCATTTCATGGGCTTTGAGATGCCGCTTAGCCCAATATGCTATCTGAAATAGGAGCGACGTAAATTGAACAAATGTGATAGAATCTCGGTGAATTCTTAAATTAACCATAATATAAAATGATCTAATAGGGTCTCTGTTTGCCCTACCCTACAAGTGTAATAGTGCATTTTACTCGCCATTCCACGCGCTTTAAGATGCCGCTTAGCCCAATACGCTATCTGAAATAGGAGCGACGTAAATGGAACAAATGTGATAGAATTTCCCTGAATTCTTATATTAACCATAATGTAAAATGATTTAATCAGCTCTCTGTTCGCCCTAGCCTAGAAGTTTAATAGTGCATATTATTCGACATTCCATGCGCTTTGAGATTCCGCTTAGCCCAATACGCTGTCTGAAATAGGAGCGACGTAAATTGAACAAATGTGATAGAATTTCGGTGAATTCTTATATTAACCAAAATATAAAATGATCTAATCGGGTCTCTGTTTGCCCTACCCTAGAAGTTTAATAGTGCATTTTACTCGCCATTTCATGCACTTTGAGATGCTGCTTAGCCCAATACGCTAACTGAAATAGGAGCGACGTAAATTGAACAAATGTGATAGAATTTCACTGAATTCTTATATTAACCAAAATATAAAATGATCTAATCGGGTCTCTGATAGCCCTATCATAGAAGTTTAATAGTGCATTTTACACGCCATTCCACGCGCTTTAAGATGCCGCCTAGCCCAGTACGCTATCTGAAATAGGAGCGACGTAAATTGAACAAATGTGATAGAATTTCCCTGAAATCTTATATTAAACAAAATATAAAATGATCTAATCGGGTCTCTGATTGCCCTAGCATAGAAGTTTAATAGTGCATTTTACTCGCCATTCCGCGCGCTTTAGGATGCCGCCTAGCCCAGTACGCTATCTGAAATAGGAGCGACGCAAATTGAACAAATGTGATAGAATTTTGCTGAATTCTTAAATTAACCATAATATAAAATGATCTAATCGGGTCTCTGTTTGCCCTCGCCTAGAAGCTTAATAGTGCATTTTACTCGCCATTCCGCGCGCTTTAGGATGCCGCCTAGCCCAATACGCTATCTGAAATAGGAGCGACGTAAATTGAACAAATGTGATAGAATTTCGCTGAATTCTTAAATTAACCATAATATATAATGATTTAATCGGGTCTTTGTTTGCCCTACCCTAGAAGTTTAATAGTGCATTTTACTCGCCATTTCATGCGCTTTGAGATGCCGCTTAGCCCAATACGCTATCTGAAATACGAGCGACGTAAGTTGAACAAATGTGATAGAAGTTCGCTGAATTCTTTTATTAACCATAATGTAAAATGATCTTATCGGGTCTCTGATTGCCCTATCATAGAAGTTTAATAGTGAATTTTACTCGCCATTCCACGCGCTTTAAGATGCCGCATAGCCCAGTACGCTATCTGAAATAGGAGCGACGTAAGCTGAACAAATGTGATAGAATTTTGCTGAATTCTTAAATTAACCAAAATATAAAATGATCTAATCGGGTCTCTGATTGCCCTATCATAGAAGTTTGATAGTGTATTTTACTCGACATTCCACGCGCTTTAAGTTGCCGCCAGCCCAGTACGCTATCTGAAATAGGAGCGACGCAAATTGAACAAATGTGATAGAATTTCGCTGAATTCTTATATTAACCATAATATAAAATGATGTAATCGGGTCTCTGTTCGCCCTACCCAAGAAGTTTAATAGTGCATTTCTCTCGTCATTTCATGCGCTTTGAGATGCCGCTTAGCCCAATAGCTATCTGAAATAGAAGCGACGTAAATTGAACAAATGTGATAGAATTTCCCTGAAATCTTATATTAACCGTAATATAAAATGATCTAATCGGGTCTCTGTTTGCATTACCCGAGAAGTTTAATAGTGCATTTTACTCGCCATTCCACGCGCTTTAAGATGCCGCCTATCCGAGTACGCTTTCTGAAATAGGAGCGACGTAAGTTGAACAAATGTGATAGAATAACGCTGAATTCTTATATTAACCGTAATATAAAATGGTCTAATCGGGTCTCCGTTTGCCTTATCCTAGAAGTTTAATAGTGCATTTTACTCGCCATTCCACGCGCTTTAAGATACCGCCTAGCCCAGTACGCTATCTGAAATAGGAGCGACGTTAGTTGAACAAGTGTGATAGAATTACGCTGAATTCTTATATTAACCGTAATATAAAATGATCTATTCGGGTGTCTGTTCGCCCCACCCTAGAAGTTTAATAGTGCATTTCACTCGCCATTCCATGCGCTTTGAGATGCCGCTTAGCCCAATACGCTATCTGAAATAGGAGCGACGTAAATTGAACAAATGTGATAGAATTTCGCTGAATTCTTATGTTAACCGTAATATAAAATGATCTAATCGGGTCTCTGATTGCCCTACCCTAGAAGTTTAATAGTGCATTTTACTCACCATTCCACGCGCTTTAAGTTGCCGCCTAGCTCAGTACGCTATCTGAAATAGGAGCTACGTAAGTTGAACAAATGTCACAGAATTACGCTGAATTCTTATATTAACCATAATATAAAATGATCTAATCGGGTCTCTGATTGCCCTACCCTAGTAGTTTAATAGTGCATTTTACTCGTCATTTCATGCGCTTTGAGATGCCGCTTAGCCCAATATGCTATCTGATATAGGAGCGACGTAAATTGAACAAATGTGATAGAATTACGCTGAATTCTTATATTAACCAAAATATAAAATGATTTAATCGGGTCTCTGATTGCCCTATCATAGAAGGTTAATAGTGCATTTTACTCGCCATTCCACGCTCTTTAAGATGCCGCCTAGCCCAGTATGCTATCTGAAATAGGAACGACGTAAATTGAACAAATGTGATAGAATTTTGCTGAATTCTTAAATTAACCATAATATAAAATGATCTAATCGGGTCTGTGATTGCCCTACCCTAGAAGTTTAATAGTGCATTTTACTCGTCATTTCATGCGCTTTGAGATGCCGCTTAGCCCAATAAGCTGTCTGAAATAGGAGCGACGTAAATTGAACAAATGTGATAGAAGTTCCCTGAATACTTATATTAACCTTAATGTAAAATGATCTAATCGGGTCTCTGTTCGCCATGCCCTAGAAGTTTAATAGTGCATTTTACTCGCCATTTCATGCGCTTTGAGATGCCGCTTAGCCCAAAACGCTATCTGAAATAGGAGCGACGTAAAATGAACAAATGTGATAGGATTTCGCTGAATTCTTAAATTAACCATAATATAAAATGATCTAATCGGGTCTCTATGTGCCCAACCCTAGAAGCTTAATAGTGCATTTTACTCGCGATTTCTTGCGCTTTGAGATGCCGCTTAGCCCAATACGCTATCTGAAATAGGAGCGACGTAAATTGAACAAATGTGATAGAATTTCCCTGAAATGTTATAGTAAACAGAATATAAAATGATCTATTCGGAACTCTGATTGCCCTATCATAGAAGTTTAGTAGTGCATTTTACTCGCCGTTCCACGCGCTTTAAGATGCCGCCTAGCGCAGTACGCTATCTGAAATAGGAGCGACGTTAATTGAACAAATGTGATAGAATTACGCTGAATTCTTATATTAACCGTAATATAAAATGATCTATTCGGGTCTCTGTTCGCCCTACCCTAGAAGTTTAATAGTGCATTTCACTCGCCATTCCATGCGCTTTGAGATGCCGCTTAGCCAAATACGCTATCTGAAATAGGAGCGACGTAAATTGAACAAATGTGATAGAATTTCGCTGGATTCTTATATTAACCAAAATATAAAATGATCTAATCGGGTCTCTGATTGCCCTACCCTAGAAGTTTAATAGTGCATTTTACTCGCCATTTCATGCGCTTTGAGATGCCGCTTAGCCCAATACGCTATCTGAAATAGGAACGACGTAAATTGAACAAATGTGATAGAATTTTGCTGAATTCTTAAATTAACCATAATATAAAATGATCTAATCGGGTCTCTGATTGCCCTACCCTGGAAGTTTAATAGTGCATTTTACTCGCCCTTCCACGCGCTTTAAGATGCCGCCTAGCCCAGTACACTATCTGAAATAGGAGCGACGCATGTTGAACAAATGTGATAGAATTACGCTGAATTCTTATATTAACCGTAATATAAAATGATCTAATGTGGTCTCTGTTTGCCCTACCCTAGAAGTTTAATAGTGCATTTTACTCGCCATATCTTGCGCTTTGAGATGCCGCTTAGCACAAGTCGCTATCTGAAATAGGAGCGATGTAAATTGAACAAATGTGATAGAATTTCGCTGAATTCTTATATTAACCTTAATGTAAAATGATCTAATCGGGTCTTTGTTCGCCCTACCCAAGAAGTTTAATAGTGCATTTCACTCGTCAATTCATGCGCTTTGCGATGCCGCTTAGCCCAATAAGCTATCTGAAATTGGAGCGACGTAAATTGAACAAATGTGATAGAATTTCGCTGAATTCTTATATTAACCAAAATATAAAATGATCTAATCGGGTCTCTGATTGCCCTATCATAGAAGTTTAATAGTGCATATTACTCGCCATTCCACGCGCTTTAAGATGCCGCCTAGCCCAGTACGCTATCTGAAATAGGAGCGACGTAAATTGAACAAATGTGATAGAATTTCCCTGAAATCTTATATTAAACAAAATATAAAATGATCTAATCGGGTCTCTGATTGCCCTAGCATAGAAGTTTAATAGTGCATTTTACTCGCCATTCCGCGCGCTTTAGGATGCCGCCTAGCCCAGTACGCTATCTGAAATAGGAGCGACGCAAATTGAACAAATGTGATAGAATTTTGCTGAATTCTTAAATTAACCATAATATAAAATGATCTAATCGGGTCTCTGTTTGCCCTCGCCTAGAAGCTTAATAGTGCATTTTACTCGCCATTCCGCGCGCTTTAGGATGCCGCCTAGCCCAATACGCTATCTGAAATAGGAGCGACGTAAATTGAACAAATGTGATAGAATTTCGCTGAATTCTTAAATTAACCATAATATATAATGATTTAATCGGGTCTTTGTTTGCCCTACCCTAGAAGTTTAATAGTGCATTTTACTCGCCATTTCATGCGCTTTGAGATGCCGCTTAGCCCAATACGCTATCTGAAATACGAGCGACGTAAGTTGAACAAATGTGATAGAATTTCGCTGAATTCTTTTATTAACCATAATGTAAAATGATCTTATCGGGTCTCTGATTGCCCTATCATAGAAGTTTAATAGTGAATTTTACTCGCCATTCCACGCGCTTTAAGATGCCGCATAGCCCAGTACGCTATCTGAAATAGGAGCGACGTAAGCTGAACAAATGTGATAGAATTTTGCTGAATTCTTAAATTAACCAAAATATAAAATGATCTAATCGGGTCTCTGATTGCCCTATCATAGAAGTTTGATAGTGTATTTTACTCGACATTCCACGCGCTTTAAGTTGCCGCCAGCCCAGTACGCTATCTGAAATAGGAGCGACGCAAATTGAACAAATGTGATAGAATTTCGCTGAATTCTTATATTAACCATAATATAAAATGATGTAATCGGGTCTCTGTTCGCCCTACCCAAGAAGTTTAATAGTGCATTTCTCTCGTCATTTCATGCGCTTTGAGATGCCGCTTAGCCCAATAGCTATCTGAAATAGAAGCGACGTAAATTGAACAAATGTGATAGAATTTCCCTGAAATCTTATATTAACCGTAATATAAAATGATCTAATCGGGTCTCTGTTTGCATTACCCGAGAAGTTTAATAGTGCATTTTACTCGCCATTCCACGCGCTTTAAGATGCCGCCTATCCGAGTACGCTTTCTGAAATAGGAGCGACGTAAGTTGAACAAATGTGATAGAATAACGCTGAATTCTTATATTAACCGTAATATAAAATGGTCTAATCGGGTCTCCGTTTGCCTTATCCTAGAAGTTTAATAGTGCATTTTACTCGCCATTCCACGCGCTTTAAGATACCGCCTAGCCCAGTACGCTATCTGAAATAGGAGCGACGTTAGTTGAACAAGTGTGATAGAATTACGCTGAATTCTTATATTAACCGTAATATAAAATGATCTATTCGGGTGTCTGTTCGCCCCACCCTAGAAGTTTAATAGTGCATTTCACTCGCCATTCCATGCGCTTTGAGATGCCGCTTAGCCCAATACGCTATCTGAAATAGGAGCGACGTAAATTGAACAAATGTGATAGAATTTCGCTGAATTCTTATGTTAACCGTAATATAAAATGATCTAATCGGGTCTCTGATTGCCCTACCCTAGAAGTTTAATAGTGCATTTTACTCACCATTCCACGCGCTTTAAGTTGCCGCCTAGCTCAGTACGCTATCTGAAATAGGAGCTACGTAAGTTGAACAAATGTCACAGAATTACGCTGAATTCTTATATTAACCATAATATAAAATGATCTAATCGGGTCTCTGATTGCCCTACCCTAGAAGTTTAATAGTGCATTTTACTCGTCATTTCATGCGCTTTGAGATGCCGCTTAGCCCAATATGCTATCTGATATAGGAGCGACGTAAATTGAACAAATGTGATAGAATTACGCTGAATTCTTATATTAACCAAAATATAAAATGATTTAATCGGGTCTCTGATTGCCCTATCATAGAAGGTTAATAGTGCATTTTACTGGCCATTCCACGCTCTTTAAGATGCCGCCTAGCCCAGTATGCTATCTGAAATAGGAACGACGTAAATTGAACAAATGTGATAGAATTTTGCTGAATTCTTAAATTAACCATAATATAAAATGATCTAATCGGGTCTGTGATTGCCCTACCCTAGAAGTTTAATAGTGCATTTTACTCGTCATTTCATGCGCTTTGAGATGCCGCTTAGCCCAATAAGCTGTCTGAAATAGGAGCGACGTAAATTGAACAAATGTGATAGAAGTTCCCTGAATACTTATATTAACCTTAATGTAAAATGATCTAATCGGGTCTCTGTTCGCCATGCCCTAGAAGTTTAATAGTGCATTTTACTCGCCATTTCATGCGCTTTGAGATGCCGCTTAGCCCAAAACGCTATCTGAAATAGGAGCGACGTAAAATGAACAAATGTGATAGGATTTCGCTGAATTCTTAAATTAACCATAATATAAAATGATCTAATCGGGTCTCTATGTGCCCAACCCTAGAAGCTTAATAGTGCATTTTACTCGCGATTTCTTGCGCTTTGAGATGCCGCTTAGCCCAATACGCTATCTGAAATAGGAGCGACGTAAATTGAACAAATGTGATAGAATTTCCCTGAAATGTTATAGTAAACAGAATATAAAATGATCTATTCGGAACTCTGATTGCCCTATCATAGAAGTTTAGTAGTGCATTTTACTCGCCGTTCCACGCGCTTTAAGATGCCGCCTAGCGCAGTACGCTATCTGAAATAGGAGCGACGTTAATTGAACAAATGTGATAGAATTACGCTGAATTCTTATATTAACCGTAATATAAAATGATCTATTCGGGTCTCTGTTCGCCCTACCCTAGAAGTTTAATAGTGCATTTCACTCGCCATTTCATGCGCTTTGAGATGCCGCTTAGCCAAATACGCTATCTGAAATAGGAGCGACGTAAATTGAACAAATGTGATAGAATTTCGCTGGATTCTTATATTAACCAAAATATAAAATGATCTAATCGGGTCTCTGATTGCCCTACCCTAGAAGTTTAATAGTGCATTTTACTCGCCATTTCATGCGCTTTGAGATGCCGCTTAGCCCAATACGCTATCTGAAATAGGAACGACGTAAATTGAACAAATGTGATAGAATTTTGCTGAATTCTTAAATTAACCATAATATAAAATGATCTAATCGGGTCTCTGATTGCCCTACCCTGGAAGTTTAATAGTGCATTTTACTCGCCCTTCCACGCGCTTTAAGATGCCGCCTAGCCCAGTACACTATCTGAAATAGGAGCGACGCATGTTGAACAAATGTGATAGAATTACGCTGAATTCTTATATTAACCGTAATATAAAATGATCTAATGTGGTCTCTGTTTGCCCTACCCTAGAAGTTTAATAGTGCATTTTACTCGCCATTTCTTGCGCTTTGAGATGCCGCTTAGCACAAGTCGCTATCTGAAATAGGAGCGATGTAAATTGAACAAATGTGATAGAATTTCGCTGAATTCTTATATTAACCTTAATGTAAAATGATCTAATCGGGTCTTTGTTCGCCCTACCCAAGAAGTTTAATAGTGCATTTCACTCGTCAATTCATGCGCTTTGCGATGCCGCTTAGCCCAATAAGCTATCTGAAATTGGAGCGACGTAAATTGAACAAATGTGATAGAATTTCGCTGAATTCTTATATTAACCAAAATATAAAATGATCTAATCGGGTCTCTGATTGCCCTATCATAGAAGTTTAATAGTGCATATTACTCGCCATTCCACGCGCTTTAAGATGCCGCCTAGCCCAGTACGCTATCTGAAATAGGAGCGACGTAAATTGAACAAATGTGATAGAATTTCCCTGAAATCTTATATTAAACAAAATATAAAATGATCTAATCGGGTCTCTGATTGCCCTAGCATAGAAGTTTAATAGTGCATTTTACTCGCCATTCCGCGCGCTTTAGGATGCCGCCTAGCCCAGTACGCTATCTGAAATAGGAGCGACGTAAATTGAACAAATGTGATAGAATTTTGCTGAATTCTTAAATTAACCATAATATAAAATGATCTAATCGGGTCTCTGTTTGCCCTCGCCTAGAAGTTTAATAGTGCATTTTATTCGCCATTTCATGCGCTTTGAGATGCCGCTTAGACCAATACGCTATCAGAAATAGGAGCGAAATAAATTGAACAAATGTGATAGAATTTCACTGAATTCTTATATTAACCAAAATGTAAAATGATCTAATCGGGTCTCTGATTGCCCTATCATAGAAGTTTAAGAGTGCATTTTACTCGCCATATCTTGCGCTTTGAGATGCCGCATAGCCCAATACGCTATCTGAAATATCAGCGACATAAGTTGAACAAATGTGATTGAATTTCGCTGAATTCTTTTATTAAACAAAATATAAAATGATCTAATCGAGTCTCTGATTGCCCTATCATAGAAGTTTAATAGTGCATTTTACTCGCCATTTCATGCGCTTTGAGATGCCACTTAGCCCAATACGCTATCTGCAATAGGAGCGACGTAAGTTGAACAAATGTGATAGAATTTCGCTGAATTCTTTTATTAACCATAATGTAAAGTGATCTAATCCGGTCTCTGTTCGCCCTAGCCTAGAAGTTGAATAGCTCATTTTATTCGCCATTTCATGCGCTTTGAGATGCCGCTTAGCCCAATACGCTATCTGAAATAGGAGCGACGTAAATTGAACAAATGTGATAGAATTTCCCTGAATTCTTATATTAACCTTAATGTAAAATGATCTAATCGGGTCTTTCTTCGACCAACCCTAGAAGTTTAATAGTGCATTTCCCTCGTCACTTCATGCGCTTTGAGATGCCGCTAAGCACAATAAGCTATCTGTAATAGGAGCGACGTAAATTGAACAAATGTGATAGAATTTCGCTGAATTCTTTTATTAACCATAATGTAAAATGATCTAATCGGGTCTCTGTTCGCCCCCGCCTAGAAGTTTAATAGTGCATTTTATTCGCCATTTCAAGCGCTTCGAGATGCCGCTTAGCCCAATATGCTATCAGAAATAGGAGCGAAATAAATTGAACAAATGTGATAGAATTTCACTGAATTCTTATATTAATCAAAATATAAAATGATCTAATCAGGTCTCTGATTGCCCTAGCAAAGATGCTTAATAGTGCATTTTACTCGCCATTCCGCGCGCTTTAGGATGCCGCCTAGCCCAATACGCTATCTGAAATAGGAGCGACGTAAATTGAACAAATGTGATAAAATTTCGCTGAATTCTTAAATTAACCATAATATATAATGATTTAATCGGGTCTTTGTTTGCCATACCCTAGAAGTTTAATAGTGCATTTTACTCGCCATTTCATGCGCTTTGAGATGCCGCTTAGTCCAATACGCTATCTGAAATATCAGCGACGTAAATTGAACAAATGTGAGAGAATTTCGCTGAATTCTTATATTAACCAAAATATAAAATGATCTAATCGGGTCTCTGATTGCCCTATCATAGAAGTTTAGTAGTGCATTTTACTCGCCCTTCCACGCGCTTTGAGATACCGCCTAGCCCAGTACGCTATCTGAAATAGGAGCGACGTAAGTTGAACAAATGTGATAGAATTACGCTGAATTCTTATATTAACCGTAATATAAAATGATCTAATCGGGTCTCTGTTTGCCCTACCCTAGAAGTATAACAGTGCATTTTACTCGTCATTTCATGCGCTTTGAGATGCCGCATAGCCCAATACGCTATCTGAAATAGGAACGACGTAAATTGAACAAATGTGATAGAATTTTTCTGAATTCTTAAATTAACCATAATATAAAATGATCTAATCGGGTCTCTCTTTGCTCTACCCTTGAAGTTTAATAGTGCATTTTACTCGCCATTCCACGCGCTTTAAGATGCCGCCTAGCCCAATACGCTATCTGAAATACGAGCGACGTAAATTGAACAAATGTGATAGAATTTCGCTGAATTCTTTTATTAACCATAATGTAAAATGATCTTATCGCGTCTCAGTTTGCCCTACCCTAGAAGTTTAATAGTGCATTTTACTCGCCATTTCATGCGCTTTGAGATGCCGCTTAGCCCAATACGCTATCTGAAATAGGAGCGACGTAAATTGAACAAATGTGATAGAATTTCGCTGAATTCTTAAATTAACCATAATATAAAATGATCTTATCGGGACTCTGTTTGCCCTACCCTAGAAGTTTAATAGTGCATTTTACTCGCCATTTCATGCGCTTTGAGATGCCGCTTAGCCCAATACGCTATCTGAAATAGGAGCGACGCAAATTGAACAAATGTGATAGAATTTCGCTGAATTCTTATATTAACCATAATATAAAATGATGTAATCGGGTCTCTGTTCGCCCTACCCAAGAAGTTTAATAGTGCATTTCTCTCGTCATTTCATGCGCTTTGAGATGCCGCTTAGCCCAATAGCTATCTGAAATAGGAGCGACGTAAATTGAACAAATGTGATAGAATTTCCCTGAAATCTTATATTAACCGTAATATAAAATGATCTAATCGGGTCTCTGTTTGCATTACCCGAGAAGTTTAATAGTGCATTTTACTCGCCATTCCACGCGCTTTAAGATGCCGCCTATCCGAGTACGCTTTCTGAAATAGGAGCGACGTAAGTTGAACAAATGTGACAGAATTACGCTGAATTCTTATATTAACCATAATATAAAATGATCTAATCGGGTCTCTGTTTCCCTTACCCTAGAAGTTTAATAGTGCATTTTACTCGCCATTTCATGCGCTTTGAGATGCCGCTTAGCCCAATACGCTATCTGAAATAGGAGCGATGTAAATTGAACAAATGTGATAGAATTTTGCTGAATTCTTATATTAACCTTAATGTAAAATGATCTAATCGGGTCTTTGTTCGCCCTACCCAAGAAGTTTAATAGTGCATTTCACTCGTCAATTCATGCGCTTTGCGATGCCGCTTAGCCCAATAAGCTATCTGAAATTGGAGCGACGTAAATTGAACAAATGTGATAGAATTTCGCTGAATTCTTATATTGTCCAAAATATAAAATGATCTAATCGGGTCTCTGATTGCCCTATCATAGAAGTTTAATAGTGCATTTTACTCGCCATTACACACGCTTTAAGATGCCGCCTAGCCCAGTACGCTATCTGAAATAGGAACGACGTAAATTGAACAAATGTGATAGAATTTCGCTGAATGCTTATATTAACCAAAATATAAGATGATCTAATCGGGTCTCTGATTGCCCTATCATAGAAGATTAATAGTGCATTTTACTCGTCATTGCATGCGCTTTAAGATGCCGCCTCGCCCAGTACGCTATCTGAAATAGGAGCAACGTAAATTGAACAAATGTGATAGAATTTCGCTGAATTCTTAAATTAACCATAATATAAAATGATCTATTGGGGTCTCTGTTTGCCCTACCCTAGAAGTTTAGTAGTGCATTTTACTCGCCATTTCTTGCGCTTTGAGATGCCGCTTAGCCCAATACGCTATCTGAAATAGGAGCGACGTAAATTGAACAAATGTGATAGAATTACGCTGAATTCTTATATTAACCGTAATATAAAATGATCTAATCGGGTCTCTGATTGCGCTATCATAGAAGATTAAGAATGCATTTTGCTCGCCATTCCACGCGCTTTAAGATGCCGCCTAGCCCAGTACGCTATCTGAAATAGGAGTGACGTAAGTTGAACAAATGCGATAGAATCACGCTGAATTCTTATATTAACCGTAATATGAAATGGTCTAATCGGGTCTCCGTTTGCCTTATCCTAGAAGTTTAATAGTGCATTTTACTGGCCATTTCATGCGCATTGAGATGCCGCTTAGCCCAATACGCTATCTGAAATAGGAGCGATGTAAATTGAACAAATGTGATAGAATTTCGCTGAATTCTTAAATTAACCATAACATAAAATGATCTAATCAGGTCTCTGATTGCCCTATCATAGAAGTTTAATAGTGCATTTCACTCGCCATTCCATGCGCTTTGAGATGCCGCTTAGCCAAATACGCTATCTGAAATAGGAGCGACGTAAATTGAACAAATGTGATAGAATTTCGCTGGATTCTTATATTAACCAAAATATAAAATGATCTAATCGGGTCTCTGATTGCCCTACCCTAGAAGTTTAATAGTGCATTTTACTCGCCATTTCTTGCGCTTTGAGATGCCGCTTAGCCCAATACGCTATCTGAAATATCAGCGACGTAAATTGAACAAATGGGAGAGAATTTCGCTGAATTCTTAAATTAACCATAATATAAAATGATCTAATGTGGTCTCTGTTTGCCCTACCCTAGAAGTTTAATAGTGCAGTTTACTCGCCATTTCTTGCGCTTTGAGATGCCGCTTAGCACAAGTCGCTATCTGAAATAGGAGCTATGTAAATTGAACAAATGTGATAGAATTTCGCTGAATTCTTATATTAACCAAAATATAAAGTGATCTAATCGGGTCTCTGATTGCCCTATCATAGAAGTTTAATAGTGCATTTTACTCGCCATTCCTCGCGCTTTAAGATGCCGCCTATCCGGGTACGCTATCTGAAATAGGAGCGACGTAAATTGAACAAATGTGATAGAATTTTTCTGAATTCTTAAATTAACCATAATATGAAATGACCTAATCAGGTCTCTGTTCGCCCTACCCTAGAAGTTTAGTAGTGCATTTTACTCGCCATTTCTTGCGCTTTGAGATGCCGCTTAGCCCAATACGCTATCTGAAATATCAGCGACGTAAATTGAACAAATGTGAGAGAATTTCGCTGAATTCTTAAATTAACCATAATATAAAATGATCTAATGGGGTCTCTGTTTACCCTACCCTAGAAGTTTAATAGTGCATTTTACTCGCCATTTCCTGCGCTTTGAGATGCCGCTTAGCACAAGTCGCTATCTGAAATAGGAGCGATGTAAATTGAACAAATGTGATAGAATTTCGCTGAATTCTTATATTAACCTTAATGTAAAATGATCTAATCGGGTCTTTGTTCGCCCTACCCAAGAAGTTTAATAGTGCATTTCACTCGTCAATTCATGCGCTTTGCGATGCCGCTTAGCCCAATAAGCTATCTGAAATTGGAGCGACGTAAATTGAACAAATGTGATAGAATTTCGGTGAATTCTTATATTAACCAAAATATAAAATGATCTAATCGGGTCTCTGATTGCCCTATCATAGAAGTTTAATAGTGCATTTTACTCGCCATTACACACGCTTTAAGATGCCGCCTAGCCCAGTACGCTATCTGAAATAGGAACGACGTAAATTGAAAAAATGTGATAGAATTTCGCTGAATGCTTATATTAACCAAAATATAAGATGATCTAATCGGGTCTCTGATTGCCCTATCATAGAAGATTAATAGTGCATTTTACTCGTCATTGCATGCGCTTTAAGATGCCGCCTCGCCCAGTACGCTATCTGAAATAGGAGCGACGTAAATTGAACAAATGTGATAGAATTACGCTGAATTCTTATATTAACCGTAATATAAAATGATCTAATCAGGTCTCTGATTGCCCTATCATAGAAGTTTAATAGTGCATTTCACTCGCCATTCCATGCGCTTTGAGATGCCGCTTAGCCAAATACGCTATCTGAAATGGGAGCGACGTAAATTGAACAAATGTGATAGAATTTCGCTGGATTCTTATATTAACCAAAATATAAAATGATCTAATCGGGTCTCTGATTGCCCTACCCTAGAAGTTTAATAGTGCATTTTACTCGCCATTTCATGCGCTTTGAGATGCCGCTTAGCCCAATACGCTATCTGAAATAGGAGCGACGTAAATTAAACAAATGTGATAGAATTTCGCTGAATTCTTATATTAACCATAATATAAAATGATCTAATCGGGTCTCTGATTGCCCTACCCTAGAAGTTGAATAGTGCATTGTACGAGCCATTTCTTGCGCTTTGAGGTGCAGCTTAGCCCAATACGCTATCTGAAATAGGAGCGACGTAAATTGAACAAATGTGATAGAATTTCGCTGAATTCTTATTTTAACCTTAATGTAAAATGATCTAATCGGGTCTTTGTTCGCCCTACCCTAGAAGTTTAATAGTGCATTTCACTCGTCATTTCATGCGCTTTGAGTTGCCGCTTAGCCCAATAAGCTATCTGAAATAGGAGCGACGTAAATTGAACAAATGTGATAGAACTTCGCTGAATTCTTATATTAACCGTAATATAAAATGATCTTATCGGGTCTCTGATTGCCCCACCCTAGAAGTTTAATAGTGAATTTTACTCGCCCTTTCGTGCGCTTTGAGATGCCGCTTAGCCCAATACGCTATCTGAAATAGGAGCGACGTAAATTGAACAAATGTGATAGAATTTCGCTGGATTCTTATATTAACCAAAATATAAAATGAACTAATCGGGTCTCTGATTGCCCTATCATAGAAGTTTAATAGTGCATTTTACTCGTCATTCCACGCGGTTTAAGTTGCCGCCTAGCCCGGTACGCTATCTGAAATAGGAGCTACGTAACTTGAACAAATGTGACAGAATTACGCTGAATTCTTATATTAACCGTAATATAAAATGATCTAATCGGGTCCCTGTTTGCCTTATCCTAGAAGTTTAATAGTGCATTTTACTCGCCATTTCATGCGCTTTGAGATGCCGCTTAGCCCAATAAGCTATCTGAAATAGGAGCGATGTAACTTGAACAAATGTGATAGAATTTCGCTGAATTCTTAAATTAACCATAATATGAAATAACCTAATCGGGTCTCTGTTTGCCCTACCCTAGAAGTTTAATAGAGCATTTTACTCGCCATTTCATGCGCTTTGAGATGCCGCCTAGCCCAGTACGCTATCTGAAATAGGAGCGACGTAAATTGAACAAATGTGATAGAATTTCGCTCAATTCTTTTATTTACCATAATGTTAAATGATCTAATCGGGTCTTTGTGCGCCCTACCGTAGAAGTTTAATAGTGCATTTTACTCGCCACTTCATGCGCTTTGAGATTCCGCTTAGCCCAATAAGCTATCTGAAATACGATCGACGTAAATTGAACAAATGTGATAGAATTTCGCTGAATTCTTATATTAACCAAAATATAAAATGATCTAATCGGGTCTCTGATTGCCCTATCATAGAAGTTTAATAGTGCATTTTACTCGTCATTCCACGCGCTTTAAGATGCCGTCTAGCCCAGTACGCTATCTGAAATAGGAGCGACGTAAATTGAACAAATGTGATAGAATTTTGCTGAATTCTTAAATTAACCATAATATGAAATGATGTAATCGGGTCTCTGTTCGCCCTACCCAAGAAGTTTAATAGTGCATTTCTCTCGTCATTTCATGCGCTTTGAGATGCCGCTTAGCCCAATAGCTATCTGAAATAGGAGCGACGTAAATTGAACAAATGTGATAGAATTTCCCTGAAATCTTATATTAAACAAAATATAAAATGATCTAAACGGGACTCTGATTGCCCTATCATAGAAGTTTAGTAGTGCATTTTACTCGCCCTTCCACGCGCTTTAAGATGCCGCCTAGCCCAGTACACTATCTGAAATAGGAGCGACGTATGTTGAACAAATGTGATAGAATTACGTTCAATTCTTATATTAACCGTAATATAAAATGATCTAATCGGGTCTCTGTTTGCATTACCATAGAAGTTTAATAGTGCATTTTACTCGCCATTTCATGCGCTTTGAGATGCCGCTTAGCCCAATACGCTATCTGAAATAGGAGCAACGTAAATTGAACAAATGTGATAGAATTTCGCTGAATTCTTAAATTAACCACAATATAAAATGATCTAATCGGGTCTCTGATTGCCCTATCATAGAAGTTTAATAGTGCATTTTACTCACCATTCCGCGCGCTTTAAGTTGCCGCCTAGCCCAGTATGCTATCTGAAATAGGAACGACGTAAATTGAACAAATGTGATAGAATTTTTCTGAATTCTTAAATTAACCATAATATGAAATGACCTAATCGGGTCTCTGTTTGCCCTACCCTAGAAGTTTAACAGTGCATTTTACGCGCCATTTCTTGCGCTTTGAGATGCCGCTTAGCCCAATACGCTATCTGAAATATCAGCTACGTAAATTGAACAAATGTGAGAGAATTTCGCTGAATTCTTAAATTAACCATAATATAAAATGATCTAATGGGGTCTCTGTTTGCCCTACACTAGAAGTTAAATAGTGCATTTTACTCGCCATTTCCTGCGCTTTGAGATGCCGCTTAGCACAAGTCGCTATCTGAAGTAGGAGCGATGTAAATTGAACAAATGTGATAGAATTTCGCTGAATTCTTATATTAACCTTAATGTAAAATGATCTAATCGGGTCTTTGTTCGCCCTACCCAAGAAGTTTAATAGTGCATTTGACTCGCCATTACACACGCTTTAAGATGCCGCCTAGCCCAGTACGCTATCTGAAATAGGAGCTACGTAAGTTGAACGAATGTGACAGAATTACGCTGATTTCTTATATTAACCGTAATATAAAATGATCTAATCGGGTCTCTCTTTGCCTTATCCTAGAAGTTTAATAGTGCATTTTACTCGCCATTTCATGCGCTTTGAGATGCCTCTTAGCCCAATACGCTATCTGAAATAGGAGCGACGTAAATTGAACAAATGTGATAGAATTTCGCTGAATTCTTATATTAACCAAAATATAAAATGATCTAATCTGGTCTCTGTTTGCCCTACCCTAGAAGTTGAATAGTGCATTGTACGAGCCATTTCTTGCGCTTTGAGGTGCAGCTTAGCCCAATACGCTATCTGAAATAGGAGCGACGTAAATTGAACAAATGTGATAGAATTTCGCTGAATTCTTATTTTAACCTTAATGTAAAATGATCTAATCGGGTCTTTGTTCGCCCTACCCTAGAAGTTTAATAGTGCATTTCACTCGTCATTTCATGCGCTTTGAGTTGCCGCTTAGCCCAATAAGCTATCTGAAATAGGAGCGACGTAAATTGAACAAATGTGATAGAACTTCGCTGAATTCTTATATTAACCGTAATATAAAATGATCTTATCGGGTCTCTGATTGCCCCACCCTAGAAGTTTAATAGTGAATTTTACTCGCCCTTTCGTGCGCTTTGAGATGCCGCCTAGCCCAATACGCTATCTGAAATAGGAGCGACGTAAATTGAACAAATGTGATAGAATTTCGCTGGATTCTTATATTAACCAAAATATAAAATGAACTAATCGGGTCTCTGATTGCCCTATCATAGAAGTTTAATAGTGCATTTTACTCGTCATTCCACGCGGTTTAAGTTGCCGCCTAGCCCAGTACGCTATCTGAAATAGGAGCGACGCAAATTGAACAAATGCGATAGAATATCGCTGAATTCTTATATTAACCATAATATAAAATGATGTAATCGGGTCTCTGTTCGCCCTACCCAAGAAGTTTAATAGTGCATTTCTCTCGTCATTTCATGCGCTTTGAGATGCCGCTTAGCCCAATAGCTATCTGAAATAGGAGCGACGTAAATTGAACAAATGTGATAGAATTTCCCTGAAATCTTATATTAAAGAAAATATAAAATGATCTAAACGGGACTCTGATTGCCCTATCATAGACGTTTAGTAGTGCATTTTACTCGCCCGTCCACGCGCTTTAAGATGCCGCCTAGCCCAGTACACTATCTGAAATAGGAGCGACGTAAATTGAAAAAATGTGATAGAATTTCGCTGAATTCTTATATTAACCAAAATATAAAATGATCTAATGGGGTCTCTGTTTGCCCTACCCTAGAAGTTTAATAGTGCATTTTACTCGCCATTTCTTGCGCTTTGAGATGCCGCTTAGCCCAATACACTATCTGAAATAGGAGCGACGTAAAATGAACAAATGTGATAGGATTTCGCTGAATTCTTAAATTAACCATAATATAAAATGATCTAACCGGGTCTCTATGTGCCCAACCCTAGAAGCTTAATAGTGCATTTTACTCGCCATTTCTTGCGCTTTGAGATGCCGCTTAGCCCAATACGCTATCTGAAATATCAGCGACGTAAATTGAACAAATGGGAGAGAATTTCGCTGAATTCTTAAATTAACCATAATATAAAATGATCTAATGTGGTCTCTGTTTGCCCTACCCTAGAAGTTTAATAGTGCATTTTACTCGCCATTTCTTGCGCTTTGAGATGCCGCTTAGCACAAGTCGCTATCTGAAATAGGAGCTATGTAAATTGAACAAATGTGATAGAATTTCGCTGAATTCTTATATTAACCAAAATATAAAGTGATCTAATCGGGTCTCTGATTGCCCTATAATAGAAGTTTAATAGTGCATTTTACTCGCCATTCCTCGCGCTTTAAGATGCCGCCTATCCGGGTACGCTATCTGAAATAGGAGGGACGTAAATTGAACAAATGTGATAGAATTTTTCTGAATTCTTAAATTAACCATAATATGAAATGACCTAATCGGGTCTCTGTTTGCCCTACCCTAGAAGTTTAGTAGTGCATTTTACTCGCCATTTCTTGCGCTTTGAGATGCCGCTTAGCCCAATACGCTATCTGAAATATCAGCGACGTAAATTGAACAAATGTGAGAGAATTTCGCTGAATTCTTAAATTAACCATAATATAAAATGATCTAATGGGGTCTCTGTTTACCCTACCCTAGAAGTTTAATAGTGCATTTTACTCGCCATTTCCTGCGCTTTGAGATGCCGCTTAGCCCAATACGCTATCTGAAATAGGAGCGATGTAAGTTGAACAAATGTGATAGAATTTTTCTGAATTCTTAAATTAACCATAATATGAAATGACCTAATCGGGTCTCTGTTTGCCCTACCCTAGAAGTTTAGTAGTGCATTTCACTCGTCAATTCATGCGCTTTGCGATGCCGCTTAGCCCAATAAGCTATCTGAAATTGGAGCGACGTAAATTGAACAAATGTGATAGAATTTCGGTGAATTCTTATATTAACCAAAATATAAAATGATCTAATCGGGTCTCTGATTGCCCTATCATAGAAGTTTAATAGTGCATTTTACTCGCCATTACACACGCTTTAAGATGCCGCCTAGCCCAGTACGCTATCTGAAATAGGAACGACGTAAATTGAACAAATGTGATAGAATTTCGCTGAATGCTTATATTAACCAAAATATAAGATGATCTAATCGGGTCTCTGATTGCCCTATCATAGAAGATTAATAGTGCATTTTACTCGTCATTGCATGCGCTTTAAGATGCCGCCTCGCCCAGTACGCTATCTGAAATAGGAGCGACGTAAATTGAACAAATGTGATAGAATTACGCTGAATTCTTATATTAACCGTAATATAAAATGATCTAATCAGGTCTCTGATTGCCCTATCATAGAAGTTTAGTAGTGCATTTCACTCGCCATTCCATGCGCTTTGAGATGCCGCTTAGCCAAATACGCTATCTGAAATGGGAGCGACGTAAATTGAACAAATGTGATAGAATTTCGCTGGATTCTTATATTAACCAAAATATAAAATGATCTAATCGGGTCTCTGATTGCCCTACCCTAGAAGTTTAATAGTGCATTTTACTCGCCATTTCATGCGCTTTGAGATGCCGCTTAGCCCAATACGCTATCTGAAATAGGAGCGACGTAAATTAAACAAATGTGATAGAATTTCGCTGAATTCTTATATTAACCATAATATAAAATGATCTAATCGGGTCTCTGATTGCCCTACCCTAGAAGTTGAATAGTGCATTGTACGAGCCATTTCTTGCGCTTTGAGGTGCAGCTTAGCCCAATACGCTATCTGAAATAGGAGCGACGTAAATTGAACAAATGTGATAGAATTTCGCTGAATTCTTATTTTAACCTTAATGTAAAATGATCTAATCGGGTCTTTGTTCGCCCTACCCTAGAAGTTTAATAGTGCATTTCACTCGTCATTTCATGCGCTTTGAGTTGCCGCTTAGCCCAATAAGCTATCTGAAATAGGAGCGACGTAAATTGAACAAATGTGATAGAACTTCGCTGAATTCTTATATTAACCGTAATATAAAATGATCTTATCGGGTCTCTGATTGCCCCACCCTAGAAGTTTAATAGTGAATTTTACTCGCCCTTTCGTGCGCTTTGAGATGCCGCTTAGCCCAATACGCTATCTGAAATAGGAGCGACGTAAATTGAACAAATGTGATAGAATTTCGCTGGATTCTTATATTAACCAAAATATAAAATGAACTAATCGGGTCTCTGATTGCCCTATCATAGAAGTTTAATAGTGCATTTTACTCGTCATTCCACGCGGTTTAAGTTGCCGCCTAGCCCAGTACGCTATCTGAAATAGGAGCTACGTAACTTGAACAAATGTGACAGAATTACGCTGAACTCTTATATTAACCGTAATATAAAATGATCTAATCGGGTCCCTGTTTGCCTTATCCTAGAAGTTTAATAGTGCATTTTACTCGCCATTTCATGCGCTTTGAGATGCCGCTTAGCCCAATAAGCTATCTGAAATAGGAGCGATGTAACTTGAACAAATGTGATAGAATTTCGCTGAATTCTTAAATTAACCATAATATGAAATGACCTAATCGGGTCTCTGTTTGCCCTACCCTAGAAGTTTAATAGAGCATTTTACTCGCCATTTCATGCGCTTTGAGATGCCGCCTAGCCCAGTACGCTATCTGAAATAGGAGCGACGTAAATTGAACAAATGTGATAGAATTTCGCTCAATTCTTTTATTTACCATAATGTTAAATGATCTAATCGGGTCTTTGTTCGCCCTACCGTAGAAGTTTAATAGTGCATTTCTCTCGTCATTTCATGCGCTTTGAGATGCCGCTTAGCCCAATAGCTATCTGAAATAGAAGCGACGTAAATTGAACAAATGTGATAGAATTTCCCTGAAATCTTATATTAACCGTAATATAAAATGATCTAATCGAGTCTCTGTTTGCATTACCCGAGAAGTTTAATAGTGCATTTTACTCGCCATTCCACGCGCTTTAAGATGCCGCCTATCCGAGTACGCTTTCTGAAATAGGAGCGACGTAAGTTGAACAAATGTGATAGAATAACGCTGAATTCTTATATTAACCGTAATATAAAATGGTCTAATCGGGTCTCCGTTTGCCTTATCCTGGAAGTTTAATAGTGCATTTTACTCGCCATTCCACGCGCTTTAAGATACCGCCTAGCCCAGTACGCTATCTGAAATAGGAGCGACGTTAGTTGAACAAGTGTGATAGAATTACGCTGAATTCTTATATTAACCGTAATATAAAATGATCTATTCGGGTGTCTGTTCGCCCTACCCTAGAAGTTTAATAGTGCATTTCACTCGCCATTCCATGCGCTTTGAGATGCCGCTTAGCCCAATACGCTATCTGAAATAGGAGCGACGTAAATTGAACAAATGTGATAGAATTTCGCTGAATTCTTATGTTAACCGTAATATAAAATGATCTAATCGGGTCTCTGATTGCCCTACCCTAGAAGTTTAATAGTGCATTTTACTCACCATTCCACGCGCTTTAAGTTGCCGCCTAGCTCAGTACGCTATCTGAAATAGGAGCTACGTAAGTTGAACAAATGTCACAGAATTACGCTGAATTCTTATATTAACCATAATATAAAATGATCTAATCGGGTCTCTGATTGCCCTACCCTAGTAGTTTAATAGTGCATTTTACTCGTCATTTCATGCGCTTTGAGATGCCGCTTAGCCCAATATGCTATCTGATATAGGAGCGACGTAAATTGAACAAATGTGATAGAATTACGCTGAATTCTTATATTAACCAAAATATAAAATGATCTAATCGGGTCTCTGATTGCCCTATCATAGAAGGTTAATAGTGCATTTTACTGGCCATTCCACGCTCTTTAAGATGCCGCCTAGCCCAGTATGCTATCTGAAATAGGAACGACGTAAATTGAACAAATGTGATAGAATTTTGCTGAATTCTTAAATTAACCATAATATAAAATGATCTAATCTGGTCTCTGATTGCCCTACCCTAGAAGTTTAATAGTGCATTTTACGAGCCATTTCTTGCGCTTTGAGATGCAGCTTAGCCCAATACGCTATCCGAAATAGGAGCGACGTAAATTGAACAAATGTGATAGAATTTCGCTGAATTCTTATATTAACCAAAATATAAAATGATCTAATCGGGTCTCTGATTGCCCTATCATAGAAGTTTAATAGTGCATATTACTCGCCATTACACACGCTTTAAGATGCCGCCTAGCCCAGTACGCTATCTGAAATAGGAACGACGTAAATTGAACAAATGTGATAGAATTTCGCTGAATGCTTATATTAACCAAAATATAAGATGATCTAATCGGGTCTCTGATTGCCCTATCATAGAAGATTAATAGTGCATTTTACTCGTCATTGCATGCGCTTTAAGATGCCGCCTCGCCCAGTACGCTATCTGAAATAGGAGCAACGTAAATTGAACAAATGTGATAGAATTTCGCTGAATTCTTAAATTAACCATAATATAAAATGATCTAATGGGGTCTCTGTTTGCCCTACCCTAGAAGTTTAGTAGTGCATTTTACTCGCCATTTCTTGCGCTTTGAGATGCCGCTTAGCCCAATACGCTATCTGAAATAGGAGCGACGTAAATTGAACAAATGTGGTAGAATTACGCTGAATTCTTATATTAACCGTAATATAAAATGATCTAATCGGGTCTCTGATTGCGCTATCATAGAAGATTAAGAGTGCATTTTGCTCGCCATTCCACGCGCTTTAAGATGCCGCCTAGCCCAGTACGCTATCTGAAATAGGAGTGACGTAAGTTGAACAAATGCGATAGAATCACGCTGAATTCTTATATTAACCGTAATATGAAATGGTCTAATCGGGTCTCCGTTTGCCTTATCCTAGAAGTTTAATAGTGCATTTTACTCGCCATTTCATGCACTTTGAGATGCTGCTTAGCCCAATACGCTATCTGAAATAGGAGCGACGTAAATTGAACAAATGTGATAGAATTTCGCTGAATTCTTAAATTAACCATAATATATAATGATTTAATCGGGTCTCTGTTTGCCCTACCCTAGAAGTTTAATAGTGCATTTTACTCGCCATTTCATGCACTTTGAGATGCTGCTTAGCCCAATACGCTAACTGAAATAGGAGCGACGTAAATTGAACAAATGTGATAGAATTTCACTGAATTCTTATATTAACCAAAATATAAAATGATCTAATCGGGTCTCTGATAGCCCTATCATAGAAGTTTAATAGTGCATTTTACTCGCCATTCCACGCGCTTTAAGATGCCGCCTAGCCCAGTACGCTATCTGAAATAGGAGCGACGTAAATTGAACAAATGTGATAGAATTTCCCTGAAATCTTATATTAAACAAAATATAAAATGATCTAATCGGGTCTCTGATTGCCCTAGCATAGAAGTTTAATAGTGCATTTTACTCGCCATTCCGCGCGCTTTAGGATGCCGCCTAGCCCAGTACGCTATCTGAAATAGGAGCGACGTAAATTGAACAAATGTGATAGAATTTTGCTGAATTCTTAAATTAACCATAATATAAAATGATCTAATCGGGTCTCTGTTTGCCCTCGCCTAGAAGTTTAATAGTGCATTTTATTCGCCATTTCATGCGCTTTGAGATGCCGCTTAGACCAATACGCTATCAGAAATAGGAGCGAAATAAATTGAACAAATGTGATAGAATTTCACTGAATTCTTATATTAACCAAAATGTAAAATGATCTAATCGGGTCTCTGATTGCCCTATCATAGAAGTTTAAGAGTGCATTTTACTCGCCATTTCTTGCGCTTTGAGATGCCGCATAGCCCAATACGCTATCTGAAATATCAGCGACATAAGTTGAACAAATGTGATTGAATTTCGCTGAATTCTTTTATTAAACAAAATATAAAATGATCTAATCGAGTCTCTGATTGCCCTATCATAGAAGTTTAATAGTGCATTTTACTCGCCATTTCATGCGCTTTGAGATGCCACTTAGCCCAATACGCTATCTGCAATAGGAGCGACGTAAGTTGAACAAATGTGATAGAATTTCGCTGAATTCTTTTATTAACCATAATGTAAAGTGATCTAATCCGGTCTCTGTTCGCCCTAGCCTAGAAGTTGAATAGCTCATTTTATTCGCCATTTCATGCGCTTTGAGATGCCGCTTAGCCCAATACGCTATCTGAAATAGGAGCGACGTAAATTGAACAAATGTGATAGAATTTCCCTGAATTCTTATATTAACCTTAATGTAAAATGATCTAATCGGGTCTTTCTTCGACCAACCCTAGAAGTTTAATAGTGCATTTCCCTCGTCACTTCATGCGCTTTCAGATGCCGCTAAGCACAATAAGCTATCTGTAATAGGAGCGACGTAAATTGAACAAATGTGATAGAATTTCGCTGAATTCTTTTATTAACCATAATGTAGAATGATCTAATCGGGTCTCTGTTCGCCCCCGCCTAGAAGTTTAATAGTGCATTTTATTCGCCATTTCAAGCGCTTCGAGATGCCGCTTAGCCCAATATGCTATCAGAAATAGGAGCGATATAAATTGAACAAATGTGATAGAATTTCACTGAATTCTTATATTAACCAAAATATAAAATGATCTAATCAGGTCTCTGATTGCCCTAGCAAAGAAGCTTAATAGTGCATTTTACTCGCCATTCCGCGCGCTTTAGGATGCCGCCTAGCCCAATACGCTATCTGAAATAGGAGCGACGTAAATTGAACAAATGTGATAGAATTTCGCTGAATTCTTAAATTAACCATAATATATAATGATTTAATCGGGTCTTTGTTTGCCATACCCTAGAAGTTTAATAGTGCATTTTACTCGCCATTTCATGCGCTTTGAGATGCCGCTTAGTCCAATACGCTATCTGAAATATCAGCGACGTAAATTGAACAAATGTGAGAGAATTTCGCTGAATTCTTATATTAACCAAAATATAAAATGATCTAATCGGGTCTCTGATTGCCCTATCATAGAAGTTTAGTAGTGCATTTTACTCGCCCTTCCACGCGCTTTGAGATACCGCCTAGCCCAGTACGCTATCTGAAATAGGAGCGACGTAAGTTGAAGAAATGTGATAGAATTACGCTGAATTCTTATATTAACCGTAATATAAAATGATCTAATCGGGTCTCTGTTTGCCCTACCCTAGAAGTATAACAGTGCATTTTACTCGTCATTTCATGCGCTTTGAGATGCCGCATAGCCCAATACGCTATCTGAAATAGGAACGACGTAAATTGAACAAATGTGATAGAATTTTTCTGAATTCTTAAATTAACCATAATATAAAATGATCTAATCGGGTCTCTCTTTGCCCTACCCTTGAAGTTTAATAGTGCATTTTACTCGCCATTCCACGCGCTTTAAGATGCCGCCTAGCCCAATACGCTATCTGAAATACGAGCGACGTAAATTGAACAAATGTGATAGAATTTCGCTGAATTCTTTTATTAACCATAATGTAAAATGATCTTATCGCGTCTCAGTTTGCCCTACCCTAGAAGTTTAATAGTGCATTTTACTCGCCATTTCATGCGCTTTGAGATGCCGCTTAGCCCAATACGCTATCTGAAATAGGAGCGACGTAAATTGAACAAATGTGATAGAATTTCGCTGAATTCTTAAATTAACCATAATATAAAATGATCTTATCGGGACTCTGTTTGCCCTACCCTAGAAGTTTAATAGTGCATTTTACTCGCCATTTCATGCGCTTTGAGATGCCGCTTAGCCCAATACGCTATCTGAAATAGGAGCGACGCAAATTGAACAAATGTGATAGAATTTCGCTGAATTCTTATATTAACCATAATATAAAATGATGTAATCGGGTCTCTGTTCGCCCTAGCCAAGAAGTTTAATAGTGCATTTCTCTCGTCATTTCATGCGCTTTGAGATGCCGCTTAGCCCAATAGCTATCTGAAATAGGAGCGACGTAAATTGAACAAATGTGATAGAATTTCCCTGAAATCTTATATTAACCGTAATATAAAATGATCTAATCGGGTCTCTGTTTGCATTACCCGAGAGGTTTAATAGTGCATTTTACTCGCCATTCCACGCGCTTTAAGATGCCGCCTATCCGAGTACGCTTTCTGAAATAGGAGCGACGTAAGTTGAACAAATGTGATAGAATAACGCTGAATTCTTATATTAACCGCAATAGAAAATGGTCTAATCGGGTCTCTGTTTCCCTTACCCTAGAAGTTTAATAGTGCATTTTACTCGCCATTTCATGCGCTTTGAGATGCCGCTTAGCCCAATACGCTATCTGAAATAGGAACGATGTAAATTGAACAAATGTGATAGAATTTTGCTGAATTCTTATATTAACCTTAATGTATAATGATCTAATCGGGTCTTTGTTCGCCCTACCCAAGAAGTTTAATAGTGCATTTCACTCGTCAATTCATGCGCTTTGCGATGCCGCTTAGCCCAATAAGCTATCTGAAATTGGAGCGACGTAAATTGAACAAATGTGATAGAATTTCGCTGAATTCTTATATTAACCAAAATATAAGATGATCTAATCGGGTCTCTGATTGCCCTATCATAGAAGATTAATAGTGCATTTTACTCGTCATTGCATGCGCTTTAAGATGCCGCCTCGCCCAGTACGCTATCTGAAATAGGAGCAACGTAAATTGAACAAATGTGATAGAATTTCGCTGAATTCTTAAATTAACCATAATATAAAATGATCTAATGGGGTCTCTGTTTGCCCTACCCTAGAAGTTTAGTAGTGCATTTTACTCGCCATTTCTTGCGCTTTGAGATGCCGCTTAGCCCAATACGCTATCTGAAATAGGAGCGACGTAAATTGAACAAATGTGATAGAAGTTCCCTGAATACTTATATTAACCTTAATGTAAAATGATCTAATCGGGTCTCTGTTCGCCATGCCCTAGAAGTTTAATAGTGCATTTTACTCGCCATTTCATGCGCTTTGAGATGCCGCTAAGCCCAAAACGCTATCTGAAATAGGAGCGACGTAAAATGAACAAATGTGATAGGATTTCGCCGAATTCTTAAATTAACCATAATATAAAATGATCTAATCGGGTCTCTATGTGCCCAACCCTAGAAGCTTAATAGTGCATTTTACTCGCCATTTCTTGCGCTTTGAGATGCCGCTTAGCCCAATACGCTATCTGAAATAGGAGCGACGTAAATTGAACAAATGTGATAGAATTTCCCTGAAATGTTATAGTAAACAAAATATAAAATGATCTATTCGGAACTCTGATTGCCCTACCATAGAAGTTTAGTAGTGCATTTTACTCGCCCTTCCACGCGATTTAAGATGCCGCCTGGCCCAGTACACTGTCTGAAATAGGAGCGACGCATGTTCAACAAATGTGATAGAATTACGCTGAATTCTTAAATTAACCATAATATAAAATGATCTAATGGGGTCTCTGTTAGCCCTACCCTAGAAGTTTAGTAGTGCATTTTACTCGCCATTTCTTGCGCTTTGAGATGCCGCTTAGCCCAATACGCTATCTGAAATAGGAGCGACGTAAATTGAACAAATGTGATAGAATTACGCTGAATTCTTATATTAACCGTAATATAAAATGATCTAATCGGGTCTCTGATTGCGCTATCATAGAAGATTAAGAGTGCATTTTGCTCGCCATTCCACGCGCTTTAAGATGCCGCCTAGCCCAGTACGCTATCTGAAATAGGAGTGACGTAAGTTGAACAAATGCGATAGAATCACGCTGAATTCTTATATTAACCGTAATATGAAATGGTCTAATCGGGTCTCCGTTTGCCTTATCCTAGAAGTTTAATAGTGCAATTTACTGGCCATTTCATGCGCATTGAGATGCCGCTTAGCCCAATACGCTATCTGAAATAGGAGCGATGTAAATTGAACAAATGTGATAGAATTTCGCTGAATTCTTAAATTAACCATAACATAAAATGATCTAATCAGGTCTCTGATTGCCCTATCATAGAAGTTTAATAGTGCATTTTACTCGCCATTCCGCGCGCTTTAAGTTGCCGCCTAGCCCAGTATGCTATCTGAAATAGGAACGACGTAAATTGAACAAATGTGATAGAATTTTGCTGAATTCTTAAATTAACCATAATATAAAATGATCTAATCGGGTCTCTGATTGCCCTACCCTAGAAGTTTAATAGTGCATTTTACTCGTCATTTCATGCGCTTTGAGATGCCGCTTAGCCCAATAAGCTGTCTGAAATAGGAGCGACGTAAATTGAACAAATGTGATAGAAGTTCCCTGAATACTTATATTAACCTTAATGTAAAATGATCTAATCGGGTCTCTGTTCGCCATGCCCTAGAAGTTTAATAGTGCATTTTACTCGCCATTTCATGCGCTTTGAGATGCCGCTTAGCCCAAAACGCTATCTGAAATAGGAGCGACGTAAAATGAACAAATGTGATAGGATTTCGCCGAATTCTTAAATTAACCATAATATAAAATGATCTAATCGGGTCTCTATGTGCCCAACCCTAGAAGCTTAATAGTGCATTTTACTCGCCATTTCTTGCGCTTTGAGATGCCGCTTAGCCCAATACGCTATCTGAAATAGGAACGACGTAAATTGAACAAATGTGATAGAATTTTGCTGAATTCTTAAATTAACCATAATATAAAATGATCTAATCGGGTCTCTGATTGCCCTACCCTGGAAGTTTAATAGTGCATTTTACTCGCCCTTCCACGCGCTTTAAGATGCCGCCTAGCCCAGTACACTATCTGAAATAGGAGCGACGTAAGTTGAACAAATGTGATAGAATAACGCTGAATTCTTATATTAACCGTAATATAAAATGATCTATTCGGGTGTCTGTTCGCCCTACCCTAGAAGTTTAATAGTGTATTTCACTCGCCATTCCATGCGCTTTGAGATGCCGCTTAGCCCAATACGCTATCTGAAATAGGAGCAACGTAAATTGAACAAATGTGATAGAATTTCGCTGAAATCTTAAATTAACCATAATATAAAATGATCTAATGGGGTCTCTGTTTGCCCTACCCTAGAAGTTTAGTAGTGCATTTTACTCGCCATTTCTTGCGCTTTGAGATGCCGCTTAGCCCAATACGCTATCTGAAATAGGAGCGACGTAAATTGAACAAATGTGATAGAATTACGCTGAATTCTTATATTAACCGTAATATAAAATGATCTAATCGGGTCTCTGATTGCCCTATCATAGAAGATTAAGAGTGCATTTTGCTCGCCATTCCACGCGCTTTAAGATGCCGCCTAGCCCAGTACGCTATCTGAAATAGGAGTGACGTAAGTTGAACAAATGCGATAGAATCACGCTGAATTCTTATATTAACCGTAATATGAAATGGTCTAATCGGGTCTCCGTTTGCCTTATCCTAGAAGTTTAATAGTGCATTTTACTGGCCATTTCATGCGCATTGAGATGCCGCTTAGCCCAATACGCTATCTGAAATAGGAGCGATGTAAATTGAACAAATGTGATAGAATTTCGCTGAATTCTTAAATTAACCATAACATAAAATGATCTAATCAGGTCTCTGATTGCCCTATCATAGAAGTTTAATAGTGCATTTCACTCGCCATTCCATGCGCTTTGAGATGCCGCTTAGCCAAATACGCTATCTGAAATAGGAGCGACGTAAATTGAACAAATGTGATAGAATTTCGCTGGATTCTTATATTAACCAAAATATAAAATGATCTAATCGGGTCTCTGATTGCCCTACCCTAGAAGTTTAATAGTGCATTTTACTCGCCATTTCTTGCGCTTTGAGATGCCGCTTAGCCCAATACGCTATCTGAAATATCAGCGACGTAAATTGAACAAATGGGAGAGAATTTCGCTGAATTCTTAAATTAACCATAATATAAAATGATCTAATGTGGTCTCTGTTTGCCCTACCCTAGAAGTTTAATAGTGCATTTTACTCGCCATTTCTGGCGCTTTGAGATGCCGCTTAGCACAAGTCGCTATCTGAAATAGGAGCTATGTAAATTGAACAAATGTGATAGAATTTCGCTGAATTCTTATATTAACCAAAATATAAAGTGATCTAATCGGGTCTCTGATTGCCCTATCATAGAAGTTTAATAGTGCATTTTACTCGCCATTCCTCGCGCTTTAAGATGCCGCCTATCCGGGTACGCTATCTGAAATAGGAGCGACGTAAATTGAACAAATGTGATAGAATTTTTCTGAATTCTTAAATTAACCATAATATGAAATGACCTAATCGGGTCTCTGTTTGCCCTACCCTAGAAGTTTAGTAGTGCATTTTACTCGCCATTTCTTGCGCTTTGAGATGCCGCTTAGCCCAATACGCTATCTGAAATATCAGCGACGTAAATTGAACAAATGTGAGAGAATTTCGCTGAATTCTTAAATTAACCATAATATAAAATGATCTAATGGGGTCTCTGTTTACCCTACCCTAGAAGTTTAATAGTGCATTTTACTCGCCATTTCCTGCGCTTTGAGATGCCGCTTAGCACAAGTCGCTATCTGAAATAGGAGCGATGTAAATTGAACAAATGTGATAGAATTTCGCTGAATTCTTATATTAACCTTAATGTAAAATGATCTAATCGGGTCTTTGTTCGCCCTACCCAAGAAGTTTAATAGTGCATTTCACTCGTCAATTCATGCGCTTTGCGATGCCGCTTAGCCCAATAAGCTATCTGAAATTGGAGCGACGTAAATTTAACAAATGTGATAGAATTTCGGTGAATTCTTATATTAACCAAAATATAAAATGATCTAATCGGGTCTCTGATTGCCCTATCATAGAAGTTTAATAGTGCATTTTACTAGCCATTACACACGCTTTAAGATGCCGCCTAGCCCAGTACGCTATCTGAAATAGGAACGACGTAAATTGAAAAAATGTGATAGAATTTCGCTGAATGCTTATATTAACCAAAATATAAGATGATCTAATCGGGTCTCTGATTGCCCTATCATAGAAGATTAATAGTGCATTTTACTCGTCATTGCATGCGCTTTAAGATGCCGCCTCGCCCAGTACGCTATCTGAAATAGGAGCGACGTAAATTGAACAAATGTGATAGAATTACGCTGAATTCTTATATTAACCGTAATATAAAATGATCTAATCAGGTCTCTGATTGCCCTATCATAGAAGTTTAATAGTGCATTTCACTCGCCATTCCATGCGCTTTGAGATGCCGCTTAGCCAAATACGCTATCTGAAATGGGAGCGACGTAAATTGAACAAATGTGATAGAATTTCGCTGGATTCTTATATTAACCAAAATATAAAATGATCTAATCGGGTCTCTGATTGCCCTACCCTAGAAGTTTAATAGTGCATTTTACTCGCCATTTCATGCGCTTTGAGATGCCGCTTAGCCCAATACGCTATCTGAAATAGGAGCGACGTAAATTAAACAAATGTGATAGAATTTCGCTGAATTCTTATATTAACCATAATATAAAATGATCTAATCGGGTCTCTGATTGCCCTACCCTAGAAGTTGAATAGTGCATTGTACGAGCCATTTCTTGCGCTTTGAGGTGCAGCTTAGCCCAATACGCTATCCGAAATAGGAGCGACGTAAATTGAACAAATGTGATAGAATTTCGCTGAATTCTTATTTTAACCTTAATGTAAAATGATCTAATCGGGTCTTTGTTCGCCCTACCCTAGAAGTTTAATAGTGCATTTCACTCGTCATTTCATGCGCTTTGAGTTGCCGCTTAGCCCAATAAGCTATCTGAAATAGGAGCGACGTAAATTGAACAAATGTGATAGAACTTCGCTGAATTCTTATATTAACCGTAATATAAAATGATCTTATCGGGTCTCTGATTGCCCCACCCTAGAAGTTTAATAGTGAATTTTACTCGCCCGTTCGTGCGCTTTGAGATGCCGCTTAGCCCAATACGCTATCTGAAATAGGAGCGACGTAAATTGAACAAATGTGATAGAATTTCGCTGGATTCTTATATTAACCAAAATATAAAATGAACTAATCGGGTCTCTGATTGCCCTATCATAGAAGTTTAATAGTGCATTTTACTCGTCATTCCACGCGGTTTAAGTTGCCGCCTAGCCCAGTACGCTATCTGAAATAGGAGCTACGTAACTTGAACAAATGTGACAGAATTACGCTGAATTCTTATATTAACCGTAATATAAAATGATCTAATCGGGTCCCTGTTTGCCTTATCCTAGAAGTTTAATAGTGCATTTTACTCGCCATTTCATGCGCTTTGAGATGCCGCTTAGCCCAATAAGCTATCTGAAATAGGAGCGATGTAACTTGAACAAATGTGATAGAATTTCGCTGAATTCTTAAATTAACCATAATATGAAATAACCTAATCGGGTCTCTGTTTGCCCTACCCTAGAAGTTTAATAGAGCATTTTACTCGCCATTTCATGCGCTTTGAGATGCCGCCTAGCCCAGTACGCTATCTGAAATAGGAGCGACGTAAATTGAACAAATGTGATAGAATTTCGCTCAATTCTTTTATTTACCATAATGTTAACTGATCTAATCGGGTCTGTGTTCGCCCTACCGTAGAAGTTTAATAGTGCATTTTACTCGCCACTTCATGCGCTTTGAGATTCCGCTTAGCCCAATAAGCTATCTGAAATACGATCGACGTAAATTGAACAAATGTGATAGAATTTCGCTGAATTCTTATATTAACCAAAATATAAAATGATCTAATCGGGTCTCTGATTGCCCTATCATAGAAGTTTAATAGTGCATTTTACTCGTCATTCCACGCGCTTTAAGATGCCGTCTAGCCCAGTACGCTATCTGAAATAGGAGCGACGTAAATTGAACAAATGTGATAGAATTTTGCTGAATTCTTAAATTAACCATAATATGAAATGATGTAATCGGGTCTCTGATTGCCCTATCATAGCAGTTTAGTAGTGCATTTTACTCGCCATTCCACGCGCTTTAAGATGCCGCCTAGCCCAGTGCGCTATCTGAAATAGGAGCGACGAGAATTGAACAAATGTGATAGAATTTTGCCGAATTCTTGAATTAACCATAATATAAAATGATGTAACCGGGTCTCTGTTCGCCCTACCCTAGAAGATTACTAGTGCATTTCACTCGTCATTTCATGCGCCTTGAGATGCCGCCTAGCCCTATAAGCTATCTGAAATAGGAGCGACGTAAATTGAACAAATGTTTTAGAATTTTTCTGTATTCTTAAATAAACCATAATATGAAATGATCTAATCGGGTCTCTGTTTGCCCTACCCTAGAAGTTTAACAGTGCATTTTACTCGCCATTTCATGCGCTTTGAGATGCCGCTTAGCCCAATACGCTATCTGAAATAGGAGCGACGTAAATTGAACAAACGTGATAGAATTTCCCTGAATTCTTATATTAACCAAAATATAAAATGATCTAATCGGCTCTCTGATTGCCCTATCATAGAAGTTTAGTAGCGCATTTTACTCGCCCTTCCACGCGCTTTACGATGCCGCCCAGCCCAGTACGCTATCTGAAATAGGAGCGGCGTAAGTTGAACAAATGTGACAGAATTACGCTGAATTCTTATATTAACCGTAATATAAAATGATCTAATCGGTCTCTGATTGCCCTATCATAGAAGTTTAATCGTGCATTTTACTCGCCATTCCACGCGCTTTAAGTTGCCGCCTAGCCCAGTACGCTATCTGAAATAGGAGCGTCGTAAATTGAACAAACGTGATAGAATTTCCCTGAATTCTTATATTAACCTTAATGTAAAATGATCTAATCGGGTCTTTGTTCGCCCTACCCTAGAAGTTTAATAGTGCATTTCACTCGTCATTTCATGCGCTTTGAGATGCCGCTTAGCCCAATAAGCTATCTGAAATAGGAGCGACGTAAATTGAACAAATGTGATAGAATTTTTCTGTATTCTTAAATAAACCATAATATGAAATGATCTAATCGGGTCTCTGTTCGCCCTACCATAGAAGACTAATAGTGCATTTCACTCATCATTTCATGCGCTTTGAGATGCCGCTTAGCCCAATAAGCTATCTGAAATAAGAGCGACGTAAATTGAACAAATGTGATTGAATTTCGCTGAATTCTTATATTAACCAAAATATAAAATGATATAATCGGCTCTCTGATTGCCCTATCATAGAAGTTTAGCAGCGCATTTGACTCGCCCTTCCACGCGCTTTACGATGCCGCCCAGCCCAGTACGCTATCTGAAATAGGAGCGGCGTAAGTTGAACAAATGTGACAGAATTACGCTGAATTCTTATATTAACCGTAGTATAAAATGATCTAATCGTGTCTCTGATTGCCCTATCATAGAAGTTTAATCGTGCACTTTACTCGCCATTCCACGCGCTTTAAGTTGCCGCCTAGCCCAGTACGCTATCTGAAATAGGAGCGTCGTAAATTGAACAAACGTGATAGAATTTCCCTGAATTCTTATATTAACCTTAATGTAAAATGATCTAATCGGTTCTCTGTTCGCCCTACCCTAGAAGTTTAATAGTGCATTTCACTCGTCATTTCATGCGCTTTGAGATGCCGCTTAGCCCAATACGCAATCTGAAATAGGAGCGACGTAAATTAAACAAATGTGATAGAATTTTGCTGAATTCTTAAATGAACTATAATATGAAATGATCTAATCGGGTCTCTGTTTGCCCTACCCTAGAAGTTTAATAGTGCATTGTACTCGTCATTTCATTCGCTTTGAGATGCCGCTTAGCCCAATACGCTATCTGAAATGGGAGCGACGTAAATTGAACAAATGTGATAGAATTTCGCTGAATTCTTTTATTAACCATAATGTTAAATGATCTAATCGGGTCTCTGTTCGCCCTAGCGTAGAAGTTTAATAGTGCATTTTACTCGCCATTCCACGCGCTTTAAGATGCCGCCTAGCCCAGTACGCTATCTGAAATAGGAGCGACGAGAATTGAACAAATGTGATAGAATTTTGCCGAATTCTTGAATTAACCATAATATAAAATGATGTAACCGGGTCTCTGTTCGCCCTACCCTAGAAGATTACTAGTGCATTTCACTCGTCATTTCATGCGCCTTGAGATGCCGCCTAGCCCTATAAGCTATCTGAAATAGGAGCGACGTAAATTGAACAAATGTTATAGAATTTTTCTGTATTCTTAAATAAACCATAATATGAAATGATCTAATCGGGTCTCTGTTTGCCCTACCCTAGAAGTTTAACAGTGCATTTTACTCGCCATTTCATGCGCTTTGAGATGCCGCTTAGCCCAATACGCTATCTGAAATAGGAGCGACGTAAATTGAACAAACGTGATAGAATTTCCCTGAATTCTTATATTAACCAAAATATAAAATGATCTAATCGGCTCTCTGATTGCCCTATCATAGAAGTTTAGTAGCGCATTTTACTCGCCCTTCCACGCGCTTTACGATGCCGCCCAGCCCAGTACGCTATCTGAAATAGGAGCGGCGTAAGTTGAACAAATGTGACAGAATTACGCTGAATTCTTATATTAACCGTAATATAAAATGATCTAATCGGTCTCTGATTGCCCTATCATAGAAGTTTAATCGTGCATTTTACTCGCCATTCCACGCGCTTTAAGTTGCCGCCTAGCCCAGTACGCTATCTGAAATAGGAGCGTCGTAAATTGAACAAACGTGATAGAATTTCCCTGAATTCTTATATTAACCTTAATGTAAAATGATCTAATCGGGTCTTTGTTCGCCCTACCCTAGAAGTTTAATAGTGCATTTCACTCGTCATTTCATGCGCTTTGAGATGCCGCTTAGCCCAATAAGCTATCTGAAATAGGAGCGACGTAAATTGAACAAATGTGATAGAATTTTTCTGTATTCTTAAATAAACCATAATATGAAATGATCTAATCGGGTCTCTGTTTGCCCTACCCTAGAAGTTTAACAGTGCATTTTACTCGCCATTTCATGCGCCTTGAGATGCCGCTTAGCCCAATACGCTATCTGAAATAGGTGCGACGTAAATTGAACAAACGTGATAGAATTTCCCTGAATTCTTATATTAACCTTAATGTAAAATGATCTAATCGGTTCTCTGCTCGCCCTACCCTAGAAGTTTAATAGTGCCTTTCACTCGTCATTTCATGCGCTTTGAGATCCCGCTTAGCCCAATACGCAATCTGAAATAGGAGCGACGTAAATTGAACAAATGTGATAGAATTTTGCTGAATTCTTAAATGATCCATAATATGAAATGATCTAATCGGGTCTCTGTTTGCCCTACCCAAGAAGTTTAATAGTGCATTGTACTCGTCATTTCATGCGCTTTGAGATGCCGCTTAGCCCAATACGCTATCTGAAATGGGAGCGATGTAAATTGAACAAGTGTGATAGAATTTCGGTGAATTCTTTTATTAACCATAATGTTAAATGATCTAATCGGGTCTCTGTTCGCCCTAGCGTAGAAGCTTAATAGTGCATTTTACTCACCATTCCACAGGCTTTAAGATGCCGCCTAGCCCAGTACGCTCTCTGAAATAGGAGCGACGTAAGTTCAACAAATGTGATAGAATTTTGCCGAGTTCTTAAATTAACCATAATATAAAATGATCTAATCGGGTCTCTGATAGCCCTATCATAGAAGTTTAATAGTGCATTTTACTCGCCATTCCACGCGCTTTTAGATGCCGCCTAGCCCAGTATGCTATCTGAAATAGGAGCGACGTAAGTTGAACAAATGTGATAGAATTACGCGGAATTCTTATATTAACCGTAATATAAAATGATCTAATCGGGTCTCTGTTTGCCTTATCCTACAAGTTTAATAGTGCATTTTACTCGCCATTTCATGCGCATTGAGATGCCGCTTAGCCCAATACGCCATCTGAAATAGGAGCGACATAAATTGAACAAATGTGATAGAGTTTCGCTGAATTCTTAAATTAACCATAATATAAAATGAACTTATCGGGACTCTGTTTGCCCTACCCTAGAAGTTTAATAGTGCATTTTACTCGCCATTCCACGCGCTTTAAGATGCCGCCTAGCCCAGTACGCTATCTGAAATACGGGCGACGTAAATTGAACAAGTGTAATAGAATTTTGCTGAATTCTTAAATTAACCATAATATAAAATGATCTAATCGGGTCTCTGTTCGCCCTACCATAGAAGTCTAATAGTGCATTTCACTCGCCATTCCACGCGCTTTAAGATGCCGCCGAGCCCAATACGCTATCTGAAATAGGAGCGACGTAAATTGAACAAATGTGATAGAATTTTGCTGAATTCTTAAATTAACCGTAATATAAAATGATCTAATCGGGTCTCTGTTTGCCCTAGCCTAGAAGTTTAAGAGTGCATTTTATTCGACATTTCATGCGTATTGAGATGCCGCTTAGCCGAATACGCTATCTGAATTAGGAGCGACGTAAATTGAACAAATGTGATACAAATTCCCTGAAATCTGATATTAAACAAAATATAAAATGATCTAATCGGGTCTCTGATTGCCCTATCATAGAAGTTTAGTAGTGCACTTTACTCGCCATTCCACGCGCTTTAAGATGCCGCCTAGCCCAGTATGCTATCTGAAATAGGAGCGACGTAAATTGGACAGATCTGATAAAGTTTAGCTGACATCTTAAATTAACCATAATATAAAATGATCTAATCGGGTCTCTGTTTGCCCAACCCTAGAAGTTTAATAGTGCATTTTACTCGCCATTTCATCCGCCTTCAGATGCCTCTTAGCCCAGTACGCTATCTGAAATAGGAGCGACGTAAATTGAACAGATCTGATAAAATTTAGCTGACATCTTAAATTAACCATAATATAAAATGATCTAATCGGGTCTCTGTTTGCCCAACCCTAGAAGTTTAATAGTGCATTTTACTCGCCATTTCATGCGCCTTCAGATGCCGCTTAGCCCAATACGCTATCTGAAATAGGAGCGACGTAAATTGAACAAATGTGATAGAGTTTCGCTGAATTCTTAAATCAACCATAATATAAAATGATCTTATCGGGTCTCTGTTTGCCCTACCCTAGAAGTTTAATAGTGCATTTTACTCGCCATTTCTTGCGCTTTGAGATGCCGCTTAGCCCAATACGCTATCTGAAATATCAGCGGCGTAAATTGAACAAATGTGATAGAATTACGCTGAATTCTTATATTAACCGTAATATAAAATGATCTAATCGGGTCTCTGATTGCCCTATCATAGAAGTTTAATAGTGCATTGTACTCGCCATTCCACGCGCTTTAAGATGCCGCCTAGCCCAGTACGCTATCAGAAATAGGAGCGACGTAAGTTGAACAAATGTGACAGAATTTCGCTGAATTCTTATATTAACCAAAATATAAAATGTTCTAATCGGGTCTCTGATTGCCCTATCATAGAAGTTTAATAGTGTATTGTACTCGCCATTCTACGCGCTTTAAGATGCCGTCTAGCCCAGTACGCTATCTGATATAGGAGCTACGTAAGTTGAACAAATGTCACAGAATTACACTGAATTCTTATATTAACCGTAATATAAAATGGTCTAATCGGGTCTCTCTTTGCCTTATCCTAGAAGTTTAATAGTGCATTTTACTCGCCATTTCATGCGCTTTGAGATGCCGCTTAGCCCAATACGCTATCTGAAATAGGAGCGACGTAAATTGAACAAATGTGATAGAATTTCGCTGAATTCTTATATTAACCAAAATATAAAATGATCTAATCCGGTCTCTGTTTACCCTACCCTAGAAGTTTAATAGTGCATTTTACGAGCCATTTCTTGCGCTTTGAGATGCAGCTTAGCCCAATACGCTATCTGAAATAGGAGCGACGTAAATTGAACAAATGTGATAGAATTTCGCTGAATTCTTATATTAACCTTAATGTAAAATGATCTAATCGGGTCTTTGTTCGCCCTACCCTAGAAGTTTAATAGTGCATTTCACTCGTCATTTCATGCGTTTGAGATGCCGCTTAGCACAATATGCTATCTGAAATAGGAGCGACGTAAATTGAACAAATGTGATAGAATTACGCTGAATCCTTATATTAACCAAAATATAAAATGATCTAATCGGGTCTCTGATTGCCCTATCATAGAAGTTTAATAGTGCATTTTACTCGCCATTCCACGCGCTTTAAGATGCCGCCTAGCACAGTATGCTATCTGAAATAGGAACGACGTAAATTGAACAAATGTGATAGAATTTTGCTGAATTCTTAAATTAACCATAATATAAAATGATCTAATCGGGTCTCTGATTGCCCTATCATAGAAGTATAATAATGCATTTCACTCGCCATTCCACGCGCTTTAAGATGCCGCTCAGTCCAATACGCTATCTGAAATAGGAGCGACGTAAATTGAACAAATGTGATAGAATTTCCCTGAATACTTATATTAACCTTAATGTACAATGATCTAATCGGGTCTCTGTTCGCCCTACCATAGAAGACTAATAGTGCATTTCACTCATCATTTCATGCGCTTTGAGATGCCGCTTAGCCCAATAAGCTATCTGAAATAAGAGCGACGTAAATTGAACAAACGTGATAGAATTTCCCTGAATTCTTATATTAACCAAAATATAAAATGATATAATCGGCTCTCTGATTGCCCTATCATAGAAGTTTAGTAGCGCATTTTACTCGCCCTTCCACGCGCTTTACGATGCCGCCCAGCCCAGTACGCTATCTGAAATAGGAGCGGCGTAAGTTGAACAAATGTGACAGAATTACGCTGAATTCTTATATTAACCGTAATATAAAATGATCTAATCGGTCTCTGATTGCCCTATCATAGAAGTTTAATCGTGCATTTTACTCGCCATTCCACGCGCTTTAAGTTGCCGCCTAGCCCAGTACGCTATCTGAAATAGGAGCGTCGTAAATTGAACAAACGTGATAGAATTTCCCTGAATTCTTATATTAACCTTAATGTAAAATGATCTAATCGGTTCTCTGTTCGCCCTACCCTAGAAGTTTAATAGTGCATTTCACTCGTCATTTCATGCGCTTTGAGATGCCGCTTAGCCCAATACGCAATCTGAAATAGGAGCGACGTAAATTAAACAAATGTGATAGAATTTTGCTGAATTCTTAAATGAACTATAATATGAAATGATCTAGTCGGGTCTCTGTTTGCCCTACCCTAGAAGTTTAATAGTGCATTGTACTCGTCATTTCATTCGCTTTGAGATGCCGCTTAGCCCAATACGCTATCTGAAATGGGAGCGACGTAAATTGAACAAATGTGATAGAATTTCGCTGAATTCTTTTATTAACCATAATGTTAAATGATCTAATCGGGTCTCTGTTCGCCCTAGCGTAGAAGTTTAATAGTGCATTTTACTCGCCATTCCACGCGCTTTAAGATGCCGCCTAGCCCAGTACGCTATCTGAAATAGGAGCGACGAGAATTGAACAAATGTGATAGAATTTTGCCGAATTCTTGAATTAACCATAATATAAAATGATGTAACCGGGTCTCTGTTCGCCCTACCCTAGAAGATTACTAGTGCATTTCACTCGTCATTTCATGCGCCTTGAGATGCCGCCTAGCCCTATAAGCTATCTGAAATAGGAGCGACGTAAATTGAACAAATGTTATAGAATTTTTCTGTATTCTTAAATAAACCATAATATGAAATGATCTAATCGGGTCTCTGTTTGCCCTACCCTAGAAGTTTAACAGTGCATTTTACTCGCCATTTCATGCGCTTTGAGATGCCGCTTAGCCCAATACGCTATCTGAAATAGGAGCGACGTAAATTGAACAAACGTGATAGAATTTCCCTGAATTCTTATATTAACCAAAATATAAAATGATCTAATCGGCTCTCTGATTGCCCTATCATAGAAGTTTAGTAGCGCATTTTACTCGCCCTTCCACGCGCTTTACGATGCCGCCCAGCCCAGTACGCTATCTGAAATAGGGGCGGCGTAAGTTGAACAAATGTGACAGAATTACGCTGAATTCTTATATTAACCGTAATATAAAATGATCTAATCGGTCTCTGATTGCCCTATCATAGAAGTTTAATAGTGCATTTTACTCGCCATTCCACGCGCTTTAAGATGCCGCCTAGCCCAGTACGCTATCTGAAATAGGAGCGTCGTAAATTGAACAAACGTGATAGAATTTCCCTGAATTCTTATATTAACCTTAATGTAAAATGATCTAATCGGGTCTTTGTTCGCCCTACCCTAGAAGTTTAATAGTGCATTTCACTCGTCATTTCATGCGCTTTGAGATGCCGCTTAGCCCAATAAGCTATCTGAAATAGGAGCGACGTAAATTGAACAAATGTGATAGAATTTTTCTGTATTCTTAAATAAACCATAATATGAAATGATCTAATCGGGTCTCTGTTTGCCCTACCCTAGAAGTTTAACAGTGCATTTTACTCGCCATTTCATGCGCTTTGAGATGCCGCTTAGCCCAATACGCTATCTGAAATAGGTGCGACGTAAATTGAACAAACGTGATAGAATTTCCCTGAATTCTTATATTAACCTTAATGTAAAATGATCTAATCGGTTCTCTGCTCGCCCTGCCCTAGAAGTTTAATAGTGCCTTTCACTCGTCATTTCATGCGCTTTGAGATGCCGCTTAGCCCAATACGCAATCTGAAATAGGAGCGACGTAAATTGAACAAATGTGATAGAATTTTGCTGAATTCTTAAATGATCCATAATATGAAATGATCTAATCGGGTCTCTGTTTGCCCTACCCAAGAAGTTTAATAGTGCATTGTACTCGTCATTTCATGCGCTTTGAGATGCCGCTTAGCCCAATACGCTATCTGAAATGGGAGCGATGTAAATTGAACAAATGTGATAGAATTTCGGTGAATTCTTTTATTAACCATAATGTTAAATGATCTAATCGGGTCTCTGTTCGCCCTAGCGTAGAAGCTTAATAGTGCATTTTACTCACCATTCCACGGGCTTTAAGATGCCGCCTAGCCCAGTACGCTCTCTGAAATAGGAGCGACGTAAGTTCAACAAATGTGATAGAATTTTGCCGAGTTCTTAAATTAACCATAATATAAAATGATCTAATCGGGTCTCTGATAGCCCTATCATAGAAGTTTAATAGTGCATTTTACTCGCCATTCCACGCGCTTTTAGATGCCGCCTAGCCCAGTATGCTGTCTGAAATAGGAGCGACGTAAGTTGAACAAATGTGATAGAATTACGCTGAATTCTTATATTAACCGTAATATAAAATGATCTAATCGGGTCTCTGATTGCCCTATCATAGAAGTTTAATAGTGCATTGTACTCGCCACTCCACGCGCTTTAAGATGCCGCCTAGCCCAGTACGCTATCAGAAATAGGAGCGACGTAAGTTGAACAAATGTGACAGAATTTCGCTGAATTCTTATATTAACCAAAATATAAAATGTTCTAATCGGGTCTCTGATTGCCCTATCATAGAAGTTTAATAGTGTATTGTACTCGCCATTCTACGCGCTTTAAGATGCCGTCTAGCCCAGTACGCTATCTGATATAGGAGCTACGTAAGTTGAACAGATGTCACAGAATTACACTGAATTCTTATATTAACCGTAATATAAAATGGTCTAATCGGGTCTCTCTTTGCCTTATCCTAGAAGTTTAATAGTGCATTTTACTCGCCATTTCATGCGCTTTGAGATGCCGCTTAGCCCAATACGCTATCTGAAATAGGAGCGACGTAAATTGAACAAATGTGATAGAATTTCGCTGAATTCTTATATTAACCAAAATATAAAATGATCTAATCCGGTCTCTGTTTACCCTACCCTAGAAGTTTAATAGTGCATTTTACGAGCCATTTCTTGCGCTTTGAGATGCAGCTTAGCCCAATACGCTATCTGAAATAGGAGCGACGTAAATTGAACAAATGTGATAGAATTTCGCTGAATTCTTATATTAACCTTAATGTAAAATGATCTAATCGGGTCTTTGTTCGCCCTACCCTAGAAGTTTAATAGTGCATTTCACTCGTCATTTCATGCGCTTTGAGATGCCGCTTAGCACAATATGCTATCTGAAATAGGAGCGACGTAAATTGAACAAATGTGATAGAATTACGCTGAATCCTTATATTAACCAAAATATAAAATGATCTAATCGGGTCTCTGATTGCCCTATCATAGAAGTTTAATAGTGCATTTTACTCGCCATTCCACGCGCTTTAAGATGCCGCCTAGCACAGTATGCTATCTGAAATAGGAACGACGTAAATTGAACAAATGTGATAGAATTTTGCTGAATTCTTAAATTAACCATAATATAAAATGATCTAATCGGGTCTCTGATTGCCCTATCATAGAAGTATAATAATGCATTTCACTCGCCATTCCACGCGCTTTAAGATGCCGCTCAGTCCAATACGCTATCTGAAATAGGAGCGACGTAAATTGAACAAATGTGATAGAATTTCCCTGAATACTTATATTAACCTTTATGTACAATGATCTAATCGGGTCTCTGTTCGCCCTACCATAGAAGACTAATAGTGCATTTCACTCATCATTTCATGCGCTTTGAGATGCCGCTTAGCCCAATAAGCTATCTGAAATAAGAGCGACGTAAATTGAACAAATGTGATTGAATTTCGCTGAATTCTTATATTAACCAAAATATAAAATGATATAATCGGCTCTCTGATTGCCCTATCATAGAAGTTTAGCAGCGCATTTGACTCGCCCTTCCACGCGCTTTACGATGCCGCCAAGCCCAGTACGCTATCTGAAATAGGAGCGGCGTAAGTTGAACAAATGTGACAGAATTACGCTGAATTCTTATATTAACCGTAGTATAAAATGATCTAATCGTGTCTCTGATTGCCCTATCATAGAAGTTTAATCGTGCACTTTACTCGCCATTCCACGCGCTTTAAGTTGCCGCCTAGCCCAGTACGCTATCTGAAATAGGAGCGTCGTAAATTGAACAAACGTGATAGAATTTCCCTGAATTCTTATATTAACCTTAATGTAAAATGATCTAATCGGTTCTCTGTTCGCCCTACCCTAGAAGTTTAATAGTGCATTTCACTCGTCATTTCATGCGCTTTGAGATGCCGCTTAGCCCAATACGCAATCTGAAATAGGAGCGACGTAAATTAAACAAATGTGATAGAATTTTGCTGAATTCTTAAATGAACTATAATATGAAATGATCTAATCGGGTCTCTGTTTGCCCTACCCTAGAAGTTTAATAGTGCATTGTACTCGTCATTTCATTCGCTTTGAGATGCCGCTTAGCCCAATACGCTATCTGAAATGGGAGCGACGTAAATTGAACAAATGTGATAGAATTTCGCTGAATTCTTTTATTAACCATAATGTTAAATGATCTAATCGGGTCTCTGTTCGCCCTAGCGTAGAAGTTTAATAGTGCATTTTACTCGCCATTTCACGCGCTTTAAGATGCCGCCTAGCCCAGTACGCTATCTGAAATAGGAGCGACGAGACTTGAACAAATGTGATAGAATTTTGCCGAATTCTTGAATTAACCATAATATAAAATGATGTAACCGGGTCTCTGTTCGCCCTACCCTAGAAGATTACTAGTGCATTTCACTCGTCATTTCATGCGCCTTGAGATGCCGCCTAGCCCTATAAGCTATCTGAAATAGGAGCGACGTAAATTGAACAAATGTTATAGAATTTTTCTGTATTCTTAAATAAACCATAATATGAAATGATCTAATCGGGTCTCTGTTTGCCCTACCCTAGAAGTTTAACAGTGCATTTTACTCGCCATTTCATGCGCTTTGAGATGCCGCTTAGCCCAATACGCTATCTGAAATAGGAGCGACGTAAATTGAACAAACGTGATAGAATTTCCCTGAATTCTTATATTAACCAAAATATAAAATGATCTAATCGGCTCTCTGATTGCCCTATCATAGAAGTTTAGTAGCGCATTTTACTCGCCCTTCCACGCGCTTTACGATGCCGCCCAGCCCAGTACGCTATCTGAAATAGGAGCGGCGTAAGTTGAACAAATGTGACAGAATTACGCTGAATTCTTATATTAACCGTAATATAAAATGATCTAATCGGTCTCTGATTGCCCTATCATAGAAGTTTAATCGTGCATTTTACTCGCCATTCCACGCGCTTTAAGTTGCCGCCTAGCCCAGTACGCTATCTGAAATAGGAGCGTCGTAAATTGAACAAACGTGATAGAATTTCCCTGAATTCTTATATTAACCTTAATGTAAAATGATCTAATCGGTTCTCTGTTCGCCCTACCCTAGAAGTTTAATAGTGCATTTCACTCGTCATTTCATGCGCTTTGAGATGCCGCTTAGCCCAATACGCAATCTGAAATAGGAGCGACGTAAATTAAACAAATGTGATAGAATTTTGCTGAATTCTTAAATGAACTATAATATGAAATGATCTAGTCGGGTCTCTGTTTGCCCTACCCTAGAAGTTTAATAGTGCATTGTACTCGTCATTTCATTCGCTTTGAGATGCCGCTTAGCCCAATACGCTATCTGAAATGGGAGCGACGTAAATTGAACAAATGTGATAGAATTTCGCTGAATTCTTTTATTAACCATAATGTTAAATGATCTAATCGGGTCTCTGTTCGCCCTAGCGTAGAAGTTTAATAGTGCATTTTACTCGCCATTCCACGCGCTTTAAGATGCCGCCTAGCCCAGTACGCTATCTGAAATAGGAGCGACGAGAATTGAACAAATGTGATAGAATTTTGCCGAATTCTTGAATTAACCATAATATAAAATGATGTAACCGGGTCTCTGTTCGCCCTACCCTAGAAGATTACTAGTGCATTTCACTCGTCATTTCATGCGCCTTGAGATGCCGCCTAGCCCTATAAGCTATCTGAAATAGGAGCGACGTAAATTGAACAAATGTTATAGAATTTTTCTGTATTCTTAAATAAACCATAATATGAAATGATCTAATCGGGTCTCTGTTTGCCCTACCCTGGAAGTTTAACAGTGCATTTTACTCGCCATTTCATGCGCTTTGAGATGCCGCTTAGCCCAATACGCTATCTGAAATAGGAGCGACGTAAATTGAACAAACGTGATAGAATTTCCCTGAATTCTTATATTAACCAAAATATAAAATGATCTAATCGGCTCTCTGATTGCCCTATCATAGAAGTTTAGTAGCGCATTTTACTCGCCCTTCCACGCGCTTTACGATGCCGCCCAGCCCAGTACGCTATCTGAAATAGGAGCGGCGTAAGTTGAACAAATGTGACAGAATTACGCTGAATTCTTATATTAACCGTAATATAAAATGATCTAATCGGTCTCTGATTGCCCTATCATAGAAGTTTAATCGTGCATTTTACTCGCCATTCCACGCGCTTTAAGTTGCCGCCTAGCCCAGTACGCTATCTGAAATAGGAGCGTCGTAAATTGAACAAACGTGATAGAATTTCCCTGAATTCTTATATTAACCTTAATGTAAAATGATCTAATCGGTTCTCTGTTCGCCCTACCCTAGAAGTTTAATAGTGCATTTCACTCGTCATTTCATGCGCTTTGAGATGCCGCTTAGCCCAATACGCAATCTGAAATAGGAGCGACGTAAATTAAACAAATGTGATAGAATTTTGCTGAATTCTTAAATGAACTATAATATGAAATGATCTAGTCGGGTCTCTGTTTGCCCTACCCTAGAAGTTTAATAGTGCATTGTACTCGTCATTTCATTCGCTTTGAGATGCCGCTTAGCCCAATACGCTATCTGAAATAGGAGCGACGTAAATTGAACAAACGTGATAGAATTTCCCTGAATTCTTATATTAACCAAAATATAAAATGATCTAATCGGCTCTCTGATTGCCCTATCATAGAAGTTTAGTAGCGCATTTTACTCGCCCTTCCACGCGCTTTACGATGCCGCCCAGCCCAGTACGCTATCTGAAATAGGGGCGGCGTAAGTTGAACAAATGTGACAGAATTACGCTGAATTCTTATATTAACCGTAATATAAAATGATCTAATCGGTCTCTGATTGCCCTATCATAGAAGTTTAATCGTGCATTTTACTCGCCATTCCACGCGCTTTAAGTTGCCGCCTAGCCCAGTACGCTATCTGAAATAGGAGCGTCGTAAATTGAACAAACGTGATAGAATTTCCCTGAATTCTTATATTAACCTTAATGTAAAATGATCTAATCGGGTCTTTGCTTGCCCTACCCTAGAAGTTTAATAGTGCATTTCACTCGTCATTTCATGCGCTTTGAGATGCCGCTTAGCCCAATAAGCTATCTGAAATAGGAGCGACGTAAATTGAACAAATGTGATAGAATTTTTCTGTATTCTTAAATAAACCATAATATGAAATGATCTAATCGGGTCTCTGTTTGCCCTACCCTAGAAGTTTAACAGTGCATTTTACTCGCCATTTCATGCGCTTTGAGATGCCGCTTAGCCCAATACGCTATCTGAAATAGGTGCGACGTAAATTGAACAAACGTGATAGAATTTCCCTGAATTCTTATATTAACCTTAATGTAAAATGATCTAATCGGTTCTCTGCTCGCCCTGCCCTAGAAGTTTAATAGTGCCTTTCACTCGTCATTTCATGCGCTTTGAGATGCCGCTTAGCCCAATACGCAATCTGAAATAGGAGCGACGTAAATTGAACAAATGTGATAGAATTTTGCTGAATTCTTAAATGATCCATAATATGAAATGATCTAATCGGGTCTCTGTTTGCCCTACCCAAGAAGTTTAATAGTGCATTGTACTCGTCATTTCATGCGCTTTGAGATGCCGCTTAGCCCAATACGCTATCTGAAATGGGAGCGATGTAAATTGAACAAATGTGATAGAATTTCGGTGAATTCTTTTATTAACCATAATGTTAAATGATCTAATCGGGTCTCTGTTCGCCCTAGCGTAGAAGCTTAATAGTGCATTTTACTCACCATTCCACGGGCTTTAAGATGCCGCCTAGCCCAGTACGCTCTCTGAAATAGGAGCGACGTAAGTTCAACAAATGTGATAGAATTTTGCCGAGTTCTTAAATTAACCATAATATAAAATGATCTAATCGGGTCTCTGATAGCCCTATCATAGAAGTTTAATAGTGCATTTTACTCGCCATTCCACGCGCTTTTAGATGCCGCCTAGCCCAGTATGCTGTCTGAAATAGGAGCGACGTAAGTTGAACAAATGTGATAGAATTACGCTGAATTCTTATATTAACCGTAATATAAAATGATCTAATCGGGTCTCTGTTTGCCTTATCCTACAAGTTTAATAGTGCATTTTACTCGCCATTTCATGCGCATTGAGATGCCGCTTAGCCCAATACGCCATCTGAAATAGGAGCGACATAAATTGAACAAATGTGATAGAGTTTCGCTGAATTCTTAAATTAACCATAATATAAAATGATCTTATCGGGTCTCTGTTTGCCCTACCCTAGAAGTTTAATAGTGCATTTTACTCGCCATTCCACGCGCTTTAAGATGCCGCCTAGCCCAGTACGCTATCTGAAATACGGGCGACGTAAATTGAACAAGTGTAATAGAATTTTGCTGAATTCTTAAATTAACCATAATATAAAATGATCTAATCGGGTCTCTGTTCGCCCTACCATAGAAGTCTAATAGTGCATTTCACTCGCCATTCCACGCGCTTTAAGATGCCGCCGAGCCCAATACGCTATCTGAAATAGGAGCGACGTAAATTGAACAAATGTGATAGAATTTTGCTGAATTCTTAAATTAACCGTAATATAAAATGATCTAATCGGGTCTCTGTTTGCCCTAGCCTAGAAGTTTAAGAGTGCATTTTATTCGACATTTCATGCGCTTTGAGATGCCGCTTAGCCGAATACGCTATCTGAATTAGGAGCGACGTAAATTGAACAAATGTGATACAAATTCCCTGAAATCTGATATTAAACAAAATATAAAATGATCTAATCGGGTCTCTGATTGCCCTATCATAGAAGTTTAGTAGTGCACTTTACTCGCCATTCCACGCGCTTTAAGATGCCGCCTAGCCCAGTACGCTATCTGAAATAGGAGCGACGTAAATTGGACAGATCTGATAAAGTTTAGCTGACATCTTAAATTAACCATAATATAAAATGATCTAATCGGGTCTCTGTTTGCCCAACCCTAGAAGTTTAATAGTGCATTTTACTCGCCATTTCATGCGCCTTCAGATGCCTCTTAGCCCAGTACGCTATCTGAAATAGGAGCGACGTAAATTGAACAGATCTGATAAAATTTAGCTGACATCTTAAATTAACCATAATATAAAATGATCTAATCGGGTCTCTGTTTGCCCAACCCTAGAAGTTTAATAGTGCATTTTATTCGACATTTCATGCGCCTTCAGATGCCGCTTAGCCCAATACGCTATCTGAAATAGGAGCGACGTAAATTGAACAAATGTGATAGAACTTCGCTGAATTCTTAAATTAACCATAATATAAAATGATCTAATCGGGTCTCTGTTTGCCCTACCCTAGAAGTTTAATAGTGCATTTCACTCGTCATTTCATGCTCTTTGAGATGCCGCTAAGCACAATAAGCTATCTGTAATAGGAGCGACGTAAATTGAACAAATGTGATAGAATTTCGCTGAATTCTTAAATTAACCATAATATGAAATGATCTAGTCGGGTCTCTGTTTGCCCTATCATAGAAGTTTAATAGTGAATTTTACTCGCCATTCCACGCGCTTTAAGATGCCGCCTAGCCCAGTATGCTATCTGAAATAGGAGCGACGTAAGTTGAACAAATGTGATAGAATTACGCTGAATTCTTATATTAACCGTAATATAAAATGATCCGATCGGGTCTCTGTTTGCCTTATCCTAGAAGTTTAATAGTGCATTTCACTCGTCATTTCATGCGCTTTGAGATGCCGCTTAGCCCAATAAGCTATCTGAAATAGGAGCGACGTAAATTGAACAAATGTGATAGAATTTTTCTGAATTCTTAAATAAACCATAATATGAAATGATCTAATCGGGTCTCTGTTTGCCCTACCCTAGAAGTTTAACAGTGCATTTTACTCGCCATTTCATGCGCTTTGAGATGCCGCTTATCCCAATACGCTATCTGAAATAGGTGCGACGTAAATTGAACAAACGTGATAGAATTTCCCTGAATTCTTATATTAACGTTAATGTAAAATGATCTAATCGGTTCTCTGCTCGCCCTACCCTAGAAGTTTAATAGTGCCTTTCACTCGTCATTTCATGCGCTTTGAGATGCCGCTTAGCCCAATACGCAATCTGAAATAGGAGCGACGTAAATTGAACAAATGTGATAGAATTTTGCCGAATTCTTAAATTAACCATAATATAAAATGATGTAACCGGGTCTCTGTTCGCCCTAGCGTAGAAGCTTAATAGTGCATTTTATTCGTCATTTCATGCGCTTTGAGATGCCGCTTAGCCCAATACGCTATCTCAAATAGGAGCGACGTAAATTGAACAAATGTGATAGAATTTCGCTGAATTCTTATATTAACCAAAATATAAAATGATCTAATCGGGTCTCTGATTGCCCTATCATAGAAGTTTAATAGTGCATTTTACTCGCCATTCCACGCGCTTTAAGATGCCGCCTAGCCCAGTACGCTATCTGAAATAGGAGCGACGTGAATTGAACAAATGTGATAGAATTTTGCCGAATTCTTAAATTAACCATAATATAAAATGATGTAACCGGGTCTCTGTTCGCCCTACCCTAGAAGATTACTAGTGCATTTCACTCGTCATTTCATGCGCCTTGAGATGCCGCCTAGCCCTATAAGCTATCTGAAATAGGAGCGACGTAAATTGAACAAATGTGATAGAATTTTTCTGAATTCTTAAATAAACCATAATATGAAATGTTCTAATCGGGTCTCTGTTTGCCCTACCCTAGAAGTTTAACAGTGCATTTTACTCGCCATTTCATGCGCTTTGAGATGCCGCTTAGCCCAATACGCTATCTGAAATAGGAGCGTCGTAAATTGAACAAACGTGATAGAATTTCCCTGAATTCTTATATTAACCTTAATGTAAAATGATCTAATCGGGTCTCTGTTCGCCTTATCCTAGAAGTTTAATAGTGCATTTTCTCGCCATTTCATGCGCTTTGAGATGCCGCTTAGCCCAATACGCTATCTGAAATAGGAGTGACGTAAATTGAACAAATGTGATAGAATTTCGCTGAAATGATAAATTAACCATAATATAAAATGATCTAATCGGGTCTCTGATTGCCCTATCATAGAAGTTTAATAGTGCATTTTACTCGCCATTCCACGCGCTTTAAGATGCCGCCTAGCCCAGTACGCTATCTGAAATAGGAGCGACGTGAATTGAACAAATGTGATAGCATTTTGCCGAATTCTTAAATTAACCATAATATAAAATGATCTAATCGGGTCTCTGATTGCCCTATCATAGAAGTTTAATAGTGCATTTTACTCGCCATTCCACGCGCTTTAAGATGCCGCCTAGCCCAGTACGCTATCTGAAATAGGAGCGACGTAAGTTGAACAAATGTGATAGAATTTTGCTGAGTTCTTAAGTTAACCATAATATAAAATGATCTAATCGGGTCTCTGATTGCCCTATCATAGAAGTTTAGTAGTGCACTTTACTCGCCATTCCACGCGCTTTAAGATGCCGCCTAGCCCAGTACGCTATCTGAAATAGGAGCGACGTAAATTGAACAGATCTGATAAAATTTAGCTGACATCTTAAATTAACCATAATATAAAATGATCTAATCGGGTCTCTGTTTGCCCAACCCTAGAAGTTTAATAGTGCGTTTTACTCGCCACTTCATGCGCCTTCAGATGCCTCTTAGCCCAATACGTTATCTGAAATAGGAGCGACGTAAATTGAACAGATGTGATAAAATTTAGCTGACATCTTAAATTAACGATAATATAAAATGATCTAATCGGGTCTCTGTTTGCCCAACCCTAGAAGTTTAATAGTGCATTTTACTCGCCATTTCATGCGCCTTCAGATGCCGCTTAGCCCAATACGCTATGTGAAATAGGAGCGACGTAAATTGAACAAATGTGATAGAACTTCGCTGAATTTTTAAATTAACCATAATATAAAATGATCTAATCGGGTCTCTGTTTGCCCTACCCTAGAAGTTTAATAGTGCATTTCACTCGTCATTTCATGCTCTTTGAGATGCCGCTAAGCACAATAAGCTATCTGTAATAGGAGCGACGTAAATTGAACAAATGTGATAGAATTTTGCCGAATTCTTAAATTAACCATAATATAAAATGATGTAACCGGGTCTCTGTTCGCCCTACCCTAGAAGATTACTAGTGCATTTCACTCGTCATTTCATGCGCCTTGAGATGCCGCCTAGCCCTATAAGCTATCTGAAATAGGAGCGACGTAAATTGAACAAATGTGATAGAATTTTTCTGAATTCTTAAATAAACCATAATATGAAATGTTCTAATCGGGTCTCTGTTTGCCCTACCCTAGAAGTTTAACAGTGCATTTTACTCGCCATTTCATGCGCTTTGAGATGCCGCTTAGCCCAATACGCTATCTGAAATAGGAGCGTCGTAAATTGAACAAACGTGATAGAACTTCCCTGAATTCTTATATTAACCTTAATGTAAAATGATCTAATCGGGTCTCTGTTCGCCTTATCCTAGAAGTTTAATAGTGCATTTTCTCGCCATTTCATGCGCTTTGAGATGCCGCTTAGCCCAATACGCTATCTGAAATAGGAGTGACGTAAATTGAACAAATGTGATAGAATTTCGCTGAAATGATAAATTAACCATAATATAAAATGATCTAATCGGGTCTCTGATTGCCCTATCATAGAAGTTTAATAGTGCATTTTACTCGCCATTCCACGCGCTTTAAGATGCCGCCTAGCCCAGTACGCTATCTGAAATAGGAGCGACGTGAATTGAACAAATGTGATAGCATTTTGCCGAATTCTTAAATTAACCATAATATAAAATGATCTAATCGGGTCTCTGATTGCCCTATCATAGAAGTTTAATAGTGCATTTTACTCGCCATTCCACGCGCTTTAAGATGCCGCCTAGCCCAGTACGCTATCTGAAATAGGAGCGACGTAAGTTGAACAAATGTGATAGAATTTTGCTGAGTTCTTAAATTAACCATAATATAAAATGATCTAATCGGGTCTCTGTTTGCCCAACCCTAGAAGTTTAATAGTGCATTTTACTCGCCATTTCATGCGCCTTCAGATGCCGCTTAGCCCAATACGCTATGTGAAATAGGAGCGACGTAAATTGAACAAATGTGATAGAACTTCGCTGAATTTTTAAATTAACCATAATATAAAATGATCTAATCGGGTCTCTGTTTGCCCTACCCTAGAAGTTTAATAGTGCATTTCACTCGTCATTTCATGCTCTTTGAGATGCCGCTAAGCACAATAAGCTATCTGTAATAGGAGCGACGTAAATTGAACAAATGTGATAGAATTTCGCTGAATTCTTAAATTAACCATAATATGAAATGATATACTCGGGTCTCTGTTTGCCCTACCATAGAAGTCTAATAGTTCATTTTACTCGCCATTTCATGCTCTTTGAGATGCCGCCTAGCCCAATACGCTATCTGAAATAGGAGCGACGTAAGTTGAACAAATGTGATAGAATTTCGCTGAATTCTTATATTAACCAAAATATAAAATGATCTAATCGGGTCTCTGATTGCCCTACCCTAGAAGTTTAATAGTGCATTTTACTCGCCATTCCACGCGCTTTAAGATGCCGCCTATCCCAGTACGCTATCTGAAATACGGGCGACGTAAATTGAACAAGTGTAATAGAATTTTGCTGAATTCTTAAATTAACCATAATATAAAATGATCTAATCGGGGTCTCTGTTCGCCCTACCATAGAAGTCTAATAGTGCATTTCACTCGCCATTCCACGCGCTTTAAGATGCCGCCGAGCCCAATACGCTATCTGAAATAGGAGCGACGTAAATTGAACAAATGTGATAGAATTTTGCTGAATTCTTAAATTAACTGTAATATAAAATGATCTAATCGGGTCTCTGTTTGCCCTAGCCTAGAAGTTTAAGAGTGCATTTTATTCGACATTTCATGCGCTTTGAGATGCCGCTTAGCCGAATACGCTATCTGAATTAGGAGCGACGTAAATTGAACAAATGTGATAGAATTACGCTGAATTCTTATATTAACCGTAATATAAAATGATCTAATCGGGTCTCTGTTTGCCTTATCCTACAAGTTTAATAGTGCATTTTACTCGCCATTTCATGCGCATTGAGATGCCGCTTAGCCCAATACGCTATCTGAAATAGGTGCGACGTAAATTGAACAAATGTGATAGAATTTCGCTGAATTCTTTTATTAACCATAATGTTAAATGATCTAATCGGGTCTCTGTTCGCCCTAGCGTAGAAGTTTAATAGTGCATTTTACTCGCCATTCCACGCGCTTTAAGATGCCGCCTAGCCCAGTACGCTATCTGAAATAGGAGCGACGAGAATTGAACAAATGTGATAGAATTTTGCCGAATTCTTATATTAACCATAATATAAAATGATCTAATCGGTCTCTGTTCGCCCTACCCTAGAAGATTACTAGTGCATTTCACTCGTCATTTCATGCGCCTTGAGATGCCGCCTAGCCCTATAAGCTATCTGAAATAGGAGCGACGTAAATTGAACAAATGTTATAGAATTTTTCTGTATTCTTAAATAAACCATAATATGAAATGATCTAATCGGGTCTCTGTTTGCCCTACCCTAGAAGTTTAACAGTGCATTTTACTCGCCATTTCATGCGCTTTGAGATGCCGCTTAGCCCAATACGCTATCTGAAATAGGAGCGACGTAAATTGAACAAACGTGATAGAATTTCCCTGAATTCTTATATTAACCAAAATATAAAATGATCTAATCGGCTCTCTGATTGCCCTATCATAGAAGTTTAGTAGCGCATTTTACTCGCCCTTCCACGCGCTTTACGATGCCGCCCAGCCCAGTACGCTATCTGAAATAGGGGCGGCGTAAGTTGAACAAATGTGACAGAATTACGCTGAATTCTTATATTAACCGTAATATAAAATGATCTAATCGGTCTCTGATTGCCCTATCATAGAAGTTTAATCGTGCATTTTACTCGCCATTCCACGCGCTTTAAGTTGCCGCCTAGCCCAGTACGCTATCTGAAATAGGAGCGTCGTAAATTGAACAAACGTGATAGAATTTCCCTGAATTCTTATATTAACCTTAATGTAAAATGATCTAATCGGGTCTTTGTTCGCCCTACCCTAGAAGTTTAATAGTGCATTTCACTCGTCATTTCATGCGCTTTGAGATGCCGCTTAGCCCAATAAGCTATCTGAAATAGGAGCGACGTAAATTGAACAAATGTGATAGAATTTTTCTGTATTCTTAAATAAACCATAATATGAAATGATCTAATCGGGTCTCTGTTTGCCCTACCCTAGAAGTTTAACAGTGCATTTTACTCGCCATTTCATGCGCTTTGAGATGCCGCTTAGCCCAATACGCTATCTGAAATAGGTGCGACGTAAATTGAACAAACGTGATAGAATTTCCCTGAATTCTTATATTAACCTTAATGTAAAATGATCTAATCGGTTCTCTGCTCGCCCTGCCCTAGAAGTTTAATAGTGCCTTTCACTCGTCATTTCATGCGCTTTGAGATGCCGCTTAGCCCAATACGCAATCTGAAATAGGAGCGACGTAAATTGAACAAATGTGATAGAATTTTGCTGAATTCTTAAATGATCCATAATATGAAATGATCTAATCGGGTCTCTGTTTGCCCTACCCAAGAAGTTTAATAGTGCATTGTACTCGTCATTTCATGCGCTTTGAGATGCCGCTTAGCCCAATACGCTATCTGAAATGGGAGCGATGTAAATTGAACAAATGTGATAGAATTTCGGTGAATTCTTTTATTAACCATAATGTTAAATGATCTAATCGGGTCTCTGTTCGCCCTAGCGTAGAAGCTTAATAGTGCATTTTACTCACCATTCCACGGGCTTTAAGATGCCGCCTAGCCCAGTACGCTCTCTGAAATAGGAGCGACGTAAGTTCAACAAATGTGATAGAATTTTGCCGAGTTCTTAAATTAACCATAATATAAAATGATCTAATCGGGTCTCTGATAGCCCTATCATAGAAGTTTAATAGTGCATTTTACTCGCCATTCCACGCGCTTTTAGATGCCGCCTAGCCCAGTATGCTGTCTGAAATAGGAGCGACGTAAGTTGAACAAATGTGATAGAATTACGCTGAATTCTTATATTAACCGTAATATAAAATGATCTAATCGGGTCTCTGTTTGCCTTATCCTACAAGTTTAATAGTGCATTTTACTCGCCATTTCATGCGCATTGAGATGCCGCTTAGCCCAATACGCCATCTGAAATAGGAGCGACATAAATTGAACAAATGTGATAGAGTTTCGCTGAATTCTTAAATTAACCATAATATAAAATGAACTTATCGGGACTCTGTTTGCCCTACCCTAGAAGTTTAATAGTGCATTTTACTCGCCATTCCACGCGCTTTAAGATGCCGCCTAGCCCAGTACGCTATCTGAAATACGGGCGACGTAAATTGAACAAGTGTAATAGAATTTTGCTGAATTCTTAAATTAACCATAATATAAAATGATCTAATCGGGTCTCTGTTCGCCCTACCATAGAAGTCTAATAGTGCATTTCACTCGCCATTCCACGCGCTTTAAGATGCCGCCGAGCCCAATACGCTATCTGAAATAGGAGCGACGTAAATTGAACAAATGTGATAGAATTTTGCTGAATTCTTAAATTAACCGTAATATAAAATGATCTAATCGGGTCTCTGTTTGCCCTAGCCTAGAAGTTTAAGAGTGCATTTTATTCGACATTTCATGCGCTTTGAGATGCCGCTTAGCCGAATACGCTATCTGAATTAGGAGCGACGTAAATTGAACAAATGTGATACAAATTCCCTGAAATCTGATATTAAACAAAATATAAAATGATCTAATCGGGTCTCTGATTGCCCTATCATAGAAGTTTAGTAGTGCACTTTACTCGCCATTCCACGCGCTTTAAGATGCCGCCTAGCCCAGTACGCTATCTGAAATAGGAGCGACGTAAATTGGACAGATCTGATAAAGTTTAGCTGACATCTTAAATTAACCATAATATAAAATGATCTAATCGGGTCTCTGTTTGCCCAACCCTAGAAGTTTAATAGTGCATTTTACTCGCCATTTCATGCGCCTTCAGATGCCTCTTAGCCCAGTACGCTATCTGAAATAGGAGCGACGTAAATTGAACAGATCTGATAAAATTTAGCTGACATCTTAAATTAACCATAATATAAAATGATCTAATCGGGTCTCTGTTTGCCCAACCCTAGAAGTTTAATAGTGCATTTTACTCGCCATTTCATGCGCCTTCAGATGCCGCTTAGCCCAATACGCTATCTGAAATAGGAGCGACGTAAATTGAACAAATGTGATAGAACTTCGCTGAATTCTTAAATTAACCATAATATAAAATGATCTAATCGGGTCTCTGTTTGCCCTACCCTAGAAGTTTAATAGTGCATTTCACTCGTCATTTCATGCTCTTTGAGATGCCGCTAAGCACAATAAGCTATCTGTAATAGGAGCGACGTAAATTGAACAAATGTGATAGAATTTCGCTGAATTCTTAAATTAACCATAATATGAAATGATCTAGTCGGGTCTCTGTTTGCCCTATCATAGAAGTTTAATAGTGAATTTTACTCGCCATTCCACGCGCTTTAAGATGCCGCCTAGCCCAGTATGCTATCTGAAATAGGAGCGACGTAAGTTGAACAAATGTGATAGAATTACGCTGAATTCTTATATTAACCGTAATATAAAATGATCCTATCGGGTCTCTGTTTGCCTTATCCTAGAAGTTTAATAGTGCATTTCACTCGTCATTTCATGCGCTTTGAGATGCCGCTTAGCTCAATGAGCTATCTGAAATAGGAGCGACGTAAATTGAACAAATGTGATAGAATTTTTCTGAATTCTTAAATAAACCATAATATGAAATGATCTAATCAGGTCTCTGTTTGCCCTACCCTAGAAGTTTAACAGTGCATTTTACTCGCCATTTCATGCGCATTGACATGCCGCTTAGCCCAATACGCCATCTGAAATAGGAGCGACATAAATTGAACAAATGTGATAGAGTTTCGCTGACTTCTTAAATTAACCATAATATAAAATGATCTTATCGGGTCTCTGTTTGCCCTACCCTAGAAGTTTAATAGTGCATTTTACTCGCCATTTCTTGCGCTTTGAGATGCCGCTTAGCCCAATACGCTATCTGAAATATCAGCGGCGTAAATTGAACAAATGTGATAGAATTACGCTGAATTCTTATATTAACCGTAATATAAAATGATCTGATCGGGTCTCTGTTTGCCTTATCCTAGAAGTTTAATAGTGCATTTCACTCGTCATTTCATGCGCTTTGAGATGCCGCTTAGCCCAATAAGCTATCTGAAATAGGAGCGACGTAAATTGAACAAATGTGATAGAATTTTTCTGAATTCTTAAATAAACCATAATATGAAATGATCTAATCGGGTCTCTGTTTGCCCTACCCTAGAAGTTTAACAGTGCATTTTACTCGCCATTTCATGCGCTTTGAGATGCCGCTTATCCCAATACGCTATCTGAAATAGGTGCGACGTAAATTGAACAAACGTGATAGAATTTCCCTGAATTCTTATATTAACGTTAATGTAAAATGATCTAATCGGTTCTCTGCTCGCCCTACCCTAGAAGTTTAATAGTGCCTTTCACTCGTCATTTCATGCGCTTTGAGATGCCGCTTAGCCCAATACGCAATCTGAAATAGGAGCGACGTAAATTGAACAAATGTGATAGAATTTTGCCGAATTCTTAAATTAACCATAATATAAAATGATGTAACCGGGTCTCTGTTCGCCCTAGCGTAGAAGCTTAATAGTGCATTTTATTCGTCATTTCATGCGCTTTGAGATGCCGCTTAGCCCAATACGCTATCTCAAATAGGAGCGACGTAAATTGAACAAATGTGATAGAATTTCGCTGAATTCTTATATTAACCAAAATATAAAATGATCTAATCGGGTCTCTGATTGCCCTATCATAGAAGTTTAATAGTGCATTTTACTCGCCATTCCACGCGCTTTAAGATGCCGCCTAGCCCAGTACGCTATCTGAAATAGGAGCGACGTGAATTGAACAAATGTGATAGAATTTTGCCGAATTCTTAAATTAACCATAATATAAAATGATGTAACCGGGTCTCTGTTCGCCCTACCCTAGAAGATTACTAGTGCATTTCACTCGTCATTTCATGCGCCTTGAGATGCCGCCTAGCCCTATAAGCTATCTGAAATAGGAGCGACGTAAATTGAACAAATGTGATAGAATTTTTCTGAATTCTTAAATAAACCATAATATGAAATGTTCTAATCGGGTCTCTGTTTGCCCTACCCTAGAAGTTTAACAGTGCATTTTACTCGCCATTTCATGCGCTTTGAGATGCCGCTTAGCCCAATACGCTATCTGAAATAGGAGCGTCGTAAATTGAACAAACGTGATAGAACTTCCCTGAATTCTTATATTAACCTTAATGTAAAATGATCTAATCGGGTCTCTGTTCGCCTTATCCTAGAAGTTTAATAGTGCATTTTCTCGCCATTTCATGCGCTTTGAGATGCCGCTTAGCCCAATACGCTATCTGAAATAGGAGTGACGTAAATTGAACAAATGTGATAGAATTTCGCTGAATTGATAAATTAACCATAATATAAAATGATCTAATCGGGTCTCTGATTGCCCTATCATAGAAGTTTAATAGTGCATTTTACTCGCCATTCCACGCGCTTTAAGATGCCGCCTAGCCCAGTACGCTATCTGAAATAGGAGCGACGTGAGTTGAACAAATGTGATAGCATTTTGCCGAATTCTTAAATTAACCATAATATAAAATGATCTAATCGGGGTCTCTGATTGCCCTATCATAGAAGTTTAATAGTGCATTTTACTCGCCATTCCACGCGCTTTAAGATGCCGCCTAGCCCAGTACGCTATCTGAAATAGGAGCGACGTAAGTTGAACAAATGTGATAGAATTTTGCTGAGTTCTTAAATTAACCATAATATAAAATGATCTAATCGGGTCTCTGATTGCCCTATCATAGAAGTTTAGTAGTGCACTTTACTCGCCATTCCACGCGCTTTAAGATGCCGCCTAGCCCAGTACGCTATCTGAAATAGGAGCGACGTAAATTGAACAGATCTGATAAAATTTAGCTGACATCTTAAATTAACCATAATATAAAATGATCTAATCGGGTCTCTGTTTGCCCAACCCTAGAAGTTTAATAGTGCGTTTTACTCGCCACTTCATGCGCCTTCAGATGCCTCTTAGCCCAATACGTTATCTGAAATAGGAGCGACGTAAATTGAACAGATGTGATAAAATTTAGCTGACATCTTAAATTAACGATAATATAAAATGATCTAATCGGGTCTCTGTTTGCCCAACCCTAGAAGTTTAATAGTGCATTTTACTCGCCATTTCATGCGCTTTCAGATGCCGCTTAGCCCCATACGCTATGTGAAATAGGAGCGACGTAAATTGAACAAATGTGATAGAACTTCGCTGAATTTTTAAATTAACCATAATATAAAATGATCTAATCGGGTCTCTGTTTGCCCTACCCTAGAAGTTTAATAGTGCATTTCACTCGTCATTTCATGCTCTTTGAGATGCCGCTAAGCACAATAAGCTATCTGTAATAGGAGCGACGTAAATTGAACAAATGTGATAGAATTTCGCTGAATTCTTAAATTAACCATAATATGAAATGATATACTCGGGTCTCTGTTTGCCCTACCATAGAAGTCTAATAGTTCATTTTACTCGCCATTTCATGCTCTTTGAGATGCCGCCTAGCCCAATACGCTATCTGAAATAGGAGCGACGTAAGTTGAACAAATGTGATAGAATTTCGCTGAATTCTTATATTAACCAAAATATAAAATGATCTAATCGGGTCTCTGATTGCCCTACCCTAGAAGTTTAATAGTGCATTTTACTCGCCATTCCACGCGCTTTAAGATGCCGCCTATCCCAGTACGCTATCTGAAATACGGGCGACGTAAATTGAACAAGTGTAATAGAATTTTGCTGAATTCTTAAATTAACCATAATATAAAATGATCTAATCGGGTCTCTGTTCGCCCTACCATAGAAGTCTAATAGTGCATTTCACTCGCCATTCCACGCGCTTTAAGATGCCGCCGAGCCCAATACGCTATCTGAAATAGGAGCGACGTAAATTGAACAAATGTGATAGAATTTTGCTGAATTCTTAAATTAACTGTAATATAAAATGATCTAATCGGGTCTCTGTTTGCCCTAGCCTAGAAGTTTAAGAGTGCATTTTATTCGACATTTCATGCGCTTTGAGATGCCGCTTAGCCGAATACGCTATCTGAATTAGGAGCGACGTAAATTGAACAAATGTGATAGAATTACGCTGAATTCTTATATTAACCGTAATATAAAATGATCTAATCGGGTCTCTGTTTGCCTTATCCTACAAGTTTAATAGTGCATTTTACTCGCCATTTCATGCGCATTGAGATGCCGCTTAGCCCAATACGCTATCTGAAATAGGTGCGACGTAAATTGAACAAATGTGATAGAATTTCGCTGAATTCTTTTATTAACCATAATGTTAAATGATCTAATCGGGTCTCTGTTCGCCCTAGCGTAGAAGTTTAATAGTGCATTTTACTCGCCATTCCACGCGCTTTAAGATGCCGCCTAGCCCAGTACGCTATCTGAAATAGGAGCGACGAGAATTGAACAAATGTGATAGAATTTTGCCGAATTCTTGAATTAACCATAATATAAAATGATGTAACCGGGTCTCTGTTCGCCCTACCCTAGAAGATTACTAGTGCATTTCACTCGTCATTTCATGCGCCTTGAGATGCCGCCTAGCCCTATAAGCTATCTGAAATAGGAGCGACGTAAATTGAACAAATGTTATAGAATTTTTCTGTATTCTTAAATAAACATAATATGAAATGATCTAATCGGGTCTCTGTTTGCCCTACCCTAGAAGTTTAACAGTGCATTTTACTCGCCATTTCATGCGCTTTGTGATGCCGCTTAGCCCAATACGCTATCTGAAATAGGAGCGACGTAAATTGAACAAACGTGATAGAATTTCCCTGAATTCTTATATTAACCAAAATATAAAATGATCTATTCGGCTCTCTGATTGCCCTATCATAGAAGTTTAGTAGCGCCATTTTACTCGCCCTTCCACGCGCTTTACGATGCCGCCCAGCCCAGTACGCTATCTGAAATAGGGGCGGCGTAAGTTGAACAAATGTGACAGAATTACGCTGAATTCTTATATTAACCGTAATATAAAATGATCTAATCGGTCTCTGATTGCCCTATCATAGAAGTTTAATCGTGCATTTTACTCGCCATTCCACGCGCTTTAAGTTGCCGCCTAGCCAGTACGCTATCTGAAATAGGAGCGTCGTAAATTGAACAAACGTGATAGAATTTCCCTGAATTCTTATATTAACCTTAATGTAAAATGATCTAATCGGGTCTTTGTTCGCCCTACCCTAGAAGTTTAATAGTGCATTTCACTCGTCATTTCATGCGCTTTGAGATGCCGCTTAGCCCAATAAGCTATCTGAAATAGGAGCGACGTAAATTGAACAAATGTGATAGAATTTTTCTGTATTCTTAAATAAACCATAATATGAAATGATCTAATCGGGTCTCTGTTTGCCCTACCCTAGAAGTTTAACAGTGCATTTTACTCGCCATTTCATGCGCTTTGAGATGCCGCTTAGCCCAATACGCTATCTGAAATAGGTGCGACGTAAATTGAACAAACGTGATAGAATTTCCCTGAATTCTTATATTAACCTTAATGTAAAATGATCTAATCGGTTCTCTGCTCGCCCTGCCCTAGAAGTTTAATAGTGCCTTTCACTCGTCATTTCATGCGCTTTGAGATGCCGCTTAGCCCAATACGCAATCTGAAATAGGAGCGACGTAAATTGAACAAATGTGATAGAATTTTGCTGAATTCTTAAATGATCCATAATATGAAATGATCTAATCGGGTCTCTGTTTGCCCTACCCAAGAAGTTTAATAGTGCATTGTACTCGTCATTTCATGCGCTTTGAGATGCCGCTTAGCCCAATACGCTATCTGAAATGGGAGCGATGTAAATTGAACAAATGTGATAGAATTTCGGTGAATTCTTTTATTAACCATAATGTTAAATGATCTAATCGGGTCTCTGTTCGCCCTAGCGTAGAAGCTTAATAGTGCATTTTACTCACCATTCCACGGGCTTTAAGATGCCGCCTAGCCCAGTACGCTCTCTGAAATAGGAGCGACGTAAGTTCAACAAATGTGATAGAATTTTGCCGAGTTCTTAAATTAACCATAATATAAAATGATCTAATCGGGTCTCTGATAGCCCTATCATAGAAGTTTAATAGTGCATTTTACTCGCCATTCCACGCGCTTTTAGATGCCGCCTAGCCCAGTATGCTGTCTGAAATAGGAGCGACGTAAGTTGAACAAATGTGATAGAATTACGCTGAATTCTTATATTAACCGTAATATAAAATGATCTAATCGGGTCTCTGTTTGCCTTATCCTACAAGTTTAATAGTGCATTTTACTCGCCATTTCATGCGCATTGAGATGCCGCTTAGCCCAATACGCCATCTGAAATAGGAGCGACATAAATTGAACAAATGTGATAGAGTTTCGCTGAATTCTTAAATTAACCATAATATAAAATGAACTTATCGGGACTCTGTTTGCCCTACCCTAGAAGTTTAATAGTGCATTTTACTCGCCATTCCACGCGCTTTAAGATGCCGCCTAGCCCAGTACGCTATCTGAAATACGGGCGACGTAAATTGAACAAGTGTAATAGAATTTTGCTGAATTCTTAAATTAACCATAATATAAAATGATCTAATCGGGTCTCTGTTCGCCCTACCATAGAAGTCTAATAGTGCATTTCACTCGCCATTCCACGCGCTTTAAGATGCCGCTTAGCCCAATACGCTATCTGAAATAGGAGCGACGTAAATTGAACAAATGTGATAGAATTTTGCTGAATTCTTAAATTAACCGTAATATAAAATGATCTAATCGGGTCTCTGTTTGCCCTAGCCTAGAAGTTTAAGAGTGCATTTTATTCGACATTTCATGCGCTTTGAGATGCCGCTTAGCCGAATACGCTATCTGAATTAGGAGCGACGTAAATTGAACAAATGTGATACAAATTCCCTGAAATCTGATATTAAACAAAATATAAAATGATCTAATCGGGTCTCTGATTGCCCTATCATAGAAGTTTAGTAGTGCACTTTACTCGCCATTCCACGCGCTTTAAGATGCCGCCTAGCCCAGTACGCTATCTGAAATAGGAGCGACGTAAATTGGACAGATCTGATAAAGTTTAGCTGACATCTTAAATTAACCATAATATAAAATGATCTAATCGGGTCTCTGTTTGCCCAACCCTAGAAGTTTAATAGTGCATTTTACTCGCCATTTCATGCGCCTTCAGATGCCTCTTAGCCCAGTACGCTATCTGAAATAGGAGCGACGTAAATTGAACAGATCTGATAAAATTTAGCTGACATCTTAAATTAACCATAATATAAAATGATCTAATCGGGTCTCTGTTTGCCCAACCCTAGAAGTTTAATAGTGCATTTTACTCGCCATTTCATGCGCCTTCAGATGCCGCTTAGCCCAATACGCTATCTGAAATAGGAGCGACGTAAATTGAACAAATGTGATAGAACTTCGCTGAATTCTTAAATTAACCATAATATAAAATGATCTAATCGGGTCTCTGTTTGCCCTACCCTAGAAGTTTAATAGTGCATTTCACTCGTCATTTCATGCTCTTTGAGATGCCGCTAAGCACAATAAGCTATCTGTAATAGGAGCGACGTAAATTGAACAAATGTGATAGAATTTCGCTGAATTCTTAAATTAACCATAATATGAAATGATCTAGTCGGGTCTCTGTTTGCCCTATCATAGAAGTTTAATAGTGAATTTTACTCGCCATTCCACGCGCTTTAAGATGCCGCCTAGCCCAGTATGCTATCTGAAATAGGAGCGACGTAAGTTGAACAAATGTGATAGAATTACGCTGAATTCTTATATTAACCGTAATATAAAATGATCCTATCGGGTCTCTGTTTGCCTTATCCTAGAAGTTTAATAGTGCAATTTCACTCGTCATTTCATGCGCTTTGAGATGCCGCTTAGCTCAATGAGCTATCTGAAATAGGAGCGACGTAAATTGAACAAATGTGATAGAATTTTCTGAATTCTTAAATAAACCATAATATGAAATGATCTAATCAGGTCTCTGTTTGCCCTACCCTAGAAGTTTAACAGTGCATTTTACTCGCCATTTCATGCGCATTGACATGCCGCTTAGCCCAATACGCCATCTGAAATAGGAGCGACATAAATTGAACAAATGTGATAGAGTTTCGCTGACTTCTTAAATTAACCATAATATAAAATGATCTTATCGGGTCTCTGTTTGCCCTACCCTAGAAGTTTAATAGTGCATTTTACTCGCCATTTCTTGCGCTTTGAGATGCCGCTTAGCCCAATACGCTATCTGAAATATCAGCGGCGTAAATTGAACAAATGTGATAGAATTACGCTGAATTCTTATATTAACCGTAATATAAAATGATCTGATCGGGTCTAGGTTTGCCTTATCCTAGAAGTTTAATAGTGCATTTCACTCGTCATTTCATGCGCTTTGAGATGCCGCTTAGCCCAATAAGCTATCTGAAATAGGAGCGACGTAAATTGAACAAATGTGATAGAATTTTTCTGAATTCTTAAATAAACCATAATATGAAATGATCTAATCGGGTCTCTGTTTGCCCTACCCTAGAAGTTTAACAGTGCATTTTACTCGCCATTTCATGCGCTTTGAGATGCCGCTTATCCCAATACGCTATCTGAAATAGGTGCGACGTAAATTGAACAAACGTGATAGAATTTCCCTGAATTCTTATATTAACGTTAATGTAAAATGATCTAATCGGTTCTCTGCTCGCCCTACCCTAGAAGTTTAATAGTGCCTTTCACTCGTCATTTCATGCGCTTTGAGATGCCGCTTAGCCCAATACGCAATCTGAAATAGGAGCGACGTAAATTGAACAAATGTGATAGAATTTTGCCGAATTCTTAAATTAACCATAATATAAAATGATGTAACCGGGTCTCTGTTCGCCCTAGCGTAGAAGCTTAATAGTGCATTTTATTCGTCATTTCATGCGCTTTGAGATGCCGCTTAGCCCAATACGCTATATCAAATAGGAGCGACGTAAATTGAACAAATGTGATAGAATTTCGCTGAATTCTTATATTAACCAAAATATAAAATGATCTAATCGGGTCTCTGATTGCCCTATCATAGAAGTTTAATAGTGCATTTTACTCGCCATTCCACGCGCTTTAAGATGCCGCCTAGCCCAGTACGCTATCTGAAATAGGAGCGACGTGAATTGAACAATGTGATAGAATTTTGCCGAATTCTTAAATTAACCATAATATAAAATGATGTAACCGGGTCTCTGTTCGCCCTACCCTAGAAGATTACTAGTGCATTTCACTCGTCATTTCATGCGCCTTGAGATGCCGCCTAGCCCTATAAGCTATCTGAAATAGGAGCGACGTAAATTGAACAAATGTGATAGAATTTTTCTGAATTCTTAAATAAACCATAATATGAAATGTTCTAATCGGGTCTCTGTTTGCCCTACCCTAGAAGTTTAACAGTGCATTTTACTCGCCATTTCATGCGCTTTGAGATGCCGCTTAGCCCAATACGCTATCTGAAATAGGAGCGTCGTAAATTGAACAAACGTGATAGAACTTCCCTGAATTCTTATATTAACCTTAATGTAAAATGATCTAATCGGGTCTCTGTTCGCCTTATCCTAGAAGTTTAATAGTGCATTTTCTCGCCATTTCATGCGCTTTGAGATGCCGCTTAGCCCAATACGCTATCTGAAATAGGAGTGACGTAAATTGAACAAATGTGATAGAATTTCGCTGAAATGATAAATTAACCATAATATAAAATGATCTAATCGGGTCTCTGATTGCCCTATCATAGAAGTTTAATAGTGCATTTTACTCGCCATTCCACGCGCTTTAAGATGCCGCCTAGCCCAGTACGCTATCTGAAATAGGAGCGACGTGAATTGAACAAATGTGATAGAATTTTGCCGAATTCTTAAATTAACCATAATATAAAATGATCTAATCGGGTCTCTGATTGCCCTATCATAGAAGTTTAATAGTGCATTTTACTCGCCATTCCACGCGCTTTAAGATGCCGCCTAGCCCAGTACGCTATCTGAAATAGGAGCGACGTAAGTTGAACAAATGTGATAGAATTTTGCTGAGTTCTTAAATTAACCATAATATAAAATGATCTAATCGGGTCTCTGATTGCCCTATCATAGAAGTTTAGTAGTGCACTTTACTCGCCATTCCACGCGCTTTAAGATGCCGCCTAGCCCAGTACGCTATCAGAAATAGGAGCGACGTAAATTGAACAGATCTGATAAAATTTAGCTGACATCATAAATTAACCATAATATAAAATGATCTAATCGGGTCTCTGTTTGCCCAACCCTAGAAGTTTAATAGTGCGTTTTACTCGCCACTTCATGCGCCTTCAGATGCCTCTTAGCCCAATACGTTATCTGAAATAGGAGCGACGTAAATTGAACAGATGTGATAAAATTTAGCTGACATCTTAAATTAACGATAATATAAAATGATCTAATCGGGTCTCTGTTTGCCCAACCCTAGAAGTTTAATAGTGCATTTTACTCGCCATTTCATGCGCCTTCAGATGCCGCTTAGCCCAATACGCTATGTGAAATAGGAGCGACGTAAATTGAACAAATGTGATAGAACTTCGCTGAATTTTTAAATTAACCATAATATAAAATGATCTAATCGGGTCTCGGTTTGCCCTACCCTAGAAGTTTAATAGTGCATTTCACTCGTCATTTCATGCTCTTTGAGATGCCGCTAAGCACAATAAGCTATCTGTAATAGGAGCGACGTAAATTGAACAAATGTGATAGAATTTCGCTGAATTCTTAAATTAACCATAATATGAAATGATATACTCGGGTCTCTGTTTGCCCTACCATAGAAGTCTAATAGTTCATTTTACTCGCCATTTCATGCTCTTTGAGATGCCGCCTAGCCCAATACGCTATCTGAAATAGGAGCGACGTAAGTTGAACAAATGTGATAGAATTTCGCTGAATTCTTATATTAACCAAAATATAAAATGATCTAATCGGGTCTCTGATTGCCCTACCCTAGAAGTTTAATAGTGCATTTTACTCGCCATTCCACGCGCTTTAAGATGCCGCCTATCCCAGTACGCTATCTGAAATACGGGCGACGTAAATTGAACAAGTGTAATAGAATTTTGCTGAATTCTTAAATTAACCATAATATAAAATGATCTAATCGGGTCTCTGTTCGCCCTACCATAGAAGTCTAATAGTGCATTTCACTCGCCATTCCACGCGCTTTAAGATGCCGCCGAGCCCAATACGCTATCTGAAATAGGAGCGACGTAAATTGAACAAATGTGATAGAATTTTGCTGAATTCTTAAATTAACTGTAATATAAAATGATCTAATCGGGTCTCTGTTTGCCCTAGCCTAGAAGTTTAAGAGTGCATTTTATTCGACATTTCATGCGCTTTGAGATGCCGCTTAGCCGAATACGCTATCTGAATTAGGAGCGACGTAAATTGAACAAATGTGATAGAATTACGCTGAATTCTTATATTAACCGTAATATAAAATGATCTAATCGGGTCTCTGTTTGCCTTATCCTAGAAGTTTAATAGTGCATTTTACTCGCCATTTCATGCGCTTTGAGATGCCGCTTAGCACAATACGCTATTTGAAATAGGGGCGACGTAAATTGAACAAATCTGATAGAATTACGCTGAATTCTTAAATTAACCATAATATAAAATGATCTTATCGGGACTCTGTTTGCCCTACCCTAGAAGTTTAATAGTGCATTTTACTCGCCATTCCACGCGCTTTAAGATGCCGCCTAGCCCAGTACGCTATCTGAAATACGGGCGACGTAAATTGAACAAGTGTAATAGAATTATGCTGAATTCTTAAATTAACCATAATATAAAATGATCTAATCGGGTCTCTGTTCGCCCTACCATAGAAGTCTAATAGTGCATTTTATTCGACATTTCATGCGCTTTGAGATGCCGCTTAGCCGAATACGCTATCTGAATTAGGAGCGACGTAAATTGGACAAATGTGATACAAATTCCCTGAAATCTGATATTAAACAAAATATAAAATGATCTAATCGGGTCTCTGATTGCCCTATCATAGAAGTTTAGTAGTGCACTTTACTCGCCATTCCACGCGCTTTAAGATGCCGCCTAGCCCAGTACGCTATCTGAAATAGGAGCGACGTAAATTGAACAGATCTGATAAAATTTAGCTGACATCTTAAATTAACCATAATATAAAATGATCTAATCGGGTCTCTGTTTGCCCTACCCTAGAAGTTTAATAGTGCATTTCACTCGTCATTTCATGCTCTTTGAGATGCCGCTAAGCACAATAAGCTATCTGTAATAGGAGTGACGTAAATTGAACAAATGTGATAGAATTTCGCTGAATTCTTAAATTAACCATAATATGAAATGATCTAGTCGGGTCTCTGTTTGCCCTATCATAGAAGTTTAATAGTGGATTTTACTCGCCATTCCACGCGCTTTAAGATGCCGCCTAGCCCAGTATGCTTTCTGAAATAGGAGCGACGTAAGTTGAACAAATGTGATAGAATTACGCTGAATTCTTATATTAACCGTAATATAAAATGATCCTATCGTGTCTCTGTTTGCCTTATCCTAGAAGTTTAATAGTGCATTTCACTCGTCATTTCATGCGCTTTGAGATGCCGCTTAGCCCAATACGCCATCTGAAATAGGAGCGACATAAATTGAACAAATGTGATAGAGTTTCGCTGACTTCTTAAATTAACCATAATATAAAATGATCTTATCGGGTCTCTGTTTGCCCTACCCTAGAAGTTTAATAGTGCATTTTATTCGTCATTTCATGCGCTTTGAGATGCCGCTTAGCCCAATACGCTATCTGAAATAGGAGCGACGTAAATTGAACAAATGTGATAGAATTTCGCTGAATTCTTATATTAACCAAAATATAAAATGATCTAATCGGGTCTCTGATTGCCCTATCATAGAAGTTTAATAGTGCATTTTACTCGCCATTCCACGCGCTTTAAGATGCCGCCTAGCCCAGTACGCTATCTGAAATAGGAGCGACGTGAATTGAACAAATGTGATAGAATTTTGCCGAATTCTTAAATTAACCATAATATAAAATGATGTAACCGGGTCTCTGTTTGCCCTACCCTAGAAGTTTAACAGTGCATTTTACTCGCCATTTCATGCGCTTTGAGATGCCGCTTAGCCCAATACGCTATCTGAAATAGGAGCGTCGTAAATTGAACAAACGTGATAGAACTTCCCTGAATTCTTATATTAACCTTAATGTAAAATGATCTAATCGGGTCTCTGTTCGCCTTATCCTAGAAGTTTAATAGTGCATTTTCTCGCCATTTCATGCGCTTTGAGATGCCGCTTAGCCCAATACGCTATCTGAAATAGGAGTGACGTAAATTGAACAAATGTGATAGAATTTCGCTGAAATGATAAATTAACCATAATATAAAATGATCTAATCGGGTCTCTGATTGCCCTATCATAGAAGTTTAATAGTGCATTTTACTCGCCATTCCACGCGCTTTAAGATGCCGCCTAGCCCAGTACGCTATCTGAAATAGGAGCGACGTGAATTGAACAAATGTGATAGAATTTTGCCGAATTCTTAAATTAACCATAATATAAAATGATCTAATCGGGTCTCTGATTGCCCTATCATAGAAGTTTAATAGTGCATTTTACTCGCCATTCCACGCGCTTTAAGATGCCGCCTAGCCCAGTACGCTATCTGAAATAGGAGCGACGTAAGTTGAACAAATGTGATAGAATTTTGCTGAGTTCTTAAATTAACCATAATATAAAATGATCTAATCGGGTCTCTGATTGCCCTATCATAGAAGTTTAGTAGTGCACTTTACTCGCCATTCCACGCGCTTTAAGATGCCGCCTAGCACAGTACGCTATCTGAAATAGGAGCGACGTAAATTGAACAGATCTGATAAAATTTAGCTGACATCTTAAATTAACCATAATATAAAATGATCTAATCGGGTCTCTGTTTGCCCAACCCTAGAAGTTTAATAGTGCGTTTTACTCGCCACTCCATGCGCCTTCAGATGCCTCTTAGCCCAATACGTTATCTGAAATAGGAGCGACGTAAATTGAACAGATGTGATAAAATTTAGCTGACATCTTAAATTAACGATAATATAAAATGATCTAATCGGGTCTCTGTTTGCCCAACCCTAGAAGTTTAATAGTGCATTTTACTCGCCATTTCATGCGCCTTCAGATGCCGGTTAGCCCAATACGCTATGTGAAATAGGAGCGACGTAAATTGAACAAATGTGATAGAACTTCGCTGAATTCTTAAATTAACCATAATATAAAATGATCTAATCGGGTCTCTGTTTGCCCTACCCTAGAAGTTTAATAGTGCATTTCACTCGTCATTTCATGCTCTTTGAGATGCCGCTAAGCACAATAAGCTATCTGTAATAGGAGCGACGTAAATTGAACAAATGTGATAGAATTTCGCTGAATTCTTAAATTAACCATAATATGAAATGATCTAATCGGGTCTCTGATTGCCCTACCCTAGAAGTTTAATAGTGCATTTTACTCGCCATTCCACGCGCTTTAAGATGCCGCCTATCCCAGTACGCTATCTGAAATACAGGCGACGTAAATTGAACAAGTGTAATAGAATTTTGCTGAATTCTTAAATTAACCATAATATAAAATGATCTAATCGGGTCTCTGTTCGCCCTAGCCGAGAAGTTTAATAGTGCATTTTATTCGCCATTTCATGCCCTTTGAGATGCCGCTTAGCCCAATACGCTATCTGAAATAGGAGCGACGTAAATTGAACAAATGTGATAGGATTTCGCTGAATTCTTATATTAACCAAAATATAAAATGATCTAATCGGGTCTCTGATTGCCCTATCATAGAAGGCTAATAGTGCATTTTACTCGCTATTCCACGCGCTTTAAGATGCAGGCTAGCCCAGTAGGCTATCTGAAATAGGAGTGACGTAAATTGAACAAATGTGATAGAATTACGCTTAATTCTTATATTAACCGTAATATAAAATTATCTAATCGGGTCTCTCTTTCCCTTACCCTAGAAGTTTAATAGTGCACTTCACTCGACATTTCATGCGCTTAGAGATGCCGCTTAGCCCAATACGCTATCTGAAATATGAGCGACGTAAATTGAACAAATGTGATAGAATTTCGCTTAATTCTTATATTATCCGTAATATAAAATGATCTAATCGGGTCTCTCTTTGCATTACCCTAGAAGTTTAATAGTGCATTTTGTTCTCCATTTCATGCGCTTTGAGAAGCCGCTTATCCCAATTCGCTATCTGGAATATGAGCGACGTAAATAGAACAAATGTGATAGAATTTCCCTGAAACCTTATATTAAACAAAATATAAAATGATCTATTCGGTTCTCTGATTGCCCTATCATAGAAGGTTAGTAGCGCATTTTACTCGCCATTTCTTGCGCTTTGAGATGCCGCTTAGCCCAATACGCTATCTGAGAGATGAGCGACGTAAATTGAACAAATGTGATAGAATTTCGCTGAATTCTTATATTAACCTTAATGTAAAATGATCTAATCGGGTCTCTGTTCGCCCTACCCTAGAAGTTTAATAGTGCATTTCACTCGCTATTCCACGCGCTTTAAGATGCCGGCTAGCCCAGTAGGCTATCTGAAATAGGAGTGACGTAAATTGAACAAATGTGATAGAATTACGCTTAATTCTTATATTATCCGTAATATAAAATGATCTAATCGGGTCTCTCTTTGCATTACCCTAGAAGTTTAATAGTGCATTTTACTCGCCATTTTATGCGCATTGAGATGCCGCTTAGCCGAATACGCTATCTGAAATTGGAGCGACGTAAATTGAACAAATGTGATAGAATTTCCTTGAATTCTTATATTAACCAACATATAAAATGATCGGATCGGGTCCCTGATTGCCCGATCACAGAAGTTTAATAGTGCATTTTACTCGCCATTCCACGCGCTTTAAGATGCCGCCTAGCCCAGTACGCTATCTGAAATAGGAGCGACGTAAATTGAACAAATGTGATATAATTTGCTGAATTCTTAAATTAACGGTAATATAAAATGATCTAATCGGGACTCTGTCTGCCCTACCCTAGAAGTTTAATAGTGCATTTCACTCGTCATTCCACGCGCTTTAAGATGCCGCCCAGCCCAGTACGCTATCTGAAATAGGAGCAACGTAAATTGAACAAATGTGACAGAATTTTGCTGAATTCTTATATTAACCGTAATATAGAATGATCTAATCGGGACTCTCTTTGCCTTACCGTATAAGTTTAATAGTGCATTTCACTCGTCATTTCATGCGCTTTGAGATGCCGCTTAGCACACTGCGCTATCTGAAATAGGAGAGACGTAAATTGAACAAATGTGATAGAATTTCGCTGCATTCATATATTAACCAAAATATATAATGATCTAATCGGGTCTCTGATTGCCCAATCATAGAAGTTTAATAGTGCATTTCACTCACCATTTCATGCGCTTTAAGATGCCGCTTAGCACAGTACGCTATCAGAAATAGGAGCCACGTAAATTGAACAAATGTGATAGAATTTCGCTGAATTCTTTTATTAACAATAATGTAAAATGATCTAATCGGGTCTCTGTTCGCCCTAGCCGAGAAGTTTAATAGTGCATTTTATTCGCCACTTCATGCGCTTTGAGATGCCGCTTAGCCCAATACGCTATCTAAAACAGGAGCGACGTAAGTTGAACAAATGTGATAGGGTTTCGCTGAATTCTTATATTAACCAAAATATAAAATGGTCTAATCGGGTCTCTCATTACCCTATCATGGAAGTTTAATAGTGCATTTCACTCGCCATTCCACGCGCTATAAGGAGCCGCCTAGCCCATTACGCTATCTGAAATAGTAACGACGTAAATTGAACAAATGTGATAGAATTTTGCTGAATTCTTAAATTAACCATAATATAAAATGATCTAATCGGGTCTCTGTTTGCCCTACCCTAGAAGTTTAACAGTGCATTTTACTCGCCATGTCATGCGCTTTGAGATGCCGCTTAGCCCAATACGCTATCTGAAATAGGAGCGACGTAAATTGAACAAATGTGATAGAATTTCCCTGTATTCTTATATTAACCTTAATGTAAAATGATCTAATCGGGTCTCTGTTCGCCCTACCATAGAAGTCTAATAGTGCATTTCACTCGTCATTTCATGCGCTTTGAGATGCCGCTTAGCCCATTACGCTATCTGAAATAGGAGCGACGTAAATTGAACAAATGTGGTACAATTTCGCTGAATTCTTATATTAACCAAAATATAAAATGATCTAATCAGGTCTCTGATTGCCCTATCATAGAAGTTTAGTAGTGCATTTTACTCCCCATTCCACGCGCTTTAAGATGCTGCTTAGCCCAATACGCTACCTGAAATAGGAGCGATGTAAATTGCACAAATGTGACAGAATTTTGCTGAATTCTGAAATTAACCATAATATAAAATGATCTAATCGGGTCTCTGTTTGCCCTACCCTAGAAGTTTAACAGTGCATTTTATTCGACATTCCACGCGCTTTAAGATGCCGCCCAGCCCAGTACGCTATCAGAAATAGGAGGGACGTAAATTGAACAAATGTGATAGAATTTTGCTGAATTCTTAAATTAAGCATAATATAAATTGATCTAATCGGGTCTCTGTTTGCTCTACCCTAGAAGTTTAGTAGTGCATTTTACTCGCCCTTCCACGCGCTTTAAGATGCCGCCTAGCCCAGTACGCTATCTGAAATAGGAGCGACGTAAGTTGTACAAATGTGATAGAATTACGCTGAATTCTTATATTAACCGTAATATAAAATGGTCTAATCGGGTCTCCGTTTGCCTTATCCTAGAAGTTTAACAATGCATTTTACTCGCCATTTCATGCGCATTGAGATGCCGCTTAGCCCAATACGCTATCTGAAACAGGAGCGATGTAAATTGAACAAATATGATAGAATTTCGCTAAATTCTTAAATTAAACATAATATGAAGTGATCTAATCGGGTCTCTGTTTGCCCTACCCTAGAAGTTTAATAGTGCATTTTACTCATCATTCCACGCGCTTTAAGATGCCGCCTAGCCCACTACGCTATCTGAGATAGGAGCGACGTAAATTGAACAAATGTGATAGAATTTTGCTGAATTCTTAAATTAACCATAATATGAAATGATCTAATCAGGTCTCTGTTTGCCCTACCCTAGAAGTTTAATAGAGCCTTTTACTCGTCATTTCATGCGCCTTGAGATGCCGCTTAGCGCAATACGCTGTCTGAAATAGGAGCGACGTAAATTGAACAAATGTGATAGAATTTCGCTGAATTGTTAAATTAACCATAATATAAAATAATCTAATCGGGTCTCTGTTTGCCCTAGTCTAGAAGTTTAATAGTGCATTTTATTCGACATTTCATGCGCTTTGAGATGCCGCTTAGCCCAATACGCTATCTGAAATACGAGCGGCCTAAATTGAACAAATGTGATAGAATTTCCCTGAAATCTTATATTAAACAAAATATATAATGATCTAATCGGGTCTCTGATTGCCCTACCATAGTAGTTTAATAGTGCATTTTACTCGACATTCCACGCGCTTTAAGATGCCGCTTAGTCCAGTACGCTATGTGAAATCGGAGCGACGTAAATTGAACAAATGTGATAGAATTTAGTTGAATTCTTAAATTAACCAAATTATAAAATGATCTAATCGGGTCTCTGATTGCCCTATCATAGAAGTTTAATAGTGCATTTCACTCATCATTTCATGCGCTTTAAGATGCCTCTTAGCCCAGTACGCTATCTGAAATAGGAGCGACGTAAATTGAACAAATGTGATAGAATTTCCCTGAATTCTTATATTAACCTTAATGTAAAATGATCTAATCGGGTCTCTGTTTGCCCTAGTCTAGAAGCTTAATAGTGCATTTTATTCGACATTTCATGCGCTTTGAGATGCCGCTTAGCCCAATACGCTATCTGAAATAGGACTGGCCTAAATTGAACAAATGTGATAGAATTTCCCTGAAATCTTATATTAAACAAAATATATAATGATCTAATCGGGTCTCTGATTGCCCTACCATAGGAGTTTAATAGTGCATTTCACTCGTAATTTCATGCGCTTTGAGATGCCGCTTATCCCAATACGCTATCTGGAATAGGAGCGACATAAATTGAACAAATGTGATAGAATTTCGCTGAATTCTTTTATTAACCATAATGTAAAATGATCTAATCGGGTCTCTGTTTGTCCTACCCTAGAAGATTAATAGTGCTTTTCACTCGTAATTTCATGCGCTTTGAGATGCCGCTTAGCCCAATACGCTATCTGGAATAGGAGCGACGTAAATTGAACAAGTGTGATAGAATTTCGCTGAATTCTATTATTAACCATAATGTAAAATGATCTGATCGGATCCCTGTTTGCCTTACCCTAGAAGTTTAATAGTGCATTTTACTCGCCATTTTATGCGCTTTGAGATGCCGCTTAGCCCAACACGCTATCTGAAATAGGAGCGACGTAAATTGAACAAATGTGATATAATTTCGTTGAATTCTTAAATTAACCAAAATATAAAATCATCTAATCGGGTCTCTGATTGCCCTGTCACAGAAGTTTATTAGTGCATTTTACTCGCCATTCCACGCGCTTTAAGTTGCCGCCTAGCCCAGTACGCTAACTGAAATAGGAGCTACGTAAGTTGTACAAGTGTGACAGAATTACGCTGAATTCTTAAATTAACCATAATATAAAATGATCTAATCGGGTCTCTGTTTGCCCTACCCTAGAAGTTTAAAAGTCCATTTCACTCCACATTTCATGCGCTTTGTGATGCCGCTTAGCCCAATAAGCTATCTGAAATAGGAGCGACGTAAATTGAACAAATGTGATAGAATTTCGCTGAATTCTTATATTTACCAAAATATAAAATGATCTAATCGGGTCTCTGATTGCCCTATCATAGAAGTTTAATAGTGCATTTTACTCGCCATTCCACGCGCTTTAAGGTGCCGCTTAGCCCAATACACTATCTGAAATATTAGCGACGTATGTTGAACAAATGTGATACATTTACGCAGAATTCTTATATTAACCGTAATATAAAATGATCTAATCGGGTCTCTGTTTGCCTTACCCTAGAAGTTTACTAGTGCATTTTACTCGCCATTTCATGCGCTTTGAGATGCCGCTTAGCCCAATTCGCTATCTGAAATAGGAGCTACGTAACTTGAACAAATGTGACAGAATTACGCTGAATTCTTATATTAACCGCAATATAAAATGATCTAATCGGGTCTCTGTTTGCCTTATCCTAGAAGTTTAATAGTGCATTTTACTCGCCATTTCATGCGCTTTGAGATGCCGCTTAGCCCAATACGCTATCTGAAATAGGAGTGACGTAAATTGAACAAATGTGATAGAATTTCGCTGAATTGTTAAATTAACTATAATATAAAATGATCTAATCGGGTCTCTGTTTGCCATACCCTAGAAGTTTAATAGTGCATTTTACTCGCCATTTCTTGCGCTTTGAGATGCAGCTTAGCCCAATGCGCTATCTGAAATAGGAGCAACGTAAATTGAACAAATGTGATAGAATTTCGCTGAATTCTTATATTAACCTTAATGTAAAATGATCTAATCGGGTCTTTGTTCGCCCTACCCTAGAAGTTTAAATGTGCATTTCACTCGTCATTTCATGCGCTTTGTGATGCCGCTTAGCCCAATAAGCTATCTGAAATAGGAGCGACGTAAATTGAACAAATGTGATAGAATTACGCTGAATCCTTATATTCACCAAAATATAAAATGATGTAATCGGGTCTCTGTTCGCCCTACCCAAGAAGTTTAATAGTGCATTTCTCTCGTCATTTCATGCGCTTTGAGATGCCGCTTAGCCCAATACGCTATCTGAAATAGGAGCGACGTAAATTGAACAAATGTGATAGAATTTCCCTGAAATCTTATATTAAACAAAATATAAAATGATCTAAACGGGTCTCTGATTGCCCTATCATAGAAGTTCAATAGTGCATTTTACTCGCCATTCCACGCGCTTTAAGTTGCCGCCTAGCCCAGTACGCTATCTGAAATAGGAGCTACGTAAGTTGAACAAATGTGACAGAATTATGCTGAATTCTTATATTAACCGTAATATAAAATGATCTAATCGGGTCTCTGTTTGCCTTATCCTAGAAGTTTAATAGTGCACTTTACTCGCCATTCCACGCGCTTTAAGATGCCGCCTAGCCCAGTACGCTATCTGAAATAGGAGCGACGTAAATTGAACAAATGTGATAAAATTTTGCTGAATTCTTAAATTAACCATAATATAAAATGATCTAATCGGGTCTCTGTTTGCCCTACCCTAGAAGTTTAAAAGTGCATTTCACTCGTCATTTCATGCGCTCTGTGATGCCGCTTTGCCCAATAAGCTATCTGAAATAGGGGCGACGTAAATTGAACAAATGTGATAGAATTTCGCTGAATTCTTATATTAACCAAAATATAAAATGATCTAATCGGGTCTGTGATTGCCCTATCATAGATGTTTAATAGTGCATTTTACTCGCCATTCCACGCGCTTTAAGATGCCGCCTATCCGAGTACGCTATCTGAAATAGGAGCGACGTAAATTGAACAAATGTGATAGAATTTTTCTGAACTCTTAAATTAACCATAATATGAAATGATCTAATCGGGTCTCTGTTTGACCTACATTACAAGTTTAACAGTGCATTTTAATCGCCATTTCATGCGCTTTGAGATGCCGCTTAGCCCAATACGCTATCTGAAATAGCAGCGACGTAAATTGAACAAATGTGATAGAATTTCGCTGAATTCTTAAATTAACCAGAATATAAAATGATCTAATGGAGTCTCTGTTTGCCCTACCCTAGAAGTTTAATAGTGCATTTTACTCGCCATTTCTTGCGCTTTGAGATGCCGCTTAGCACAATTCGCTATCTGAAATAGGAGCGACGTAAATTGAACAAGTGTGATAAAATTTCGCTGAATTCTTATATTAACCTTAATGTAAAATGATCTAATCGGGTCTTTGTTCGCCCTACCCTATAGTTTAATAGTGCATTTCACTCGTCATTTCATGCCCTTTGAGATGCCGCTTAGCCCAATAAGCTATCTGAAATAGGAGCGACGTAAATTGAACAAATGTGATAGAATTTCGCTGAATTCTTATATTAACCAAAATATGAAATAATCTAATCGGTTCTCTGATTGCCCTGTCATAGAAGTTTAATAGTGCATTTTACTCGCCATTCCACGCGCTTTAAGTTGCCGCCTAGCCCAGTACGCTAACTGAAATAGGAGCTACGTAAGTTGAACAAGTGTGACAGAATTACGCTGAATTCTTATATTAACCGTAATATAAAATGATCTAATCGGGTCTCTGATTGCCCTATCATAGAAGTTTAATAGTGCATTTTACTCGCCATTCCACGCGCTTTAAGATGCCGCCTAGCCCAGTACGCTATCTGAAATAGGAGCGACGTAAATTGAACAAATGTGATAGAATTTCGCTGAATTCTTATATTAACCTTAATGTAAAATGATCTAATCGGGTCTTTGTTCGCCCTACCCTAGAGTTTAATAGTGCATTTCACTCTTCATTTCATGCCCTTTGAGATGCCGCTTAGCCCAATAAGCTATCTGAAATAGGAGCGACGTAAATCGAACAAATGTGATAGAATTTCGCTGAATTCTTATATTAACCAAAATATGAAATAATCTAATCGGGTCTCTGATTGCCGTATCATAGAAGTTTAATAGTGCATTTTACTCGCCGTTCCACGCGCTTTAAGATGCCGCCTAGCCCAGTACGCTATCTGAAATAGGAACGACGTAAATTGAACAAATGTGATAGAATTTCGCTGAATTCTTATATTAACCTTAATGTAAAATGATCTAATCGGGTCTTTGTTCGCCCTACCCTAGAGTTTAATAGTGCATTTCACTCTTCATTTCATGCCCTTTGAGATGCCGCTTAGCCCAATAAGCTATCTGAAATAGGAGCGACGTAAATCGAACAAATGTGATAGAATTTCGCTGAATTCTTATATTAACCAAAATATGAAATAATCTAATCGGGTCTCTGATTGCCCTATCATAGAAGTTTAATAGTGCATTTTACTCGCCGTTCCACGCGCTTTAAGATGCCGCCTAGCCCAGTACGCTATCTGAAATAGGAACGACGTAAATTGAACAAATGTGATAGAATTTTGCTGAATTCTTAAATTAACCATAATATAAAATGATCTAATCGGGTCTCTGATTGCCCTACCCTAGAAGTTTAATAGTGCATTTTACTCGCCGTATCATGCGCTTCGAGATGCCGATAGCCCAATACGCTATCTGAAATAGGAGCGACGTAAATTGAACAAATGTGATAGAATTTCGCTGAATTCTTATATTCACCAAAATATAAAATGATCTAATCGGGTCTCTGATTGCCCTATCATAGAAGTTTAATAGTGCATTTTACTCGCCATTCCACGCGCTTTAAGATGCCGCCTAGCTCAGTACGCTATCTGAAATAGGAGCGACGAAAATTGAACAAATGTGATAGAACTTCGCTGAATTCTTAAATTAACCATAACATAAAATGATCTAATCGGGTCTGTGATTGCCCTACCCTAGAAGTTTAATAGTGCATTTTACTCGCCATTTCGTGCGCTTTGAGCTGCCGCTTAGCCCAATACGCTATCTGAAATAGGAGCGACGTAAATTAAACAAATGTGATAGAATTTCGCTGAATTCTCATATTAACCAAAATATAAAATGATCCAATCGGATCTCTGATTGCCCTATCATAGAAGTTTAATAGTGCATTTTACTCGCCATTCCACGCGCTTTAAGTTGCCGCCTAGGCCAGTACGCTAACTGAAATAGGAACTACGTAAGTTGAACAAGTGTGACAGGATTACGCTGAATTCTTATATTAACCGTAATATAAAATGATCTAATCGGGTCTCTGATTGCCCTATCATAGAAGTTTAATAGTGCATTTTACTCGCCATTCCACGCGCTTTAAGATGCCGCTTAGCCCAATACACTATCTGAAATATTAGCGACGTATGTTGAACAAATGTGATACATTTACGCAGAATTCTTATATTAACCGTAATATAAAATGATCTAATCGGGTCTCTGTTTGCCTTACCCTAGAAGTTTAATAGTGCATTTTACTCGCCATTTCGTGCGCTTTGAGCTGCCGCTTAGCCCAATACGCTATCTGAAATAGGAGCGACGTAAATTAAACAAATGTGATAGAATTTCGCTGAATTCTCATATTAACCAAAATATAAAATGATCTAATCGGGTCTGTGATTGCCCTATCATAGATGTTTAATAGTGCATTTTACTCGCCATTCCACGCGCTTTAAGATGCCGCCTATCCGAGTACGCTATCTGAAATAGGAGCGACGTAAATTGAACTAATGTGATAGAATTTTTCTGAATTCTTAAATTAACCATAATATGAAGTGATCTAATCGGGTCTCTGTTTGACCTACATTACAAGTTTAACAGTGCATTTTAATCGCCATTTCATGCGCTTTGAGATGCCGCTTAGCCCAATACGCTATCTGAAATATCAGCGGCGTAAATTGAACAAATGTGATAGAATTACGCTGAATTCTTATATTAACCGTAATATAAAATGATCTGATCGGGTCTCTGTTTGCCTTATCCTAGAAGTTTAATAGTGCATTTCACTCGTCATTTCATGCGCTTTGAGATGCCGCTTAGCCCAATAAGCTATCTGAAATAGGAGCGACGTAAATTGAACAAATGTGATAGAATTTTTCTGAATTCTTAAATAAACCATAATATGAAATGATCTAATCGGGTCTCTGTTTGCCCTACCCTAGAAGTTTAACAGTGCATTTTACTCGCCATTTCATGCGCTTTGAGATGCCGCTTATCCCAATACGCTATCTGAAATAGGTGCGACGTAAATTGAACAAACGTGATAGAATTTCCCTGAATTCTTATATTAACGTTAATGTAAAATGATCTAATCGGTTCTCTGCTCGCCCTACCCTAGAAGTTTAATAGTGCCTTTCACTCGTCATTTCATGCGCTTTGAGATGCCGCTTAGCCCAATACGCAGTCTGAAATAGGAGCGACGTAAATTGAACAAATGTGATAGAATTTTGCCGAATTCTTAAATTAACCATAATATAAAATGATGTAACCGGGTCTCTGTTCGCCCTAGCGTAGAAGCTTAATAGTGCATTTTATTCGTCATTTCATGCGCTTTGAGATGCCGCTTAGCCCAATACGCTATCTGAAATAGGAGCGACGTAAATTGAACAAATGTGATAGAATTTCGCTGAATTCTTATATTAACGAAAATATAAAATGATCTAATCGGGTCTCTGATTGCCCTATCATAGAAGTTTAATAGTGCATTATACTCGCCAGTCCACGCGCTTTACGATGCCGCCTAGCCCAGTACGCTATCTGAAATAGGAGCGACGTGAATTGAACAAATGTGATAGAATTTTGCCGAATTCTTAAATTAACCATAATATAAAATGATGTAACCGGGTCTCTGTTCGCCCTACCCTAGAAGATTACTAGTGCATTTCACTCGTCATTTCATGCGCCTTGAGATGCCGCCTAGCCCTATAAGCTATCTGAAATAGGAGCGACGTAAATTGAACAAATGTGATAGAATTTCGCTGAATTCTTATATTAACCGTAATGTAAAATGATCTAATCGGGTCTCTGTTTGCCCTACCCTAGAAGTTTAACAGTGCATTTCACTCGTCATTTCATGCGCTTTGAGATGCCGCTTAGCCCAATACGCTATCTGAAATAGTAGCGTCGTAAATAGAACAAATGTGATAGAATTTCGCTGAATTCTTATATTAACCTTAATGTAAAATGATCTAATCGGGTCTTTGTTCGCCCTATCCTAGAAGTTTAATAGTGCATTTCACTCCTCATTTCATGCGCTTTGAGATGCCGCTTAGCCCAATACGCTATCTGAAATAGGAGCGACGTAAACTGAACAAATGTGATAGAATTTCGCTGAATTCTTATAATAACCAAAATATAAAATGATCTAATCGGGTCTCTGTTTGCCCTACCCTAGAAGTTTAATAGTACATTTTACTCGCCATTTCTTGCGCTTTGAGATGCAGCTTAGCCCAATACGCTATCTGAAATAGGAGCGACGTAAATTGAACAAATGTGATAGAATTTCGCTGAATTCTTATATTAACCGTAATGTAAAATGATCTAATCGGGTCTTTGTTCGCCCTACCCTCGAAGTTTAATAGTGCATTTCACTCGTCATTTCATGCGCTTTGAGATGCCGCTTAGACCAATACGCTATCTGAAATAGGAGCGACGTAAATTGAACAAATGTGATAGAATTTCGCTGCATTCATATATTAACCAACATATATAATGATCTAATCGGGTCTCTGATTGCCCAATCATAGAAGTTTAATAGTGCATTTCACTCATCATCTCATGCGCTTTAAGATGCCGCTTAGCACAGTACGCTATCAGAAATAGGAGCCACGTAAATTGAACAAATGTGATAGAATTTTGCTGAATTCTTAAATTAACCATAATATAAAATGATCTAATCGGGTCTCTGTTCGCCCTAGCCGAGAAGTTTAATAGTGCATTTTATTCGCCATTTCATGCCCTTTGAGATGCCGCTTAGCCCAATACGCTATCTGAAATAGGAGCGACGTAAATTGAACAAATGTGATAGGATTTCGCTGAATTCTTATATTAACCAAAATATAAAATGATCTAATCGGGTCTCTGATTGCCCTATCATAGAAGGCTAATAGTGCATTTTACTCGCTATTCCACGCGCTTTAAGATGCCGGCTAGCCCAGTAGGCTATCTGAAATAGGAGTGACGTAAATTGAACAAATGTGATAGGATTACGCTTAATTCTTATATTAACCGTAATATAAAATTATCTAATCGGGTCTCTCTTTCCCTTACCCTAGAAGTTTAATGGTGCACTTCACTCGACATTTCATGCGCTTTGAGATGCCGCTTAGCCCAATACGCTATCTGAAATAGGAGCGACGTAAATTTAACAAATGTGACAGAATTTCGCTGAATTCTTATATTAACCATAATGTAAAATGATCTAATCGGGTCTCTGTTGGCCCTAGCCTAGAAGTTTAATAGTGCATTTTGTTCGCCATTTCATGCGCTTTGAGAAGCCGCTTATCCCAATACGCTATCTGGAATATGAGCGACGTAAATAGAACAAATGTGATAGAATTTCCCTGAAACTTTATATTAAACAAAATATAAAATGATCTAATCGGGCTTCCGATTGCCCTATCATAGATGTTTAATAGTGCATTTTACTCGCCATTCCATGCGCTTTGAGATGCCGCTTAGCCCAATACGCTATCTGAAATATGAGCGACGTAAATTGAACAAATGTGATAGAATTTCGCTTAATTCTTATATTATCCGTAATATAAAATGATCTAATCGAGTCTCTCTTTGCATTACCCTAGAAGTTTAATAGTGCATTTTGTTCTCCATTTCATGCGCTTTGAGAAGCCGCTTATCCCAATACGCTATCTGGAATATGAGCGACGTAAATAGAACAAATGTGATAGAATTTCCCTGAAACCTTATATTAAACAAAATATAAAATGATCTATTCGGTTCTCTGTTTGCCCTACCCTAGAAGTTTAATAGAGCCTTTTACTCGTCATTTCATGCGCCTTGAGATGCCGCTTAGCGCAATACGCTGTCTGAAATAGGAGCGACGTAAATTGAACAAATGTGATAGAATTTCGCTGAATTGTTAAATTAACCATAATATAAAATAATCTAATCGGGTCTCTGTTTGCCCTAGTCTAGAAGTTTAATAGTGCATTTTATTCGACATTTCATGCGCTTTGAGATGCCGCTTAGCCCAATACGCTATCTGAAATACGAGCGGCCTAAATTGAACAAATGTGATAGAATTTCCCTGAAATCTTATATTAAACAAAATATATAATGATCTAATCGGGTCTCTGATTGCCCTACCATAGGAGTTTAATAGTGCATTTCACTCGTAATTTCATGCGCTTTGAGATGCCGCTTATCCCAATACGCTATCTGGAATAGGAGCGACATAAATTGAACAAATGTGATAGAATTTCGCTGAATTCTTTTATTAACCATAATGTAAAATGATCTAATCGGGTCTCTGTTTGTCCTACCCTAGAAGATTAATAGTGCTTTTCACTCGTAATTTCATGCGCTTTGAGATGCCGCTTAGCCCAATACGCTATCTGGAATAGGAGCGACGTAAATTGAACAAGTGTGATAGAATTTCGCTGAATTCTATTATTAACCATAATGTAAAATGATCTGATCGGATCCCTGTTTGCCTTACCCTAGAAGTTTAATAGTGCATTTTACTCGCCATTTTATGCGCTTTGAGATGCCGCTTAGCCCAACACGCTATCTGAAATAGGAGCGACGTAAATTGAACAAATGTGATATAATTTCGTTGAATTCTTAAATTAACCAAAATATAAAATCATCTAATCGGGTCTCTGATTGCCCTGTCATAGAAGTTTATTAGTGCATTTTACTCGCCATTCCACGCGCTTTAAGTTGCCTCCTAGCCCAGTACGCTAACTGAAATAGGAGCTACGTAAGTTGAACAAGTGTGACAGAATTACGCTGAATTCTTAAATTAACCATAATATAAAATGATCTAATCGGGTCTCTGTTTGCCCTACCCTAGAAGTTTAAAAGTCCATTTCACTCCACATTTCATGCGCTTTGTGATGCCGCTTAGCCCAATAAGCTATCTGAAATAGGAGCGACGTAAATTGAACAAATGTGATAGAATTTCGCTGAATTCTTATATTTACCAAAATATAAAATGATCTAATCGGGTCTCTGATTGCCCTATCATAGAAGTTTAATAGTGCATTTTACTCGCCATTCCACGCGCTTTAAGGTGCCGCTTAGACCAATACACTATCTGAAATATTAGCGACGTATGTTGAACAAATGTGATACATTTACGCAGAATTCTTATATTAACCGTAATATAAAATGATCTAATCGGGTCTCTGTTTGCCTTACCCTAGAAGTTTACTAGTGCATTTTACTCGCCATTTCATGCGCTTTGAGATGCCGCTTAGCCCAATTCGCTATCTGAAATAGGAGCTACGTAACTTGAACAAATGTGACAGAATTACGCTGAATTCTTATATTAACCGCAATATAAAATGATCTAATCGGGTCTCTGTTTGCCTTATCCTAGAAGTTTAATAGTGCATTTTACTCGCCATTTCATGCGCTTTGAGATGCCGCTTAGCCCAATACGCTATCTGAAATAGGAGTGACGTAAATTGAACAAATGTGATAGAATTTCGCTGAATTGTTAAATTAACTATAATATAAAATGATCTAATCGGGTCTCTGTTTGCCATACCCTAGAAGTTTAATAGT
>CAKAJE020001836.1:0-156587 GCA_916610135.2 Macropis europaea | reverse complement strand
CTTCTATGATAGGGCAATCAGAGATCCGATTGGATCATTTTATATTTTGGTTAATATAAGAATTTAGCAAAATTCTATCACATTTGTTCAATTTACGTCGCTCCTATGTCAGATAGCGTATTGGGCTAAGCGGCATCTCAAAGCGCATGAAATGGCGAGTAAAATGCACTATTAAACTTCTATGGTAGGGCAAACAGAGACCCGATTAGATCATTTTATATTATGGATAATGTAAGAATTCAGCGAAATTCTATCACATTTGTTTAATTTACGTCGCTCCTATTTCAGATAGCGTACTGGGCTAAGCGGCATCTCAAAGCGCATGAAATGGCGAGTAAAATGCACTATTAAACTTCTATGATAGGGCAATCAGAGACCCGATTAGATCATTTTATATTATGGTTAATTTAAGAATTCAGCAAAATTTTATCACATTTGTTCAATTTACGTCGCCCCTATTTCAGATAGCGTACTGGGCTGGGCGGCATCTTAAAGCGCGTGGAATGGCGAGTAAAATGCACTATTAAACTTCTATGATAGGGCAATCAGAGACCCGATTAGATCATTTTATATTACGGTTAATATAATAATTCAGCGTAATTCTGTCACACTCGTTCAACTTACGTCGCTCCTATTTCAGATAGCTTATTGGGCTAAGCGGCATCTCAAAGCGCACGAAATGGCGCGTAAAATGCACTATTAAACTTCTAGGGTAGGGCAAACAGAGACCCGATTAGATCATTTTATATTATGGATAATGTAAGAATTCGGCAAAATGCTATCACATTTGTTCAATTTACGTCGTTCCTATTTCAGATAGCGTACTCGGATAGGCGGCATCTTAAAGCGCGTGGAATGGCGAGTAAAATGCTCTATTAAACATCTATGATAGGGCAATCAGAGACCCGATTAAATCATTTTATATTTTGGTTACTATAAGAATTCAGCGAAATTCTATGACATTTGTTTAATTTACGTCGCTCCTATTTCAGATAGCTTATTGGGCTAAGCGGCATCTCAAAGCGCATGAATTGGCGAGTAAAATGCACTCTTAAACTTCTAGGGTAGGGCAATCAGAGACCCGATTAGATCATTTTATATTATGGTTAATATAAGAATTCATCGAAATTCAATCAGATTTGTTCAACTTACGTCGCTCCTATTTCAGATAGTGTACTGGGCTAGGCGGCATCTTAAAGCGCGTGGAATCGCGAGTAAAATGCACTATTAAACATCTATGATAGGGCAATCAGAGACCCGATTAGATCATTTTATATTAAGGTTATTATAAGAATTCAGCGAAATTCTATCACATTTGTTCAATTTACGTCGCTCCTATTTCAGATAGCTTATTGGGCTAAGCGGCATCGCAAAGCGCATGAAATGACGAGTGAAATGCACTATTAAACTCTAGGGTAGGGCGAACAAAGACCCGATTAGATCATTTTACATTAAGGTTAATATAAGAATTCAGCGAAATTCTATCACATTTGTTCAATTTACGTCGCTCCTATTTCAGATAGCGAATTGGGCTAAGCGGCATCTCAAAGCGCAAGAAATGGCGAGTAAAATGCACTATTAAACTTCTAGGGTAGGGCAAACAGAGACCCCATTAGATCATTTTATATTATGGTTAATTTAAGAATTCAGCGAAATTCTATAACATTTGTTCAATTTACGTCGCTCCTATTTCAGATAGCGTATTGGGCTAAGCGGCATCTCAAAGCGCATGAAATGGCGATTAAAATGCACTGTTAAACTTGTAATGTAGGTCAAACAGAGACCCGATTAGATCATTTCATATTATGGTTAATTTAAGAATTCAGAAAAATTCTATCACATTTGTTCAATTTACGTCGCTCCTATTTCAGATGGCGTACTCGGATAGGCGGCATCTTAAAGCGCGTGGAATGGCGAGTAAAATGCACTATTAAACATCTATGATAGGGCAAACACAGACCCGATTAGATCATTTTATATTTTGGTTAATATGAGAATTCAGCGAAATTCTATCACATTTGTTTAATTTACGTCGCTCCTATTTCAGATAGCGTATTGGGCTAAGCGGCAGCTCAAAGCGCACGAAATGGCGAGTAAAATGCACTATTAAACTTCTAGGGTAAGGCAAACAGAGACCCGATTAGATCATTTTATATTACGGTTAATATAAGAATTCTGCGTAAATGTATCACATTTCTTCAACATACGTCGCTAATATTTCAGATAGTGTATTGGGCTAAGCGGCATCTTAAAGCGCGTGGAATGGCGAGTAAAATGCACTATTAAACTTCTATGATAGGGCAATCAGAGACCCGATTAGATCATTTTATATTACGGTTAATATAAGAATTCAGCGTAATCCTGTCACACTTGTTCAACTTACGTAGTTCCTATTTCAGTTAGCGTACTGGGCTAGGCGGCAACTTAAAGCGCGTGGAATGGCGAGTAAAATGCACTATTAAACTTCTATGATAGGACAATCAGAGATCCGATTGGATCATTTTATATTTTGGTTAATATAAGAATTTAGCAAAATTCTATCACATTTGTTCAATTTACGTCGCTCCTATGTCAGATAGCGTATTGGGCTAAGCGGCATCTCAAAGCGCATGAAATGGCGAGTAAAACGCACTATTAAACTTCTAGGGTAGGGCAATCAGAGACCCGAAGAGATCATTTTATATTATGGTTAATTTAAGAATTCAGCAAAATTCTATCACATTTGTTCAATTTACGTCGTTCCTATTTCAGATAGCGTACTGGGCTAGGCGGCATCTTAAAGCGCGTGGAACGGCGAGTAAAATGCACTATTAAACTTCTAGGATAGGGCAATCAGAGACCCGATTAGATTATTTTATATTTTGGTTAATATAAGAATTCAGCGAAATTCTATCACATTTGTTCGATTTACGTCGCTCCTATTTCAGATAGCTTATTGGGCTAAGCGGCATCCCAAAGGGCATGAAATGACGAGTGAAATGCACTATTAAACTCTAGGGTAGGGCGAACAAAGACCCGATTAGATCATTTTACATTAAGGTTAATATAAGAATTCAGCGCAATTCTATCACATTTGTTCAATTTACGTCGCTCCTATTTCAGATAGCGAATTGGGCTAAGCGGCATCTCAAAGCGCAAGAAATGGCGAGTGAAATGCACTATTAAACTTCTAGGGTGGGGCAAACAGTGACCCCATTAGATCATTTTATATTCTGGTTAATTTAAGAATTCAGCGAAATTCTATCACATTTGTTCAATTTACGTCGCTGCTATTTCAGATAGCGTATTGGGCTAAGCGGCATCTCAAAGCGCATGAAATGGCGATTAAAATGCACTGTTAAGCTTGTAATGTAGGTCAAACAGAGACCCGATTAGATCATTTCATATTATGGTTAATTTAAGAATTCAGGAAAATTCTATCACATTTGTTCAATTTACGTCGCTCCTATTTCAGATAGCGTACTCGGATAGGCGGCATCTTAAAGCGCGTGGAATGTCGAGTAAAATGCACTATTAAACATCTATGATAGTGCAATCAGAGACCCGATTAGATCATTTTATATTTTGGTTAATATAAGAATTCAGCGAAATTCTATCACATTTGTTTAATTTACGTCGCTCCTATTTCAGATAGCGTATTGGGCTAAGCGGCATCTCAAAGCGCATGAAATGGCGAGTAAAATGCACTATTAAACTTCTAGGGTAGGGCAATCAGAGACCCGATTAGATCATTTTATGTTATGGTTAATTTAAGAATTCAGCGAAATTCTATCACATTTGTTCAATTTACGTCGCTCCTATTTCAGATAGCGTATTGGGCTAAGAGGCATCTCAAAGCGCATGAAATGGCGAGTAAAATGCACTGTTAAACTTGTAATGTAGGTGAAACAGAGACCCGATTAGATCATTTCATATTATGGTTAATTTAAGAATTCAGAAAAATTCTATCACATTTGTTCAATTTACGTCGCTCCTATTTCAGATGGCGTACTCGGATAGGCGGCATCTTAAAGCGCGTGGAATGGCGAGTAAAATGCACTATTAAACATCTATGATAGGGCAATCACAGACCGGATTAGATCATTTTATATTTTGGTTAATATGAGAATTCAGCGAAATTCTATCACATTTGTTTAATTTACGTCGCTCCTATTTCAGATAGCGTATTGGGCTAAGCGGCAGCTCAAAGCGCACGAAATGGCGAGTAAAATGCACTATTAAACTTCTAGGGTAAGGCAAACAGAGACCCGATTAGATCATTTTATATTACGGTTAATATAAGAATTCTGCGTAAATGTATCACATTTGTTCAACATACGTCGCTAATATTTCAGATAGTGTATTGGGCTAAGCGGCATCTTAAAGCGCGTGGAATGGCGAGTAAAATGCACTATTAAACTTCTATGATAGGGCAATCAGAGACCCGATTAGATCATTTTATATTACGGTTAATATAAGAATTCAGCGTAATCCTGTCACACTTGTTCAACTTACGTAGTTCCTATTTCAGTTAGCGTACTGGGCTAGGCGGCAACTTAAAGCGCGTGGAATGGCGAGTAAAATGCACTATTAAACTTCTATGATAGGGCAATCAGAGATCCGATTGGATCATTTTATATTTTGGATAATATAAGAATTTAGCAAAATTCTATCACATTTGTTCAATTTACGTCGCTCCTATGTCAGATAGCGTATTGGGCTAAGCGGCATCTCAAAGCGCATGAAATGGCGAGTAAAATGCACCATTAAACTTCTAGGGTAGGGCAATCAAAGACCCGAAGAGATCATTTTATATTATGGTTAATTTAAGAATTCAGCAAAATTCTATCACATTTGTTCAATTTACGTCGTTCCTATTTCAGATAGCGTACTGGGCTAGGCGGCATCTTAAAGCGCGTGGAACGGCGAGTAAAATGCACTATTAAACTTCTAGGATAGGGCAATCAGAGACCCGATTAGATTATTTTATATTTTGGTTAATATAAGAATTCAGCGAAATTCTATCACATTTGTTCGATTTATGTCGCTCCTATTTCAGATAGCTTATTGGGCAAAGCGGCATCTCAAAGGGCATGAAATGACGAGTGAAATGCACTATTAAACTCTAGGGTAGGGCGAACAAAGACCCGATTAGATCATTTTACATTAAGGTTAATATAAGAATTCAGCGCAATTCTATCACATTTGTTCAATTTACATCGCTCCTATTTCAGATAGCGAATTGGGCTAAGCGGCATCTCAAAGCGCAAGAAATGGCGAGTGAAATGCACTATTAAACTTCTAGGGTAGGGCAAACAGTGACCCCATTAGATCATTTTATATTCTGGTTAATTTAAGAATTCAGCGAAATTCTATCACATTTGTTCAATTTACGTCGCTGCTATTTCAGATAGCGTATTGGGCTAAGCGGCATCTCAAAGCGCATGAAATGGCGATTAAAATGCACTGTTAAACTTGTAATGTAGGTCAAACAGAGACACGATTAGATCATTTCATATTATGGTTAATTTAAGAATTCAGAAAAATTCTATCACATTTGTTCAATTTACGTCGCTCCTATTTCAGATAGCGTACTCGGATAGGCGGCATCTTAAAGCGCGTGGAATGGCGAGCAAAATGCACTCTTAAACTTCTATGATAGGGCAATCAGAGACCCGATTAGATCATTTTATATTTTGGTTAACATATGAATTCAGCGAAATTCTATCACATTTGTTTAATTTACGTCGCTCCTATTTCAGATAGCGTATTGGGCTAAGCGGCATCTCAAGGCGCATGAAATGGCGAGTAAAATGTACTGTTAAACTTCTAGGATAAGGCAAACGGAGACCCGATTAGATCATTTTACATTAAGGTTAATATAAGAATTCAGCGAAATTCTATCACATTTGTTCAATTTACGTCGCTCCTATTTCAGATAGCGTATTGTGCTAAGAGGCATCTCAAAGCGCATGAAATGGCGAGTAAAATTCACTGTTAAACTTGTAATGTAGGTGAAACAGAGACCCGATTAGATCATTTCATATTATGGTTAATTTAAGAATTCAGAAAAATTCTATCACATTTGTTCAATTTACGTCGCTCCTATTTCAGACAGCGTACTCGGATAGGCGGCATCTTAAAGCGCGTGGAATGGCGAGTAAAATGCACTATTAAACATCTATGATAGGGCAATCAGAGACCCGATCAGATCATTTTATATTTTGGTTAGTATAAGAATTCAGCGAAATTCTATCACATTTGTTTAATTTACGTCGCTCCTATTTCAGATAGCGTACTGGGCTAAGTGGCATCTCAAAGCGCATGAAATGGCGAGTAAAATGCACTATTAAACTTCTATGATAGGGCAATCAGAGACCCGATTAGATCATTTTATATTTTGGTGAATATAAGAATTCAGCGAAATTCTATCACATTTGTTCAATTTACGTCGCCCCTATTTCAGTTAGCTTATTGGGCTAAGCGGCATCACAAAGCGCATGAAACGACGAGTGAAATGCACTTTTAAACTTCTAGGGTAGGGCAAACAGAGACCCGATTAGATCATTTTATATTATGGTTAATTTAAGAATTCAGCAAAATTTTATCACATTTGTTCAATTTACGTCGCTCCTATTTCAGATAGCGTACTGGGCTGGGCGGCATCTTAAAGCGCGTGGAATGGCGAGTAAAATGCACTATTAAACTTCTATGACAGGGCAATCAGAGACCCGATTAGATCATTTTATATTTTGGTGAATATAAGAATTCAGCGAAATTCTATCACATTTGTTCAATTTACGTCGCTCCTATTTCAGATAGCGTATTGGGCTATCGGCATCTCGAAGCGCATGATACGGCGAGTAAAATGCACTATTAAACTTCTAGGGTAGGGCAATCAGAGACCCGATTAGATCATTTTATATTATGGTTAATTTAAGAATTCAGCAAAATTCTATCACATTTGTTCAATTTACGTCGTTCCTATTTCAGATAGCGTACTGGGCTAGGCGGCATCTTAAAGCGCGTGGAACGGCGAGTAAAATGCACTATTAAACTTCTATGATAGGGCAATCAGAGACCCGATTAGATTATTTCATATTTTGGTTAATATAAGAATTCAGCGAAATTCTATCACATTTGTTCAATTTACGTCGCTCCTATTTCAGATAGCGTACTGGGCTAGGCGGCATCTTAAAGCGCGTGGAATGGCGAGTAAAGTGCACAATTAAACTTCTAGGATAAGGCAAACAGAGACCCGATTAGATCATTTTATATTACGGTTAATATAAGAATTCAGCATAATTCTGTCACATTTGTTCAACTTACGTAGCTCCTATTTCAGATAGCGTACTGGGCTAGGCGGCAACTTAAAGCGCGTGGAATGGCGAGTAAAATGCACTATTAAACTTCTATGATAGGGCAATCAGAGACCCGTTTAGATCATTTTATATTTTGTTTAATATAAGATTTCAGGGAAATTCTATCACATTTGTTCAATTTACGTCGCTCCTATTTCAGATAGCGTATTGGGCTAAGCGGCATCTCAAAGCGCATGAAATGACGAGAGAAATGCACTATTAAACTTCTTGGGTAGGGCGAACAGAGACCCGATTACATCATTTTATATTTTGGTGAATATAAGGATTCAGCGAAATTCTATCACATTTGTTCAATTTACGTCGCTCCTATTTCAGATAGCTTATTGGGCTAAGCGGCATCACAAAGCGCATGAAATGACGAGTGAAATGCACATTTAAACTTCTAGGGTAGTGCGAACAAAGACCCGATTAGATCATTTTACATTAAGGTTAATATAAGAATTCAGCGAAATTCTATCACATTTGTTCAATTTACGTTGCTCCTATTTCAGATAGCGCATTGGGCTAAGCTGCATCTCAAAGCGCAAGAAATGGCGAGTAAAATGCACTATTAAACTTCTAGGGTATGGCAAACAGAGACCCGATTAGATCATTTTATATTATAGTTAATTTAACAATTCAGCGAAATTCTATCACATTTGTTCAATTTACGTCACTCCTATTTCAGATAGCGTATTGGGCTAAGCGGCATCTCAAAGCGCATGAAATGGCGAGTAAAATGCACTATTAAACTTCTAGGATAAGGCAAACAGAGCCCCGATTAGATCATTTTATATTGCGGTTAATATAAGAATTCAGCGTAATTCTGTCACATTTGTTCAAGTTACGTAGCTCCTATTTCAGATAGCGAATTGGGCTAAGCGGCATCTCAAAGCGCATGAAATGGCGAGTGAAATGCACTAGTAAACTTCTAGGGTAAGGCAAACAGAGACCCGATTGGATCATTTTATATTACGGTTAATATAAGAATTCTGCGTAAATGTATCACATTTGTTCAACATACGTCGCTAATATTTCAGATAGTGTATTGGGCTAAGCGGCACCTTAAAGCGCGTGGAATAGCGAGTAAAATGCACTATTAAACTTCTATGATAGGGCAATCAGAGACCCGATTAGATCATTTTATATTTTGGTAAATATAAGAATTCAGCGAAATTCTATCACATTTGTTCAATTTACGTCGCTCCTATTTCAGATAGCTTATTGGGCTAAGCGGCATCACAAAGCGCATGAAATGTGGAGTGAAATGGACTTTTAAACTTCTAGGGTAGGGCAAACAGAGACCCGATTAGATCATTTTATATTATGGTTAATTTAAGAATTCAGCGTAATTCTGTCACACTTGTTCAATTTACGTCGCTCCTATCTCAGATAGCGTAGTGGGCTAGGCGGCATCTTAAAGCGCGTGGAGTGGCGAGTAAAATGCACTTTTAAACTTCTATGATAGCGCAATCAGCGACCCGATTAGATCATTTTATATTTTGGTTAATATAAGAATTCAGCGAAATTCTATCACATTTGTTCAATTTACGTCGCTCCTATTTCAGATAGCGTATTGGGCTAAGCGGCATCTCAAAGCGCATGAAATGACGAATAAAATGCACTATTAAGCTTCTACGCTAGGGCGAACAGAGACCCGATTAGATCATTTAACATTATGGTTAATAAAAGAATTCAGCAAAATTCTATCACATTTGTTCCATTTACGTCGCTCCTATTTCAGGTAGCGTACTGGGCTAGGCGGCATCTTAAAGCGCGTGGAATGATGAGTAAAATGCACTATTAAACTTCTAGGGTAGGGCAAACAGAGACCCGATCAGATCACTTCATCTTATGTTTAATTTAAGAATTTAGCGAAATTCTATCATATTTGTTCAATTTACATCGCTCCTATTTCAGATAGCGTATTGGGCTAAGCGGCATCTCAATGCGCATGAAATGGCGAGTAAAATGCATTGTTAAACTTCTAGGATAAGGCAAACGGAGACCCGATTAGACCATTTTATATTACGGTTAATATAAGAATTCAGCGTAATTCTATCACATTTGTTCAACTTACGTCGCTCCTATTTCAGATAGCGTACTGGGCTAGACGGCATATTAAAGCGCGTGGAATGGCGAGTAAAATGCACTTTTAAACTTCTATGATAGGGCAATCAGCGACCCGATTAGATCATTTTATATTTTGGTTAATATAAGAATTCAGCGAAATTCTATCACATTTGTTCAATTTACGTCGCTCCTATTTCAGATAGCGTATTGGGCTAAGCGGCATCTCAAAGCGCAAGAAATGACGAGTAAAATGCACTAACAAACTTCTAGGGTAGGGCAAACAGAGACCCGATTAGATCATTTTATATTATGGTTAATTTAAGAATTCAGCAAAATTCCATCACATTTGTGCAATTTACATCGCTCCTATTTCAGGTAGCGTATTGGGCTAAGCGGCATCTCATGGCGCATGAAATGACGAGTAAAATGCAATATTAAACTTCTGGGGTAGGGCAAACAGAGACCCGATTAGATCACTTTGTATTATGGTTAATTTAAGAATTCAGCGAAATTCTATCACATTTGTTCAATTTACGTCGCTCCTATTCAGATAGCGTATTGGGCTAAGCGGCATCTCAAAGCGCATGAAATGGCGAGTAAAATGCACTGTTAAACATCTAGGGTAAGGCAAACAGATACCCGATTAGATCATTTTATATTACGGTTAATATAAGAATTCAGCGTAATTCTATCACATTTGTTCAACTTACGTCGCTCCTATTTCAGATAGCGTACTGGGCTAGGCGGCATCTTAAAGCGCGTGGAAGGGCGAGTAAAATGCACTACTAAACTTCTAGGGTAGAGCAAACAGAGACCCGATTAGATCAATTTATATTATGGTTAATTTAAGAATTCAGCAAAATTCTATCACATTTGTTCAATTTACGTCCCTCCTATTTCTGATAGCGTACTGGGCTGGGCGGCATCTTAAAGCGCGTGGAATGTCGAGTAAAATGCACTGTTAAACTTCTAGGGTAGGGCAAACAGAGACCCGATTAGATCATTTTATATTATGGTTAATTTCAGAATTCAGCAAAATTCTGTCACATTTGTGCAATTTACATCGCTCCTATTTCAGGTAGCGTATTGGGCTAAGCAGCATCTTAAAGCGCGTGGAATGGGGAGTAAAATGCACTACTAAACTTCTATGATAGGGCAATCAGAGACCTGATTAGATCATTTTATATTTTGGTTAATATAAGAATTCAGCGAAATTGTACCACATTTGTTCAATTTACGTCGCTCCTATTTCAGATAGCGTAATGGGCTAAGCGGCATCTCAAAGCGCATGACATGGCGAGTAAAATGCACTGTTAAACTTCTAGGGTAGGGCAAACAGAGACCCGATTAGATCATTTTATATTATGGTTAATTTAAGAATTCAGCAAAATTCTATCACATTTGTTCAATTTACGTCGTTACTATTTCAGATAGCGTAATGGGCTAGGCGGCATCTTATAGCGCGTGGAATGGCGAGTGAAATGCACTATTAAACTTCCATGATAGGGTAATGAGAGACCCGATTAGACCATTTTATATTTTGGTTAATATAAGAATTCAGCGACACCCTATCACATTTGTTCAACTTACGTCGCTCCTGTTTTAGATAGCGTATTGGGCTAAGCGGCATCTCAAAGCGCATGAAGTGGCGAATAAAATGCACTATTAAACTTCTCGGCTAGGGCGAACAGAGACCCGATTAGATCATTTTACATTATTGTTAATAAAAGAATTCAGCGAAATTCTATCACATTTGTTCAATTTACGTGGCTCCTATTTCTGATAGCGTACTGTGCTAAGCGGCATCTTAAAGCGCATGAAATGATGAGTGAAATGCACTATTAAACTTCTATGATTGGGCAATCAGAGACCCGATTAGATCATTATATATTTTGGTTAATATATGAATGCAGCGAAATTCTATCGCATTTGTTCAATTTACGTCTCTCCTATTTCAGATAGCGCAGTGTGCTAAGCGGCATCTCAAAGCGCATGAAATGACGAGTGAAATGCACTATTAAACTTATACGGTAAGGCAAAGAGAGTCCCGATTAGATCATTCTATATTACGGTTAATATAAGAATTCAGCAAAATTCTGTCACATTTGTTCAATTTACGTTGCTCCTATTTCAGATAGCGTACTGGGCTGGGCGGCATCTTAAAGCGCGTGGAATGACGAGTGAAATGCACTATTAAACTTCTAGGGTAGGGCAGACAGAGTCCCGATTAGATCATTTTATATTACCGTTAATTTAAGAATTCAGCAAATTATATCACATTTGTTCTATTTACGTCGCTCATATTCCAGATAGCGTATTGGGATAAGCGGCTTCTCAAAGCGCATGAAATGGAGAACAAAATGCACTATTAAACTTCTAGGGTAATGCAAAGAGAGACCCGATTAGATCATTTTATATTACGGATAATATAAGAATTAAGCGAAATTCTATCACATTTGTTCAATTTACGTCGCTCATATTTCAGATAGCGTATTGGGCTAAGCGGCATCTCTAAGCGCATGAAATGTCGAGTGAAGTGCACTATTAAACTTCTAGGGAAAGGGAAAGAGAGACCCGATTGGATAATTTTATATTACGGTTAATATAAGAATTAAGCGTAATTCTATCACATTTGTTCAATTTACGTCACTCCTATTTCAGATAGCCTACTGGGCTAGCCGGCATCTTAAAGCGCGTTGAATAGCGAGTAAAATGCACTATTAGCCTTCTATGATAGGGCAATCAGAGACCCGATTAGATCATTTTATATTTTGGTTAATATAAGAATTCAGCGAAATCCTATCACATTTGTTCAATTTACGTCGCTCCTATTTCAGGTAGCGTATTGGGCTAAGCGGCATCTCAAAGGGCATGAAATGGCGAATAAAATGCACTATTAATCTTCTCGGCTAGGGCGAACAGAGACCCGATTAGATCATTTTATATTATGGTTAATTTAAGAATTCAGCAAAATTCTATCACATTTGTTCAATTTACGTGGCTCCTATTTCTGATAGCGTACTGTGCTAAGCGGCATCTTAAAGCGCATGAAATGATGAGTGAAATGCACTATTAAACTTCTATGATTGGGCAATCAGAGACCCGATTAGATCATTATATATGTTGGTTAATATATGAATGCAACGAAATTCTATCACATTTGTTCAATTTACGTCGCTCCTATTTCAGATAGCGTATTGGGCTAAGCGGCATCTCAAAGCGCATGAAATGACGAGTGAAATGCACTATTAAACTTCGAGGGTAGGGCGAACAAAGACCCGATTAGATCATTTTACATTACGGTTAATATAAGAATTCAGCGAAATTCTATCACATTTGTTCAATTTACGTCGCTCCTATTTCAGATAGCGTATTGGGCTAAGCGGCATCTCAAAGCGCAAGAAATGGCGAGTAAAATGTACTATTAAACTTCTAGGGTCGGGCAAACTGAGACCCGATTAGATCATTTTATATTTTGGTTAATATAAGAATTCAGCGAAATTCTATCACATTTGTTCAATTTACGTCGCTCCTATTTCAGATAGCGTATTGGGCTAAGCGGCATCTCAAAGCGCATGAAATGAGGAGTGAAATGCACTATTAAACTTCTAGGATAGGGCGAACAAAGACCCGATTAGATCATTTTACATTAAGGTTAATATAAGAATTCAGCGAAATTCTATCACATTTGTTCTATTTACGTCGCTACTATTTCAGATAGCGTATTGGGCTAAGCGGCATCTCAAAGCGCAATAAATGACGAGTAAAATGCACTAACAAACTTCTAGGGTAGGGCAAACAGAGACCCGATTAGATCACTTTGTATTATGGTTAATTTAAGAATTCAGCGAAATTCTATCACATTTGTTCAATTTACGTCGCTCCTATTTCAGATAGCGTATTGGGCTAAGCGGCATCTCAAAGCGCATGAAATGGCGAGTAAAATGCACTGTTAAACATCTAGGGTAAGGCAAACAGATACCCGATTAGATCATTTTATATTACGGTTAATATAAGAATTCAGCGTAATTCTATCACATTTGTTCAACTTACGTCGCTCCTATTTAAGATAGCGTATTGGGCTAGGCGGCATCTCAAAGAGCATGAAATGGCGAGTAAAATGCACTATTAGACTTCTATGGTAGGGCTAACAGAGACCCGATTAGATCATTTTATATTAAGGTTAATATAAGAATTCAGGGAAATTCTATCACATTTGTTCAATTTACGTCGCTCCTATGTCCGATACCGTACAGGGCTACGCGGCATCATAAAGCGCGTGGAATGGCGAGTAAAATGCACTACTAAACTTCTATGATAGGGCAATCAGAGACCCGATTAGATCATTTTATATTTTGTTTAATATAAGATTTCAGGGAAATTCTATCGCATTTGTTCAATTTACGTCGCTCCTATTTCAGATAGCGTATTCGGCTAAGCGGCATCTCAAAGCGCATGAAATGGCGAGTAAAATGCACTATTAAACTTCTAGGATAAGGCAAACAGAGACCCGATTAGATCATTTTATATTACGGTTAATATAAGAATTCAGCGTAATTCTATCACATTTGTTCAATTTACGTCGCCCCTATTTCAAATAGCGTATTGTGCTAAGCGGCATCTCAAAGCGCATGAAATGGCGAGTAAAATTCACTATTAAACTTCTAGGATAAGGCAAACAGAGACCCGATTAGATCATTTTATATTACGGTTAATATAAGAATTCAGCGTAATTCTATCACATTTGTTCAATTTACGTCGCTCCTAATTCAGATAGCGTATTCGGCTAAGCGGCATCTCAAAGCGCATGAAATGTCGAATAAAATGCACTCTTAAACTTCTAGGCTAGGGCAAACAGAGACCCGATTAGAACATTTTATATTACAGTTAATTTAAGAATTCAGCAAAATTCTATCACATTTGTTCAATTTACGTCGCTCCTATTTCAGATTGCGTATTGGGCTCGGCGGCATCTTAAAGCGCGTGGAATGGCGAGTGAAATGCACTATTAGACTTCTATGGTAGGGCGAACAGAGACCCGATTAGATCATTTTATATTATGGTTAATTTAAGAATTCAGCAAAATTCTATTACACTTGTTCAATTTACGTCGCCCGTATTTCAGATAGCGTACTGGGATAGGCGGCATCTTAAAGCGCGTGGAATGGCGAGTAAAATGCACTATTAAACTTCTAGGGTAGGGCAATCAGAGACCCGATTAGATCATTTTATATTTTGGTTAATATAAGAATTCAGCGAAATTCTATCACATTTGTTCAACTTACGTCGCTCCTATTTCAGATAGCGTATTGGGCTCGGCGGCATCTCAAAGCGCGTGGAATGGCGAGTAAAATCCACTATTAAACTTCTATGATAGGGCAAACAGAGACCCGACTAGATCATTTCATATTATGGTTAATTTAAGAATTCAGCGAAATTCTATCACATTTGTTCAATTTACGTCGCTCCTATTACAGATAGCTTATTGTGCTTAGCGGCATCTCAAAGAGCATGAAATGACGAGTGAAATGCACTATTAAACTTCTACGGTAGGGCAAACAGAGACCCGATTAGATCATTTTATATTATGGTTAATTTAAGAATTCAGCGAAGTTCTATCACATTTGTTCAATTTACGTCGCTCCTATTTCAGATAGCGTATTGGGCTAAGCGGCATCTGAAGGCGCATGAAATGGCGAGTAAAATGCACTATTAAACTTCTAGGGTTGGGCAAACAGAGACCCGATTAGATCATTTTATATTATGGTTAATTTAAGATGTCAGCTAAATTTTATCAGATCTGTTCAATTTACGTCGCTCCTATTTCAGATAGCGTACTGGGCTAACAGGCATCTGAAGGCGCATGAAATGGCGAGTAAAATGCACTATTAAACTTCTAGGGTTGGGCAAACAGAGACCCGATTAGATCATTTTATATTATGGTTAATTTAAGATGTCAGCTAAACTTTATCAGATCTGTTCAATTTACGTCGCTCCTATTTCAGATAGCGTACTGGGCTAGGCGGCATCTTAAAGCGCGTGGAATGGCGAGTAAAGTGCACTACTAAACTTCTATGATAGGGCAATCAGAGACCCGATTAGATCATTTTATATTTTGTTTAATATCAGGTTTCAGGGAATTTGTATCACATTTGTTCAATTTACGTCGCTCCTAATTCAGATAGCGTATTCGGCTAAGCGGCATCTCAAAGCGCATGAAATGTCGAATAAAATGCACTCTTAAACTTCTAGGCTAGGGCAAACAGAGACCCGATTAGATCATTTTATATTACGGTTAATTTAAGAATTCAGCAAAATTCTATCACATTTGTTCAATTTACGTCGCTCCTATTTCAGATAGCGTATTGGGCTCGGCGGCATCTTAAAGCGCGTGGAATGGCGAGTGAAATGCACTATTAGACTTCTATGGTAGGGCGAACAGAGACCCGATTAGATCATTTTATATTATGGTTAATTTAAGAATTCAGCAAAATTCTATTACACTTGTTCAATTTACGTCGCCCGTATTTCAGATAGCGTACTGGGCTAGGCGGCATCTTAAAGCGCGTGGAATGGCGAGTAAAATGCACTATTAAACTTCTAGGGTAGGGCAAACAGAGTCCCGATAAGTTCATTTTATATTATGGTTAATTTAAGAATTCAGCGAAACTCTATCACATTTGTTCAATTTATGTCGCTCCTATTTCAGATGGCGTATTGGGCTAAGCGGCATCTCAATGCGCATGAAATGGCGAGTAAAATGCACTATTAAACTTGTAGGATAAGGCAAACAGAGACCCGATTAGATCATTTTATATTACGGTTAATATAAGAATTCAGCGTAATTCTATCACATTTGTTCAACTTACGTCGCTCCTATTTCAGATAGCATACTGGGCTAGGCGGCATCTAAAAGCGCGTGGAATGGCGAGTAAAATGCACTATTAAACTTCTATGATAGGGCTATCAGAGACCCGATTAGATCATTTTATATTATGGTTAATTTAAGAACTCGGCAAAATTCTATCACATTTGTTGAACTTACGTCGCTCCTATTTCAGAGAGCGTACTGGGCTAGGCGGCATCTTAAAGCCCGTGGAATGGTGAGTAAAATGCACTATTAAGCTTCTACGCTAGGGCGAACAGAGACCCGATTAGATCATTTAACATTATGGTTAATAAAAGAATTCAGCGAAATTCTATCACATTTGTTCAATTTACATCGCTCCCATTTCAGATAGCGTATTGGGCTAAGCGGCATCTCAAAGCGCATGAAATGACGAGTACAATGCACTATTAAACTTCTAGGGTAGGGCAAACAGAGACCCGAATAGATCATTTTATATTTTGGTTAATATAAGAATTCAGCGTAATTCTGTGACATTTGTTCAACTTACGTTGCTCCTATTTCAGATAGCGTACTGGGCTAGGCGGCATCTTAAACCGCGTGGAAGGGCGAGTAAAATGCACTACTAAACTTCTATGGTAGGGCAATCGGAGTCCCGTTTAGATCATTTTATGTATTGTTTAATATAAGATTTCAGGGAAATTCTACCACATTTGTTCAATTTACGTCGCTCCTATTTCAGATAGCGTATTGGGCTAAGCGGCATCTCAAAGCGCATGAAATGGCGAGTAAAATTCACTGTTAAACTTGTAATGTAGGTGAAACAGAGACCCGATTAGATCATTTCATATTATGGTTAATTTAAGAATTCAGAAAAATTCTATCACATTTGTTCAATTTACGTCGCTCCTATTTCAGACAGCGTACTCGGATAGGCGGCATCTTAAAGCGCGTGGAATGGCGAGTAAAATGCACTATTAAACATCTATGATAGGGCAATCAGAGACCCGATCAGATCATTTTATATTTTGGTTAGTATAAGAATTCAGCGAAATTCTATCACATTTGTTTAATTTACGTCGCTCCTATTTCAGATAGCGTACTGGGCTAAGCGGCATCTCAAAGCGCATGAAATGGCGAGTAAAATGCACTATTAAACTTCTATGATAGGGCAATCAGAGACCCGATTAGATCATTTTATATTTTGGTGAATATAAGAATTCAGCGAAATTCTATCACATTTGTTCAATTTACGTCGCCCCTATTTCAGTTAGCTTATTGGGCTAAGCGGTATCACAAAGCGCATGAAACGACGAGTGAAATGCACTTTTAAACTTCTAGGGTAGGGCAAACAGAGACCCGATTAGATCATTTTATATTATGGTTAATTTAAGAATTCAGCAAAATTTTATCACATTTGTTCAATTTACGTCGCTCCTATTTCAGATAGCGTACTGGGCTGGGCGGCATCTTAAAGCGCGTGGAATGGCGAGTAAAATGCACTATGAAACTTCTATGATAGGGCAATCAGAGACCCGATTAGATCATTTTATATTACGGTTAATATAATAATTCAGCGTAATTCGGTCACACTCGTTCAACTTACGTCGCTCCTATTTCAGATAGCTTATTGGGCTAAGCGGCATCTCAAAGCGCACGAAATGGCGCGTAAAATGCACTATTAAACTTCTAGGGTAGGGCAAACAGAGACCCGATTAGATCATTTTATATTATGGTTAATTTAAGAATTCAGCAAAATTTTATCACATTTGTTCAATTTACGTCGCTCCTATTTCAGATAGCGTACTGGGCTGGGCGGCATCTTAAAGCGCGTGGAATGGCGAGTAAAATGCACTATGAAACTTCTATGATAGGGCAATCAGAGACCCGATTAGATCATTTTATATTAAGGTTATTATAAGAATTCAGCGAAATTCTATCACATTTGTTCAATTTACGTCGCTCCTATTTCAGATAGCGTACTCGGATAGGCGGCAACTTAAAGCGCGTGGAATGGCGAGTAAAATGCACTATTAAACTTCTATGATAGGGCAATCAGAGACCCGATTAGATCATTTTATATTACGGTTAATATAAGAATTCAGCGTAATCCTGTCACACTTGTTCAACTTACGTAGTTCCTATTTCAGTTAGCGTACTGGGCTAGGCGGCAACTTAAAGCGCGTGGAATGGCGAGTAAAATGCACTATTAAACTTCTATGATAGGGCAATCAGAGATCCGATTGGATTATTTTATATTTTGGTTAATATAAGAATTTAGCAAAATTCTATCACATTTGTTCAATTTACGTCGCTCCTATGTCAGATAGCGTATTGGGCTAAGCGGCATCTCAAAGCGCATGAAATGAAGAGTGAAATGCACTATTAAACTCTAGGGTAGGGCGAACAAAGACCCGATTAGATCATTTTACATTAAGGTTAATATAAGAATTCAGCGAAATTCTATCACATTTGTTCAATTTACGTCGCTCCTATTTCAGATAGCGAATTGTGCTAAGGGGCATCTCAAAGCGCAAGAAATGGCGAGTAAAATGCACTATTAAACTTCTAGGGTAGGGTAAACAGAGACCCCATTAGATCATTTTATATTCTGGTTAATTTAATAATTCAGCGAAATTCTATCACATTTGTTCAATTTACGTCGCTGCTATTTCAGATAGCGTACTGGGCTAGGCGGAATCTTAAAGCGCGTGGAATGGCGAGTGAAATGCACTATTAAACTTCTATGATAGGGCAATCAGAGACCCGATTAGATCATTTTATGTTTTGGTTAATACAAGAATACAGCGAAATTCTATCACATTTGTTCAATTTACGTCGCTCCTATTGCAGATAGCTTATTGGGCTAAGCGGCATCTCAAAGCGCATGAAATGGCGAGTAAAATGCACTAGTAAACTTCTAGGGTAAGGCAAACAGAGACCCGATTAGATCATTTTATATTACGGTTAATATAAGAATTCTGCGTAAATGTATCACATTTGTTCAACATACGTCGCTAATATTTCAGATAGTGCATTGGGCTAAGCGGCACCTTAAAGCGCGTGGAATGGCGAGTAAAATGCACTATTAAACTTCTATGATAGGGCAATCAGAGACCCGATTAGATCATTTTATATTTTGGTAAATATAAGAATTCAGCGAAATTCTATCACATTTGTTCAATTTACGTCGCTCCTATTTCAGATAGCTTATTGGGCTAAGCGGCATCACAAAGCGCATGAAATGTGGAGTGAAATGGACTTTTAAACTTCTAGGGTAGGGCAAACAGAGACCCGATTAGATCATTTTATATTATGGTTAATTTAAGTATTCAGCAAAATTCTATCACATTTGTTCAATTTACGTCGCTCCTATTTCAGATAGCGTACTGGGCTAGGCGGCATCTTAAAGCGCGTGGAATGGCGAGTAAAATGCACTATTAAACTTATATGATGGGGCAATCAGAGACCCGATTAGATCATTTTATATTACGGTTAATATAAGAATTCAGCATAATTCTGTCACACTTGTTCAACTTACGTAGCTCCTATTTCAGTTAGCGTACTGGGCTAGGCGGCAACTTAAAGCGCGTGGAATGGCGAGTAAAATGCACTATTAAACTTCTATGACAGGGCAATCAGAGATCCGATTAGATCATTTTATATTTTGGTTAATATAAGAATTTAGCAAAATTCTATCACATTTGTTCGATTTACGTCGCTCCTATTTCAGATAGCTTATTGGGCTAAGCGGCATCTCAAAGGGTATGAAATGACGAGTGAAATGCACTATTAAACGTCTAGGGTTGGGCAAACAGAGACCCCATTAGATCATTTTATATTCTGGTTAATTTAAGAATTCAGCGAAATTCTATCACATTTGTTCAATTTACGTCGCTGCTATTTCAGATAACGTATTGGGCTAAGCGGCATTTCAAAGCGCATGAAATGGCGATTAAAATGCACTGTTAAACTTGTAATGTAGGTCAAACAGAGACCCGATTAGATCATTTCATATTATGGTTAATTTAAGAATTCAGAAAAATTCTATCACATTTGTTCAATTTACGTCGCTCCTATTTCAGATAGCGTACTCGGATAGGCGGCATCTTAAAGCGCGTGGAATGTCGAGTAAAATGCACTATTAAACATCTATGATAGGGCAATCAGAGTCCCGATTAGATCATTTTATATTTTGGTTAATATAAGAATTCAGCGAAATTCTATCACATTTGTTTAATTTACGTCGCTCCTATTTCAGATAGCTTATTGGGCTAAGCGGCATCTCAAAGCGCATGAAATGGCGAGTAAAATGCACTATTAAACTTCTAGGGTAGGGCAATCAGAGACCCGATTAGATCATTTTATGTTATGGTTAATTTAAGAATTCAGCAAAATTCTATCACATTTGTTCAACTTACGTCGCTCCTATTTCAGATAGCGTACTGGGCTAGGCGGAACCTTTAAGCGCGTGGAATGGCGAGTAAAATGCACTATTAAACTTCTATGATAGGGCAATCAGAGACCCGATTAGATCATTTTATATTTTGGTGAATATAAGAATTCAGCGAAATTCTATCACATTTGTTCAATTTACGTCGCTCCTGTTTCAGATAGCGTATTGGGCTATCGGCATCTCGAAGCGCATGATACGGCGAGTAAAATGCACTATTAAACTTCTAGGGTAGGGCAATCAGAGACCCGATTAGATCATTTTATATTATGGTTAATTTAAGAATTCAGCAAAATTCTATCACATTTGTTCAATTTACGTCGATCCTATTTCAGATAGCGTACTGGGCTAGGCGGCATCTTAAAGCGCGTGGAACGGCGAGTAAAATGCACTATTAAACTTCTATGATAGGGCAATTAGAGACCCGATTAGATTATTTCATATTTTGGTTAATATAAGAATTCAGCGAAATTCTATCACATTTGTTCGATTTACGTCGCTCCTATTTCAGATAGCTTATTGGGCTAAGCGGCATCTCGAAGGGCATGAAATGAAGAGTGAAATGCACTATTAAACTCTAGGGTAGGGCGAACAAAGACCCGATTAGATCATTTTACATTAAGGTTAATATAAGAATTCAGCGAAATTCTATCACACTTGTTCAATTTACGTCGCTCCTATTTCAGATAGCGAATTGTGCTATGCGGCATCTCAAAGCGCAAGAAATGGCGAGTAAAATGCACTATTAAACTTCTAGGGTAGGGCAAACAGAGACCCCATTAGATCATTTTATATTCTGGTTAATTTAAGAATTCAGCGAAATTCTATCACATTTGTTCAATTTACGTCGCTGCTATTTCAGATAGCGTATTGGGCTAAGCGGCATCTCAAAGCGCATGAAATGGCGATTAAAATGCACTGTTAAACTTGTAATGTAGGTCAAACAGAGACCCGATTAGATCATTTCATATTATGGTTAATTTAAGAGTTCAGAAAAATTCTATCACATTTGTTCAATTTACGTCGCTCCTATTTCAGATAGCGTACTCGGATAGGCGGCATCTTAAAGCGCGTGGAATGGCGAGTAAAATGCACTATTAAACATCTATGATAGGGCAATCACAGACCCGATTAGATCATTTTATATTTTGGTTAATATAAGAATTCAGCGAAATTCTATCACATTTGTTCAATTTACGTCGCCCCTATTTCAGATAGCTTATTGGGCAAAGCGGCATCACAGAGCGCATGAAATGACGAGTGAAATGCACTTTTAAACTTCTAGGGTAGGGCAAACAGAGACCCGATTAGATCATTTTATATTATGGTTAATTTAAGAATTCAGCAAAATTTTATCACATTTGTTCAATTTACGTCGCTCCTATTTCAGATAGCGTACTGGGCTAGGCGGCATCATAAAGCGCGTGGAATGGCGAGTAAAGTGCACTATTAAACTTCTAGGATAAGGCAAACAGAGACCCGATTAGATCATTTTATATTACGGTTAATATAAGAATTCAGCATAATTCTGTCACATTTGTTCAACTTACGTAGCTCCTATTTCAGATAGCGTACTGGGCTAGGCGGCAACTTAAAGCGCGTGGAATGGCGAGTAAAATGCACTATTAAACTTCTATGATAGGGCAATGAGAGACCCGTTTAGATCATTTTATATTTTGTTTAATATAAGATTTCAGGGAAATTCTATCACATTTGTTCAATTTACGTCGCTCCTATTTCAGATAGCGTATTGGGCTAAGCGGCATCTCAAAGCGCATGAAATGACGCGAGAAATGCACTATTAAACTTCTTGGGTAGGGCGAACAGAGACCCGATTACATCATTTTATATTTTGGTGAATATAAGGATTCAGCGAAATTCTATCACATTTGTTCAATTTACGTCGCTCCTATTTCAGATAGCTTATTGGGCTATGCGGCATCACAAAGCGCATGAAATGACGAGTGAAACGCACATTTAAACTTCTAGGGTAGGGCGAACAAAGACCCGATTAGATCATTTTACATTAAGGTTAATATAAGAATTCAGCGAAATTCTATCACATTTGTTCAATTTACGTTGCTCCTATTTCAGATAGCGCATTGGGCTAAGCTGCATCTCAAAGCGCAAGAAATGGCGAGTAAAATGCACTATTAAACTTCTAGGGTATGGCAAACAGAGACCCGATTAGATCATTTTATATTATAGTTAATTTAACAATTCAGCGAAATTCTATCACATTTGTTCAATTTACGTCACTCCTATTTCAGATAGCGTATTGGGCTAAGCGGCATCTCAAAGCGCATGAAATGGCGAGTAAAATGCACTATTAAACTTCTAGGATAAGGCAAACAGAGACCCGATTAGATCATTTTATATTGCGGTTAATATAAGAATTCTGCGTAATTCTGTCACATTTGTTCAAGTTACGTAGCTCCTATTTCATATAGCGAATTGGGCTAAGCGGCATCTCAAAGCGCATGAAATGGCGAGTAAAATGCACTAGTAAACTTCTAGGGTAAGGCAAACAGAGACCCGATTAGATCATTTTATATTACGGTTAATATAAGAATTCTGCGTAAATGTATCACATTTGTTCAACATACGTCGCTAATATTTCAGATAGTGTATTGGGCTAAGCGGCACCTTAAAGCGCGTGGAATGGCGAGTAAAATGCACTATTAAACTTCTATGATAGGGCAATCAGAGACCCGATTAGATCATTTTATATTACGGTTAATATAAGAATTCAGCATAATTCTGTCACACTTGTTCAACTTACGTAGCTCCTATTTCAGCTAGCGTACTGGGCTAGGCGGCAACTTAAAGCGCGTGGAATGGCGAGTAAAATGCACTATTAAACTTCTATGACAGGGCAATCAGAGATCCGATTAGATCATTTTATATTTTGGTTAATATAAGAATTTAGCAAAATTCTATCACATTTGTTCGATTTACGTCGCTCCTATTTCAGATAGCTTATTGGGCTAAGCGGCATCTCAAAGGGCATGAAATGACGAGTGAAATGCACTATTAAACTCTAGGGTAGGGCGAACAAAGACCCGATTAGATCATTTTACATTAAGGTTAATATAAGAATTCAGCGCAATTCTATCACATTTGTTCAATTTACGTCGCTCCTATTTCAGATAGCGAATTGGGCTATGCGGCATCTCAAAGCGCAAGAAATGGCGAGTAAAATGCACTATTAAACTTCTAGGGTAGGGCAATCAGAGACCCGATTAGATCATTTTATGTTATGGTTAATTTAAGAATTCAGCAAAATTCTATCACATTTGTTCAACTTACGTCGCTCCTATTTCAGATAGCGTACTGGGCTAGGCGGAATCTTTAAGCGCGTGGAATGGCGAGTAAAATGCACTATTAAACTTCTATGATAGGGCAATCGGAGACCCGATTAGATCATTTTATATTTTGGTGAATATAAGAATTCAGCGGAATTCTATCACATTTGTTTAATTTACGTCGCTCCTATTTCAGATAGCGTATTGGGCTAAGCGGCATCTCAAAGCGCATGAAATGGCGAGTAAATTGCACTATTAAACTTCTAGGGTAGGGCAATCACAGACCCGATTAGATCATTTTATGTTATGGTTAATTTAAGAATTCAGCAAATTCTATCACATTTGTTCAACTTACGTCGCTCCTATTTCAAATAGCGTACTGGGCTAGGCGGAACCTTTAAGCGCGTGGAATGGCGAGTAAAATGCACTATTAAACTTCTATGATAGGGCAATCAGAGACCCGATTAGATCATTTTATATTTTGGTGAATATAAGAATTCAGCGAAATTCTATCACATTTGTTCAATTTACGTCGCTCCTATTTCAGATAGCGTATTGGGCTATCGGCATCTCGAAGCGCATGATACGGCGAGTAAAATGCACTATTAAACTTCTAGGGTAGGGCAATCAGAGACCCGATTAGATCATTTTATATTATGGTTAATTTAAGAATTCAGCAAAATTCTATCACATTTGTTCAATTTACGTCGTTCCTATTTCAGATAGCGTACTGGGCTAGGCGGCATCTTAAAGCGCGTGGAACGTCGAGTAAAATGCACTATTAAACTTCTATGATAGGGCAATCAGAGACCCGATTAGATTATTTCATATTTTGGTTAATATAAGAATTCAGCGTAATTCTGTCACACTTGTTCAACTTACGTAGCTCCTATTTCAGTTATCGTACTGGGCTAGGCGGCAACTTAAAGCGCGTGGAATGGCGATTAAAATGCACTGTTAAACTTGTAATGTAGGTCAAACAGAGACCCGATTAGATCATTTCATATTATGGTTAATTTAAGAATTCAGAAAAATTCTATCACATTTGTTCAATTTACGTCGCTCCTATTTCAGATAGCTTATTGGGCAAAGCGGCATCACAAAGCGCATGAAATGTGGAGTGAAATGGACTTTTAAACTTCTAGGGTAGGGCAAACAGAGACCCGATTAGATCATTTTATATTACGGTTAATTTAAGTATTCAGCAAAATTCAATCACATTTGTTCAATTTACGTCGCTCCTATTTCAGATAGCGTACTGGGCTAGGCGGCATCTTAAAGCGCGTGGAATGGCGAGTAAAATGCACTATTAAACTTCTATGATAGGGCAATCAGAGACCCGATTAGATCATTTTATATTACGGTTAATATAAGAATTCAGCATAATTCTGTCACACTTGTTCAACTTACGTAGCTCCTATTTCAGTTAGCGTACTGGGCTAGGCGGCAACTTAAACCGCGTGGAATGGCGAGTAAAATGCACTATTAAACTTCTATGACAGGGCAATCAGAGATCCGATTAGATCATTTTATATTTTGGTTAATATAAGAATTTAGCAAAATTCTATCACATTTGTTCAATTTACGTCGCTCCTATGTCAGATAGCGTATTGGGCTAAGCGGCATCTCAAAGCGCATTAAATGGCGATTAAAATGCACTGTTAAACTTGTAATGTAGGTCAAACAGAGACCCGATTAGATCATTTCATATTATGGTTAATTTACGAATTCAGAAAAATTCTATCACATTTGTTCAATTTACGTCGCTCCTATTTCAGATAGCGTACTCGCATAGGCGGCATCTTAAAGCGCGTGGAATGGCGAGTAAAATGCACTATTAAACATCTATGATAGGGCAATCACAGACCCGATTAGATCATTTTATATTTTGGTTAATATAAGAATTCAGCGAAATTCTATCACATTTGTTCAATATACGTCGCTCCTATTTCAGATAGCTTATTGGGCAAAGCGGCATCACAAAGCGCATGAAATGACGAGTGAAATGCACTTTTAAACTTCTAGGGTAGGGCAAACAGAGACCCGATTAGATCATTTTATATTATGGTTAATTTAAGAATTCAGCAAAATTTTATCACATTTGTTCAATTTACGTCGCTCCTATTTCAGATAGCGTACGGGCTAGGCGGCATCTTAAAGCGCGTGGAATGACGAGTAAAATGCACTATTAAACTTCTATGATAGGGCAATCAGAGACCGGATTAGATCATTTTATATTGCGGTTAATATAAGAATTCAGCGTAACTCTGTCACATTTGTTCAACTTACGTAGCTCCTATTTCAGATAGCGTACAGGGCTAGATGGCATCTTAAAGCGCGTGGAATGGCGAGTAAAATGCACTATTAAACTTCAATGATAGGGCAATCAGAGACCCGATTAGATCATTTTATATTACGGTTAATATAAGAATTCAGCGTAATTCTATCACATTTGTTCAACTTACGTCGCTCCTATTTCAGATAGTTTATTGGGCTAAGCGGCATCTCAAAGCGCATGAAATGGCGAGTGAAATGCACTATTAAACATCTATGATAGGGCAATCAGAGTCCCGATTAGATCATTTTATATTTTGGTTAATATAAGAATTCAGCAAAATTCTATCACATTTGTTCAATTTACGTCGCTCCTATTTCAGATAGCGTACTGGGCTAGGCGGCATCTTAAAGCGCGTGGAATGGCGAGTAAAATGCAGTATTAAACTTCTATGATAGGGCAATCAGAGAGCCGATTAGATCATTTTATATTTTGGTTAATATAAGAATTCAGCGAAATTCTATCACATTTGTTCAATTTACGTCGCTCCTATTTCAGATAGCGTATTGGTCTAAGCGGCATCTCAAAGCGCATGAAATGGCGAGTAAAATGCACTGTTAAACTTCTAGGGTAGGGCAAACAGAGGCCCGATTAGATCATTCATATTATGGTTTATTTAAGAATTCAGAAAAATTCTATCACATTTGTTCAATTTACGTCGCTCCTATTTCAGATAGCTTATTGGGATAAGCGGCATCTCAAAGCGCATGAAATGACGAGTGAAATGCACTATTAATCGTCTAGGGTAGGGCGAACAGAGAACCGATTAGATCATTTTACATTAAGAATAATATAAGAATTCAGCGAGATTCTCTCACATTTGTTCAATTTACGTCGCTGATATTTCAGATAGCGTATTGGGCTAAGCGGCATCTCAAAGCGCATGAAATGGCGAGTAAAATGCACTATTAAACTTCTAGGGTAGGGCAATCAGAGTCCCGATTAGATCATTTTATATTTTGGTTAATATAAGAATTCAGCAAAATTCTATCACATTTGTTCAATTTACGTCGCTCCTATTTCAGAAAGCGTACTGGGCTAGGCGGCATATTAAAGCGCGTGGAATGGCGAGTAAAATGCACCCTTAAACTTCTATGATAGGGCAATCAGAGTCCCGTTTAGATCATTTTATATTATGGTTAATCTAAGAATGCAGCGAAATTCTATCACATTTGTTCAATTTACGTCGCTCCTATTTCAGATAGCTTATAGGGCTAGGCGGCATCTCAAGGCGCATGAAATGACGAGTGAAATGCACTAGTAATCTTCTAGGGTAGGGCGAACAGAGACCCGGTTACATCATTTTATATTATGGTTAATTTAAGAATTCGGCAAAATTCTATCACATTTGTTCAATTCACGTCGCTCCTATTTCAGATAGCGTACTGGGCTAGGCGGCATCTTAAAGCGCATGAAATGTCGAGAAAATGCACTATTTAACTTCTAGGATAAGGCGAACAGAGACCCGACTAGATCATTTTACATTAAGATTAATATAAGAATTCAGGGAAATTCTATCACGTTTGTTCAATTTACGACGCTCCTATTTCAGATAGCGTACTGGGCTAGGCGGCAACTTAAAGCGCGTGGAATGGCGAGTAAAATGCACGATTAAACTTCTATGATAGGGCAATCAGAGACCCGATTAGATCATTTTATATTACGGTTAATATAAGAATTCAGCGTAATTCTGTCACATTTGTTCAACTTACGCCGCTCCTATTTCAGATAGCGTACTGGGCTGCGCGGCATCGTAAAGTGCGTGGAAGGGCGAGTAAAATGCGCTACTAAACTTCTATGATAGGGCAATCAGAGAGCCGATTAGATCATTTTATATTTTGGTTAATATAAGAATTCAGGGAAATTCTATCACATTTGTTCAATTTACGTCGCTCCTATTTCAGATAGCTTATTGAGCTAAGCGGCATCTCAAAGCGCATAAAATGTCGAGTGAAATGCACTATTAAACTTCTAGGATAAGGCAAACAGAGACCCGATAGGATCATTTTATATTACGGTTAATATAAGAATTCAGCGTAATTCTATCACATTTGTTCAACTTACGTCGCTCCTATTTCAGATAGCATACTGGGTTAGGCGGCATCTTAAAGCGCGTGGAATGGCGAGTATAATGCACTATTCAACTTCTATGATAGGGCAATCAGCGACCCGATTAGATCATTTTATATTTTGGTTAATATAAGGATTCAGCGTAATTCTATCACATTTGTTTAATTTACGTCGCTCCTATTTCAGATAGCGTATTGGGCTAAGCTGCATCTCAAAGCGCAAGAAATGGCTCGTAAAATGCACTATTAAACTTCTAGGGTAGGGCAAACAGAGACCGGATTAGATCATTTTATATTTTGGTTAATATAAGAATTCAGCGAAATTCTATCACATTTGTTCAATTTACGTCGCTCCTATTTCAGATAGCGTATTGGGCTAAGCGGCATCTCAAAGTGCATGAAATGGCGAGTAAAATGCACTATTAAACTTCTAGGATAAGGCAAAGAGAGACCCGATTAGATCATTTTATATTACGGTTAATATAAGAATTCAGCGTAATTCTCTGACATTTGTTCAACTTACGTAGCTCCTATATCAGATAGCGTACTGGGCTAGACGGCATCTTAAAGCGCGTGGAATGGCGAGTACAATGCACTGTTAAACTTCTAGGGTAGGGCAAACAGAGACCCGATTAGATCATTTTATATTATGGTTAATTTAAGAATTCAGCGAAATTGTATCACATTTGTTCAATTTACGTCGCTCCTATTTCAGATAGCGTCCTGGGCTAGGCGGAATCTTAAAGCGAGTGGAATGGCGAGTAAAATGCACTATTAAACTTCTAGGGTAGGGCGATCAGAGACCCGATTAGATCATTTTATATTTTGGTTAATACAAGAATTCAGCGAAATTCTATCACATTTGTTCAATTTACGTCGCTCCTATTTCAGATAGCGAATTGGGCTAAGCGGCATCTCAAAGCGCAAGAAATGGCGAGTAAAGTGCACTATTAAACTTCTAGGATAAGGCAAACAGAGACCCGATTAGATCATTTTATATTACGGTTAATATAAGAATTCAGCATAATTCTGTCACATTTGTTCAACTTACGTAGCTCCTATTTCAGATAGCGTACTGGGCTAGGCGGCAACTTAAAGCGCGTGGAATGGCGAGTAAAATGCACTATTAAACTTCTATGATAGGGCAATCAGAGACCCGTTTAGATCATTTTATATTTTGTTTAATATAAGATTTCAGCGAAATTCTATCACATTTGTTCAATTTACGTCACTCCTATTTCAGATAGCGTATTGGGCTAAGCGGCATCTCAAAGCGCATGAAATGGCGAGTAAAATGCACTATTAAACTTCTAGGGTAAGGCAAAGAGAGACCCGATTAGATCATTTTATATTGCGGTTAATATAAGAATTCAGCGTAATTCTGTCACATTTGTTCAAGTTACGTAGCTCCTATTTCAGATAGCGAATTGGGCTAAGCGGCATCTCAAAGTGCATGAAATGGCGAGTAAAATGCACTAGTAAACTTCTAGGGTAAGGCAAACAGAGACCCGATTAGATCATTTTATATTACGCTTAATATAAGAATTCTGCGTAAATGTATCACATTTGTTCAACATACGTCGCTAATATTTCAGATAGTGTATTGGGCTAAGCGGCACCTTAAAGCGCGTGGAATGGCGAGTAAAATGCACTATTAAACTTCTATGATAGGGCAATCAGAGACCCGATTAGATCATTTTATATTTTGGTAAATATAAGAATTCAGCGAAATTCTATCACATTTGTTCAATTTACGTCGCTCCTATTTCAGATAGCGTACTGGGCTAGGCGGCATCTTAAAGCGCGTGGAATGACGAGTAAAATGCACTGTTAAACTTCTAGGGTAGGGCAAACAGAGACCTGATTAGATCATTTACATTATGGTTAATTTATCAATTCAGCGAAATTCTATCACATTTGTTCAATTTACGTCACTCCTATTTCAGATAGCGTATTGGGCTAAGCGGCAACTCAAAGCGCATGAAATGGCGAGAAAATGCACTATTAAACTTCTAGGATAAGGCAAACAGAGACCCGATTAGATCATTTTATATTGCGGTTAATATAAGAATTCAGCGTAACTCTGTCACATTTGTTCAACTTACGTAGCTCCTATTTCAGATAGCGTACTGGGCTAGGCGGCATCTTAAAGCGCGTGGAATGGCTAGCAAATGCACTATTAAACTTCTATGATAGGGCAATCAGAGACCCGACTAGATCATTTTATATTTTGGTTAATATAAGAATTCAGCGAAATTCTATCACATTTGTTCAATTTACGTCGCTCCTATTTCAGATAGCTCATTGGGCTATGCGGCATCGCAAAGCGCATGAAATGACGAGTGAAATGCACTATTAAACTTCTAGGGTAGGGTAAACAGAGACCCGATTAGATCATTTCATATTATGGTTTATTTAAGAATTCAGAAAAATTCTATCACATCTGTTCAATTTACGTCGCTCCTATTTCAGATAGCTTATTGGGCTAAGCGGCATCTCAAAGCGCATGAAATGACGAGCGAAATGCACTATTAAACTTCTATGATAGGGCAAACAGAGCCCCGATTAGGTCATTTTATATTTTGGTTAATACAAGAACTCAGCGAAGTTCTATCACATTTGTTCCATTTACGTCGCTCCTATTTCAGATAGCTTATTGGGATAAGCGGCATCTCAAAGCGCATGAAATGACGAGTGAAATGCACTGTTAAACTTCTAGGGTAGGGCAAACAGAGACCCGATTAGATCATTTTATATTATGGTTAATTTAAGAATTCTGCACAATTCTATCACATTTGTTCAATTTACGTCGTTCCTATTTCAGATAGCGTGCTGGGCTAAGCGGCATCTCAAAGCGCATGAAATGGCGACTAAAATGCATTATTAAACTTCTAGGGTAGGGCAATCAGAGACCCGATTAGATCATTTTATATTACGGTTAATATAAGAATTCAGCAAAATTCTATCACATTTGTTCAATTTACGTCGCTCCTATTTCAGATAGCTTATAGGGCTAAGCGGCATCTCAAAGCGCATGAAATGACGAGTGAAATGCACTATTGAACTTCTAGGGTAGGGCGAACAAAGACCTGATTAGATCATTTTACATTAAGGTTAATATAAGAATTCAGCGAAATTCTATCACATCTGTTCAACATACGTCGCTCCTATTTCAGATAGCGTACTGGGCTAGGCGGCATCTTAAAGCGCGTGGAATGGCGAGTAAAATGCACTATTAAACTTCTATGATAGGGCAATCAGAGACCCGATTAGATCATTTTGTATTTTGGTTAATATAAGAATTCAGCGAAATTCAATCACATTTGTTCAATTTACGTCGCTCCTATTTCAGATAGCGTATTGGGCTAAGCGCCATCTCAAAGCGCATCGATTGACGAGTGAAATGCACTATTAAACTTCTAGGGTAGGGCGAACAGAGACCCGAACAGATCATTTTATATTACGGTTAATATAAGAATTCAGCGTAATTCTATCACATTTGTTCAACTTACGTCGCTCCTATTTCAGATAGTGTACTGGGCTAGGCGGCATCTTAAAGCGCGTGGAATCGCGAGTAAAATGCACTATTAAACATCTATGATAGGGCAATCAGAGACCCGATTAGATCATTTTATATTTTGTTTAATATAAGAATTCAGCGAAATTCTATCACATTTGTTCAATTTACGTCGCTCCTATTTCAGATAGCGTACTGGGCTGGGCGGCATCTTAAAGCGCGTGGAATGACGAGTAAAATGCACTGTTAAACTTCTAGGGTAGGGCAAACAGAGACCTGATTAGATCATTTACATTATGGTTAATTTATCAATTCAGCGAAATTCTATCACATTTGTTCAATTTACGTCACTCCTATTTCAGATAGCGTATTGGGCTAAGCGGCATCTCAAAGCGCATGAAATGGCGAGAAAATGCACTATTAAACTTCTAGGATAAGGCAAACAGAGACCCGATTAGATCATTTTATATTGCGGTTAATATAAGAATTCAGCGTAACTCTGTCACATTTGTTCAACTTACGTAGCTCCTATTTCAGATAGCGTACTGGGCTAGGCGGCATCTTAAAGCGCGTGGAATGGCTAGCAAATGCACTATTAAACTTCTATGATAGGGCAATCAGAGACCCGACTAGATCATTTTATATTTTGGTTAATATAAGAATTCAGCGAAATTCTATCACATTTGTTCAATTTACGTCGCTCCTATTTCAGATAGCTCATTGGGCTATGCGGCATCGCAAAGCGCATGAAATGACGAGTGAAATGCACTATTAAACTTCTAGGGTAGGGTAAACAGAGACCCGATTAGATCATTTCATATTATGGTTTATTTAAGAATTCAGAAAAATTCTATCACATCTGTTCAATTTACGTCGCTCCTATTTCAGATAGCGTATTGGGCTAAGCGGCATCTCAAAGCGCATGAAATGACGAGTGAAATGCACTATTAAACTTCTATGATAGGGCAAAGAGAGCCCCGATTAGGTAATTTTATATTTTGGTTAATACAAGAACTCAGCGAAATTCTATCACATTTGTTCCATTTACGTCGCTCCTATTTCAGATAGCTTATTGGGATAAGCGGCATCTCAAAGCGCATGAAATGACGAGTGAAATGCACTGTTAAACTTCTAGGGTAGGGCAAACAGAGACCCGATTAGATCATTTTATATTATGGTTAATTTAAGAATTCTGCACAATTCTATCACATTTGTTCAATTTACGTCGTTCCTATTTCAGATAGCGTGCTGGGCTAAGCGGCATCTCAAAGCGCATGAAATGGCGACTAAAATGCATTATTAAACTTCTAGGGTAGGGCAATCAGAGACCCGATTAGATCATTTTATATTATGGTTAATTTAAGAATTCAGCAAAATTCTATCACATTTGTTCAATTTACGTCGCTCCTATTTCAGATAGCTTATAGGGCTAAGCGGCATCTCAAAGCGCATGAAATGACGAGTGAAATGCACTATTGAACTTCTAGGGTAGGGCGAACAAAGACCTGATTAGATCATTTTACATTAAGGTTAATATAAGAATTCAGCGAAATTCTATCACATCTGTTCAACATTCGTCGCTCCTATTTCAGATAGCGTACTGGGCTAGGCGGCATCTTAAAGCGCGTGGAATGGCGAGTAAAATGCACTATTAAACTTCTATGATAGGGCAATCAGAGACCCGATTAGATCATTTTGTATTTTGGTTAATATAAGAATTCAGCGAAATTCAATCACATTTGTTCAATTTACGTCGCTCCTATTTCAGATAGCGTATTGGGCTAAGCGCCATCTCAAAGCGCATCGAATGACGAGTGAAATGCACTATTAAACTTCTAGGGTAGGGCGAACAGAGACCCGAACAGATCATTTTATATTACGGTTAATATAAGAATTCAGCGTAATTCTATCACATTTGTTCAACTTACGTCGCTCCTATTTCAGATAGTGTACTGGGCTAGGCGGCATCTTAAAGCGCGTGGAATCGCGAGTAAAATGCACTATTAAACTTCTATGATAGGGCAATCAGAGACCCGATTAGATCATTTTATATTTTGGTGAATATAAGAATTCAGCGAAATTCTATCACATTTGTTCAATTTACGTCGCTCCTATTTCAGATAGCGTACTGGGCTGGGCGGCATCTTAAAGCGCGTGGAATGACGAGTAAAATGCACTGTTAAACTTCTAGGGTAGGGCAAACAGAGACCTGATTAGATCATTTACATTATGGTTAATTTATCAATTCAGCGAAATTCTATCACATTTGTTCAATTTACGTCACTCCTATTTCAGATAGCGTATTGGGCTAAGCGGCATCTCAAAGCGCATGAAATGGCGAGAAAATGCACTATTAAACTTCTAGGATAAGGCAAACAGAGACCCGATTAGATCATTTTATATTGCGGTTAATATAAGAATTCAGCGTAACTCTGTCACATTTGTTCAACTTACGTAGCTCCTATTTCAGATAGCGTACTGGGCTAGGCGGCATCTTAAAGCGCGTGGAATGGCTAGCAAATGCACTATTAAACTTCTATGATAGGGCAATCAGAGACCCGACTAGATCATTTTATATTTTGGTTAATATAAGAATTCAGCGAAATTCTATCACATTTGTTCAATTTACGTCGCTCCTATTTCAGATAGCTCATTGGGCTATGCGGCATCGCAAAGCGCATGAAATGACGAGTGAAATGCACTATTAAACTTCTAGGGTAGGGTAAACAGAGACCCGATTAGATCATTTCATATTATGGTTTATTTAAGAATTCAGAAAAATTCTATCACATCTGTTCAATTTACGTCGCTCCTATTTCAGATAGCTTATTGGGCTAAGCGGCATCTCAAAGCGCATGAAATGACGAGCGAAATGCACTATTAAACTTCTATGATAGGGCAAACAGAGCCCCGATTAGGTCATTTTATATTTTGGTTAATACAAGAACTCAGCGAAGTTCTATCACATTTGTTCCATTTACGTCGCTCCTATTTCAGATAGCTTATTGGGATAAGCGGCATCTCAAAGCGCATGAAATGACGAGTGAAATGCACTGTTAAACTTCTAGGGTAGGGCAAACAGAGACCCGATTAGATCATTTTATATTATGGTTAATTTAAGAATTCTGCACAATTCTATCACATTTGTTCAATTTACGTCGTTCCTATTTCAGATAGCGTGCTGGGCTAGGCGGCATCTCAAAGCGCATGAAATGGCGACTAAAATGCATTATTAAACTTCTAGGGTAGGGCAATCAGAGACCCGATTAGATCATTTTATATTACAGTTAATTTATGAATTCAGCAAAATTCTATCACATTTGTTCAATTTACGTCGCTCCTATTTCAGATAGCTTATAGGGCTAAGCGGCATCTCAAAGCGCATGAAATGACGAGTGAAATGCACTATTGAACTTCTAGGGTAGGGCGAACAAAGACCTGATTAGATCATTTTACATTAAGGTTAATATAAGAATTCAGCGAAATTCTATCACATCTGTTCAACATACGTCGCTCCTATTTCAGATAGCGTACTGGGCTAGGCGGCATCTTAAAGCGCGTGGAATGGCGAGTAAAATGCACTATTAAACTTCTATGATAGGGCAATCAGAGACCCGATTAGATCATTTTGTATTTTGGTTAATATAAGAATTCAGCGAAATTCAATCACATTTGTTCAATTTACGTCGCTCCTATTTCAGATAGCGTATTGGGCTAAGCGCCATCTCAAAGCGCATCGATTGACGAGTGAAATGCACTATTAAACTTCTAGGGTAGGGCGAACAGAGACCCGAACAGATCATTTTATATTACGGTTAATATAAGAATTCAGCGTAATTCTATCACATTTGTTCAACTTACGTCGCTCCTATTTCAGATAGTGTACTGGGCTAGGCGGCATCTTAAAGCGCGTGGAATCGCGAGTAAAATGCACTATTAAACATCTATGATAGGGCAATCAGAGACCCGATTAGATCATTTTATATTTTGTGAATATAAGAATTCAGCGAAATTCTATCACATTTGTTCAATTTACGTCGCTCCTATTTCAGATAGCGTACTGGGCTGGGCGGCATCTTAAAGCGCGTGGAATGACGAGTAAAATGCACTGTTAAAATTCTAGGGTAGGGCAAACAGAGACCTGATTAGATCATTTACATTATGGTTAATTTATCAATTCAGCGAAATTCTATCACATTTGTTCAATTTACGTCACTCCTATTTCAGATAGCGTATTGGGCTAAGCGGCATCTCAAAGCGCATGAAATGGCGAGAAAATGCACTATTAAACTTCTAGGATAAGGCAAACAGAGACCCGATTAGATCATTTTATATTGCGGTTAATATAAGAATTCAGCGTAACTCTGTCACATTTGTTCAACTTACGTAGCTCCTATTTCAGATAGCGTACTGGGCTAGGCGGCATCTTAAAGCGCGTGGAATGGCTAGCAAATGCACTATTAAACTTCTATGATAGGGCAATCAGAGACCCGACTAGATCATTTTATATTTTGGTTAATATAAGAATTCAGCGAAATTCTATCACATTTGTTCAATTTACGTCGCTCCTATTTCAGATAGCTCATTGGGCTATGCGGCATCGCAAAGCGCATGAAATGACGAGTGAAATGCACTATTAAACTTCTAGGGTAGGGTAAACAGAGACCCGATTAGATCATTTCATATTATGGTTTATTTAAGAATTCAGAAAAATTCTATCACATTTGTTCAATTTACGTCGCTCCTATTTCAGATAGCTTATTGGGCTAAGCGGCATCTCAAAGCGCATGAAATGACGAGTGAAATGCACTATTAAACTTCTATGATAGGGCAAACAGAGCCCCGATTAGGTCATTTTATATTTTGGTTAATACAAGAACTCAGCGAAATTCTATCACATTTGTTCCATTTACGTCGCTCCTATTTCAGATAGCTTATTGGGATAAGCGGCATCTCAAAGCGCATGAAATGACGAGTGAAATGCACTATTAAACTTCTAGGGTAGGGCAAACAGAGACCCGATTAGATCATTTTATATTATGGTTAATTTAAGAATTCTGCACAATTCTATCACATTTGTTCAATTTACGTCGTTCCTATTTCAGATAGCGTGCTGGGCTAGGCGGCATCTCAAAGCGCATGAAATGGCGACTAAAATGCATTATTAAACTTCTAGGGTAGGGCAATCAGAGACCCGATTAGATCATTTTATATTACAGTTAATTTAAGAATTCAGCAAAATTCTATCACATTTGTTCAATTTACGTCGCTCCTATTTCAGATAGCTTATAGGGCTAAGCGGCATCTCAAAGCGCATGAAATGACGAGTGAAATGCACTATTGAACTTCTAGGGTAGGGCGAACAAAGACCTGATTAGATCATTTTACATTAAGGTTAATATAAGAATTCAGCGAAATTCTATCACATCTGTTCAACATACGTCGCTCCTATTTCAGATAGCGTACTGGGCTAGGCGGCATCTTAAAGCGCGTGGAATGGCGAGTAAAATGCACTATTAAACTTCTATGATAGGGCAATCAGAGACCCGATTAGATCATTTTGTATTTTGGTTAATATAAGAATTCAGCGAAATTCTATCACATTTGTTCAATTTACGTCGCTCCTATTTCAGATAGCGTATTGGGCTAAGCGCCATCTCAAAGCGCATCGATTGACGAGTGAAATGCACTATTAAACTTCTAGGGTAGGGCGAACAGAGACCCGAACAGATCATTTTATATTACGGTTAATATAAGAATTCAGCGTAATTCTATCACATTTGTTCAACTTACGTCGCTCCTATTTCAGATAGTGTACTGGGCTAGGCGGCATCTTAAAGCGCGTGGAATCGCGAGTAAAATGCACTATTAAACATCTAGGCTAGGGCAATCAGAGACCCGATTAGATCATTTTATATTTTGGTTAATATAAGAATTCAGCGAAATTCTATCACATTTGTTCAATTTACGTCGCTCCTATTTCAGATAGCGTACTGGGCTGGGCGGCATCTTAAAGCGCGTGGAATGACGAGTAAAATGCACTATTAAACTTCTAGGGTAGGGCAAACAGAGACCTGATTAGATCATTTACATTATGGTTAATTTATCAATTCAGCGAAATTCTATCACATTTGTTCAATTTACGTCACTCCTATTTCAGATAGCGTATTGGGCTAAGCGGCATCTCAAAGCGCATGAAATGGCGAGAAAATGCACTATTAAACTTCTAGGATAAGGCAAACAGAGACCCGATTAGATCATTTTATATTGCGGTTAATATAAGAATTCAGCGTAACTCTGTCACATTTGTTCAACTTACGTAGCTCCTATTTCAGATAGCGTACTGGGCTAGGCGGCATCTTAAAGCGCGTGGAATGGCTAGCAAATGCACTATTAAACTTCTATGATAGGGCAATCAGAGACCCGACTAGATCATTTTATATTTTGGTTAATATAAGAATTCAGCGAAATTCTATCACATTTGTTCAATTTACGTCGCTCCTATTTCAGATAGCTCATTGGGCTATGCGGCATCGCAAAGCGCATGAAATGACGAGTGAAATGCACTATTAAACTTCTAGGGTTGGGTAAACAGAGACCCGATTAGATCATTTCATATTATGGTTTATTTAAGAATTCAGAAAAATTCTATCACATCTGTTCAATTTACGTCGCTCCTATTTCAGATAGCTTATTGGGCTAAGCGGCATCTCAAAGCGCATGAAATGACGAGCGAAATGCACTATTAAACTTCTATGATAGGGCAAACAGAGCCCCGATTAGGTCATTTTATATTTTGGTTAATACAAGAACTCAGCGAAGTTCTATCACATTTGTTCCATTTACGTCGCTCCTATTTCAGATAGCTTATTGGGATAAGCGGCATCTCAAAGCGCATGAAATGACGAGTGAAATGCACTGTTAAACTTCTAGGGTAGGGCAAACAGAGACCCGATTAGATCATTTTATATTATGGTTAATTTAAGAATTCTGCAAAATTCTATCACATTTGTTCAATTTACGTCGTTCCTATTTCAGATAGCGTGCTGGGCTAAGCGGCATCTCAAAGCGCATGAAATGGCGACTAAAATGCATTATTAAACTTCTAGGGTAGGGCAATCAGAGACCCGATTAGATCATTTTATATTACAGTTAATTTAAGAATTCAGCAAAATTCTATCACATTTGTTCAATTTACGTCGCTCCTATTTCAGATAGCTTATAGGGCTAAGCGGCATCTCAAAGCGCATGAAATGACGAGTGAAATGCACTATTAAACTTCTAGGGTAGGGCGAACAAAGACCTGATTAGATCATTTTACATTAAGGTTAATATAAGAATTCAGCGAAATTCTATCACATCTGTTCAACATACGTCGCTCCTATTTCAGATAGCGTACTGGGCTAGGCGGCATCTTAAAGCGCGTGGAATGGCGAGTAAAATGCACTATTAAACTTCTATGATAGGGCAATCAGAGACCCGATTAGATCATTTTGTATTTTGGTTAATATAAGAATTCAGCGAAATTCAATCACATTTGTTCAATTTACGTCGCTCCTATTTCAGATAGCGTATTGGGCTAAGCGCCATCTCAAAGCGCATCGATTGACGAGTGAAATGCACTATTAAACTTCTAGGGTAGGGCGAACAGAGACCCGAACAGATCATTTTATATTACGGTTAATATAAGAATTCAGCGTAATTCTATCACATTTGTTCAACTTACGTCGCTCCTATTTCAGATAGTGTACTGGGCTAGGCGGCATCTTAAAGCGCGTGGAATCGCGAGTAAAATGCACTATTAAGCATCTATGATAGGGCAATCAGAGACCCGATTAGATCATTTTATATTTTGGTGAATATAAGAATTCAGCGAAATTCTATCACATTTGTTCAATTTACGTCGCTCCTATTTCAGATAGCGTACTGGGCTAGGCGGCATCTTAAAGCGCGTGGAATGACGAGTAAAATGTACTGTTAAACTTCTAGGGTAGGGCAAACAGAGACCTGATTAGATCATTTTATATTATGGTTAATTTATCAATTCAGCGAAATTCTATCACATTTGTTCAATTTACGTCACTCCTATTTCAGATAGCGTATTGGGCTAAGCGGCATCTCAAAGCGCATGAAATGGCGAGAAAATGCACTATTAAACTTCTAGGATAAGGCAAACAGAGACCCGATTAGATCATTTTATATCGCGGTTAATATAAGAATTCAGCGTAACTCTGTCACATTTGTTCAACTTACGTAGCTCCTATTTCAGATAGCGTACTGGGCTAGGCGGCATCTTAAAGCGTGTGGAATGGCGAGCAAATGCACTATTAAACTTCTATGACAGGGCAATCAGAGACCCGACTAGATCATTTTATATTTTGGTTAATATAAGAATTCAGCGAAATTCTATCACATTTGTTCAATTTACGTCGCTCCTATTTCAGATAGCTTATTGGGCTATGCGGCATCGCAAAGCGCATGAAGTGACGAGTGAAATGCACTATTAAACTTCTAGGGTAGGGCAAACAGAGACCCGATTAGATCATTTCATATTATGGTTTATTTAAGAATTCAGAAAAATTCTATCACATCTGTTCAATTTACGTCGTTCCTATTTCAGATAGCTTATTGGGCTAAGCGGCATCTCAAAGCGCATGAAATGACGAGCGAAATGCACTATTAAACTTCTATGATAGGGCAAACAGAGCCCCGATTAGGTCATTTTATATTTTGGTTAATACAAGAACTCAGCGAAGTTCTATCACATTTGTTCCATTTACGTCGCTCCTATTTCAGATAGCTTATTTGGCTAAGCGGCATCTCAAAGCGCATGAAATGACGAGGGAATTCACTATTAAACTTCTGTGATAGGGCAAACAGAGCCCCGAGTAGGTCATTTTATATTTAGGTTAATATAAGGATTCAGAGAAATTCTATCACATTTGTTCAATTTACGTCGCTCCTATTTCAGATAGCGTACTGGGCTAGGCGGCATCTTAAAGCGCGTGAAATGGCGAGTAAAATGCTCCACTAAACTTCTATGATAGGGCAATCAGAGACCCGACTAGATCATTTTATATTTTGGTTAATATAAGAATTCAGGGAAATTCTATCACATTTGTTCAATTTACGTCGCTCCTATTTCAGATAGCTTATTGGGCTAGGCGGCATCTCAAAGCGCATGAAATCATGAGTGAAATGCACTATTAAACTTCTAGGGCAGGGCGAACAGAGACCCGATTAGATCATTTTACATTAAGGTTAATATAAGAATTCAGGGAAATTCTATCACATTTGTTCAATTTACGTCGCTCCTATTTCAGATAGCTTATTGGGCTAAGCGGCATCTCAAAGCGCATGAAATGACGAGTGAAATTCACTATTAAACTTCTATGATAGGGCAAACAGAGCCCCGAGTAGGTCATTTTATGTTTAGTTTAATATAAGAATTCAGAGAAATTCTATCACATTTGTTCAATTTACGTCGCTCCTATTTCAGATAGCGTATTGGACTAAGCGGCATCTTAAAGCCCGTGGAATGGCAATTGAAATGCACTATTAAACTTCTATGATAGGGCAAACAGAGCCCCGATTAGGTCATTTTATATTTTGTTTAATACAAGAACTCAGCGAAATGCTATCACATTTGTTCCATTTACGTCGCTCCTATTTCAGATAGCTTATTGGGCTAAGCGGCATCTCAAAGCGCATGAAATGACGAGTGAAATGCACTGTTAAACTTCCAGGGTAGGGCAAACAGAGACCCGATTAGATCATTTTATATCATGGTTAATTTAAGAATTCTGCAAAATTCTATCACATTTGTTCAATTTACGTCGTTCCTATTTCAGATAGCGTACTGGGCTAAGCGGCATCTCAAAGCGCATGAAATTACGATTGAAATGCACTACTAAACTTCTGGGGTAGGGCGAACAGAGACCCGATTAGATCATTTTACATTAAGGTTAATATAAGAATTCAGCGAAATTCTATCACATTTGTTCAATTTACGTCGCTCCTATTTCAGATAGCGTACTGGGCTAGGCGGCATCTTAAAGTGCGTGGAATGGCGATTGAAATGCACTATTAAACTTCTATGTTAGGGCAATCAGAGACCCGATTAGATCATTTTATATTTTGGTTAATACAAGAATTCCGCGAAATTCTATCACATTTGTTCCATTTACGTCGCTCTTATTTCAGATAGCGTATTGGACTAAGCGGCATCTTAAAGCGCGTCGAATGGCGATTGAAATGCACTATTAAACTTCTAAGATAGGGCGATCAGAGACTCGATTAGATCATTTTATATTTTGGTTAATACAAGAATTCAGCGAAATTCTATCACATTTGTTCAGTTTACGTCGCTCCTATTTCAGATAGCTTATTGGGCTAAGCGGCATCTCAAAGCGCATGAAATCATGAGTGAAATGCACTATTAAACTTCTAGGGCAGGGCGAACAGAGACCCGATTAGATCATTTTACATTAAGGTTAATATAAGAATTCAGGGAAATTCTATCACATTTGTTCAATTTACGTCGCTCCTATTTCAGATAGCTTATTGGGCTAAGCGGCATCTCAAAGCGCATGAAATCATGAGTGAAATGCACTATTAAACTTCTAGGGCAGGGCGAACACAGACCCGATTAGATCATTTTACATTATGGTTAATATAAGAATTCAGGGAAATTCTATCACATTTGTTCAATTTACGTCGCTCCTGTTTCGGATAGCTTATTGGGCTAAGCCGCATCACAAAGCGCATGAAATGACGAGTGAAATGCACTTATAAACTTCTAGGGTAGGGCAAACAGAGACCCGATTAGATCATTTTATATTATGGTTAATTTAAGAATTCAGCGAAATTGTATCACATTTGTTCAATTTACGTAGCTCCTATTTCAGTTAGCGTACTGGGCTAGGAGGCAACTTAAAGCGCGTGGAATGGCGAGTAAAATGCACTATTAAACTTCTATGATAGGGCAATCAGAGATCCGATTAGATCATTTTATATTTTGGTTAATATAAGAATTTAGCAAAATTCTATCACATTTGTTCAATTTACGTCGCTCCTGTGTCAGATAGCGTATTGGGCTAAGCGGCATCTCAAAGCGCATGAAATGGCGAGTAAAATGCACTATTAAACTTCTAGGGTAGGGCAATCAGAGACCCGATTAGATCACTTTATGTTATGGTTAATTTAAGAATTCAGCAAAATTCTATGACATTTGTTCAATTTACGTCGTTCCTATTTCAGATAGCGTACTGGGCTAGACGGCATCTTAAAGCGTGTGGAACGGCGAGCAAAATGCACTATAAAACTTCTATGATAGGGCAATCAGAGACCCGATTAGATTATTTCATATTTTGGTTAATATAAGAATTCAACGAAATTCTATCACATTTGTTCAATTTACGTCGCTCCTATTTCAGATAGCTTATTGGGCTAAGCGGCATCTCAAAGCGCATGAAATGACGAGTGAAATGCACTATTAAACTCTAGGGTAGGGCGAACAAAGACCCGATTAGATCATTTTACATTAAGGTTAATATAAGAATTCAGGGAAATTCTATCACATTTGTTCAATTTACGTCGCTCCTATTTCAGATAGCTTATTGGGCTAAGCGGCATCTCAAAGCGCATGAAATGACGAGGGAATTCACTATTAAACTTCTATGATAGGGCAAACAGAGCCCCGAGTAGGTCATTTTATATTTAGGTTAATATAAGGATTCAGAGAAATTCTATCAAATTTGTTCAATTTACGTCGCTCCTATTTCAGATAGCGTACTGGGCTAGGGGGCATCTTAAAGCGCACGAAATGGCGAGTAAAATGCACTATTAAACTTCTAGGGTGAGGCAAACAGAGACCCGATTAGATCATTTTATATTACGGTTAATATAAGAATTCTGCGTAAATGTATCAGATTTGTTCAACATACGTCGCTAATATTTCAGATAGTGTATTGGGCTAAGCGGCACCTTAAAGCGCGTGGAATGGCGAGTAAAATGCACTATTAAACTTCTATGATAGGGCAATCAGAGACCCGATTAGATCATTTTATATTTTGGTAAATATAAGAATTCAGCGAAATTCTATCACATTTGTTCAATTTACGTCGCTCCTACTTCAGATAGCTTATTGGGCTAAGCGGCATCGCAAAGCGCATGAAATGACGAGTGAAATGGACTTTTAAACTTCTAGGGTAGGGCAAACAGACACCCGATTAGATCATTTTATATTATGGTTAATTTAAGTATTCAGCAAAATTTTATCACATTTGTTCAATTTACGTCGCTCCTATTTCAGATAGCGTACTGGGCTAGGCGGCATCTTAAAGCGCGTGGAATGGCGAGTAAAATGCATTATTAAACTTCTATGATAGGGCAATCAGAGACCCGATTAGATCATTTTATATTACGGTTAATATAAGAATTCAGCGTAATTCTGTCACACTTGTTCAACTTACGTAGCTCCTATTTCAGTTAGCGTACTGGGCTAGGCGGCAACTTAAAGCGCGTGGAATGGCGAGTAAAATGCACTATTAAACTTCTATGACAGGGCAATCAGAGAACCGATTAGATTATTTCATATTTTGGTTAATATAAGAATTCAGCGTAATTCTGTCACACTTGTTCAACTTACGTAGCTCCTATTTCAGTTAGCGTACTGGGCTAGGCGGCAACTTAAAGCGCGTGGAATGGCGAGTAAAATGCATTATTAAACTTCTATGATAGGGCAATGAGAGACCCGATTAGATCATTTTATATTTTGGTTAATACAAGAATTCGGCGAAATTCTATCACATTTGTTCAATTTACGTCGCTCTTATTTCAGATTGCTTATTGGGCTAAGCGGCATCTCAAAGCACATGAAATGACGAGTGAAATGCACTGTTAAACTTCTAGGGTAGGGCAAACAGAGACCCGATTAGATCATTTTATATTATGGTTAATTTAAGAATTCAGCGAAATTGTATCACATTTGTTCAATTTACGTCGCTCCTATTTCAGATAGCGTCCTGGGCTAGGCGGAATCTTAAAGCGAGTGGAATGGCGAGTAAAATGCACTATTAAACTTCTAGGGTAGGGCGATCAGAGACCCGATTAGATCATTTTATATTTTGGTTAATACAAGAATTCAGCGAAATTGTATCACATTTGTTCAATTTACGTCGCTCCTATTTCAGATAGCGTCCTGGGCTAGGCGGAATCTTAAAGCGAGTGGAATGGCGAGTAAAATGCACTATTAAACTTCTAGGGTAGGGCGATCAGAGACCCGATTAGATCATTTTATATTTTGGTTAATACAAGAATTCAGCGAAATTCTATCACATTTGTTCAATTTACGTAGCTCCTATTTCAGATAGCGAATTGGGCTAAGCGGCATCTCAAAGCGCATGAAATGGCGAGTAAAATGCACTAGTAAACTTCTAGGGTAAGGCAAACAGAGACCCGATTAGATCATTTTATATTACGGTTAATATAAGAATTCTGCGTAAATGTATCACATTTGTTCAACATACGTCGCTAATATTTCAGATAGTGTATTGGGCTAAGCGGCACCTTAAAGCGCGTGGAATGGCGAGTAAAATGCACTATTAAACTTCTATGATAGGGCAATCAGAGACCCGATTAGATCATTTTATATTTTGGTAAATATAAGAATTCAGCGAAATTCTATCACATTTGTTTAATTTACGTCGCTCCTATTTCAAATAGCGTATTGGGCTAAGCGGCATCTCAAAGCGCATGAAATGGCGACTAAAATGCACTATTAAACTTCTAGGGTAGGGCAATCAGAGACCCGATTATATCATTTTATATTACAGTTAATTTAAGAATTCAGCAAAATTCTATCACATTTGTTCAGTTTACGTCGTTCCTATTTCAGATAGCATACTGGGCTAAGCGGCATCTTAAAGCGCGTGGAATGGCGAGTAAAATCCACTATTAAACTTCTATGATAGGGCAATCAGAGACCCGATTAGATCATTTTATATTTTGGTTAATATAAGAATGTAGCGTAATTCTATCACATTTGTTCAATTTACGTCGCTCCTATTTCAGATAGCTTATAGGGCTAAACGGCATCTCAAAGCGCATGAAATGACGAGTGAAATGCACTATTGAACTTCTAGGGTAGGGCGAACAAAGACCTGATTAGATCATTTTACATTAAGGTTAATATAAGAATTCAGCGAAATTCTATCACATCTGTTCAACATACGTCGCTCCTATTTCAGATAGCGTACTGGGCTAGGCGGCATCTTAAAGCGCGTGGAATGGCGAGTAAAATGCACTATTAAACTTCTATGATAGGGCAATCAGAGACCCGATTAGATCATTTTGTATTTTGGTTAATATAAGAATTCAGCGAAATTCAATCACATTTGTTCAATTTACGTCGCTCCTATTTCAGATAGCGTATTGGGCTAAGCGCCATCTCAAAGCGCATCGATTGACGAGTGAAATGCACTATTAAACTTCTAGGGTAGGGCGAACAGAGACCCGAACAGATCATTTTATATTACGGTTAATATAAGAATTCAGCGTAATTCTATCACATTTGTTCAACTTACGTCGCTCCTATTTCAGATAGTGTACTGGGCTAGGCGGCATCTTAAAGCGCGTGGAATCGCGAGTAAAATGCACTATTAAACATCTATGATAGGGCAATCAGAGACCCGATTAGATCATTTTATATTTTGGTGAATATAAGAATTCAGCGAAATTCTATCACATTTGTTCAATTTACGTCGCTCCTATTTCAGATAGCGTACTGGGCTAGGCGGCATCTTAAAGCGCGTGGAATGACGAGTAAAATGCACTGTTAAACTTCTAGGGTAGGGCAAACAGAGACCTGATTAGATCATTTTATATTATGGTTAATTTATCAATTCAGCGAAATTCTATCACATTTGTTCAATTTACGTCACTCCTATTTCAGATAGCGTATTGGGCTAAGCGGCATCTCAAAGCGCATGAAATGGCGAGAAAATGAACTGTTAAACTTCTAGGATAAGGCAAACAGAGACCCGATTAGATCATTTTATATTGCGGTTAATATAAGAATTCAGCGTATCTCTGTCACATTTGTTCAACTTACGTAGCTCCTATTTCAGATAGCGTACTGGGCTAGGCGGCATCTTAAAGCGCGTGGAATGACGAGTAAAATGCACTATTAAACTTCTATGATAGGGCAATCAGAGACCCGATTAGATCATTTTGTATTTTGGTTAATATAAGAATTCAGCGAAATTCAATCACATTTGTTCAATTTACGTCGCTCCTATTTCAGATAGCGTATTGGGCTAAGCGCCATCTCAAAGCGCATCGATTGACGAGTGAAATGCACTATTAAACTTCTAGGGTAGGGCGAACAGAGACCCGAACAGATCATTTTATATTACGGTTAATATAAGAATTCAGCGTAATTCTATCACATTTGTTCAACTTACGTCGCTCCTATTTCAGATAGTGTACTGGGCTAGGCGGCATCTTAAAGCGCGTGGAATCGCGAGTAAAATGCACTATTAAACATCTATGATAGGGCAATCAGAGACCCGATTAGATCATTTTATATTTTGGTGAATATAAGAATTCAGCGAAATTCTATCACATTTGTTCAATTTACGTCGCTCCTATTTCAGATAGCGTACTGGGCTAGGCGGCATCTTAAAGCGCGTGGAATGACGAGTAAAATGCACTGTTAAACTTCTAGGGTAGGGCAAACAGAGACCTGATTAGATCATTTTATATTATGGTTAATTTATCAATTCAGCGAAATTCTATCACATTTGTTCAATTTACGTCACTCCTATTTCAGATAGCGTATTGGGCTAAGCGGCATCTCAAAGCGCATGAAATGGCGAGAAAATGCACTATTAAACTTCTATGATAAGGCAAACAGAGACCCGATTAGATCATTTTATATTTTGGTTAATACAAGAACTCAGCGAAGTTCTATCACATTTGTTCCATTTACGTCGCTCCTATTTCAGATAGCTTATTGGGCTACGCGGCATCTCAAAGCGCATGAAATGACGAGGGAATTCACTATTAAACTTCTGTGATAGGGCAAACAGAGCCCCGAGTAGGTCATTTTATATTTAGGTTAATATAAGGATTCAGAGAAATTCTATCACATTTGTTCAATTTACGTCGCTCCTATTTCAGATAGCGTACTGGGCTAGGCGGCATCTTAAAGCGCGTGAAATGGCGAGTAAAATGCTCCACTAAACTTCTATGATAGGGCAATCAGAGACCCGACTAGATCATTTTATATTTTGGTTAATATAAGAATTCAGGGAAATTCTATCACATTTGTTCAATTTACGTCGCTCCTATTTCAGATAGCTTATTGGGCTAGGCGGCATCTCAAAGCGCATGAAATCATGAGTGATATGCACTATTAAACTTCTAGGGCAGGGCGAACAGAGACCCGATTAGATCATTTTACATTAAGGTTAATATAAGAATTCAGGGAAATTCTATCACATTTGTTCATTTTACGTCGCTCCTATTTCAGATAGCTTATTGGGCTAAGCGGCATCTCAAAGCGCATGAAATGACGAGGGAATTCACTATTAAACTTCTATGATAGGGCAAACAGAGCCCCGAGTAGGTCATTTTATATTTAGGTTAATATAAGGATTCAGAGAAATTCTATCACATTTGTTCAATTTACGTCGCTCCTATTTCAGATAGCGTACTGGGCTAGGCGGCATCTTAAAGCGAGTGGAATGGCGAGTAAAATGCACTATTAAACTTCTAGGGTAGGGCAAACAGAGACCCGATTAGATCATTTTATATTATGGTTAATTTAAGAATTCAGCGAAATTGTATCACATTTGTTCAATTTACGTCGCTCCTATTTCAGATAGCTTATTGGGCTAAGCGGAATCTCAAAGCGCATGAAATCATGAGTGAAATGCACTATTAAACTTCTAGGGCAGGGCGAACAGAGACCCGATTAGATCATTTTACATTAAGGTTAATATAAGAATTCAGGGAAATTCTATCACATTTGTTCAATTTACGTCGCTCCTATTTCAGATAGCTTATTGGGCTAAGCGGCATCTCAAAGCGCATGAAATCATGAGTGAAATGCACTATTAAACTTCTAGGGCAGGGCGAACAGAGACCCGATTAGATCATTTTACATTAAGGTTAATATAAGAATTCAGGGAAATTCTATCACATTTGTTCAATTTACGTCGCTCCTATTTCAGATAGCTTATTGGGCTAAGCGGCATCTCAAAGCGCATGAAATCATGAGTGAAATGCACTATTAAACTTCTAGGGCAGGGCGAACAGAGACCCGATTAGATCATTTTACATTATGGTTAATATAAGAATTCAGGGAAATTCTATCACATTTGTTCAATTTACGTCGCTCCTGTTTCGGATAGCTTATTGGGCTAAGCCGCATCACAAAGCGCATGAAATGACGAGTGAAATGCACTTTTAAACTTCTAGGGTAGGGCAAACAGAGACCCGATTAGATCATTTTATATTATGGTTAATTTAAGAATTCAGCAAAATTTTATCACATTTGTTCAATTTACGGCGCTCCTATTTCAGATAGCATACTGGGCTAGGCGGCATCTTAAAGCGCGTGGAATGGCGAGCAAATGCACTATTAAACTTCTATGACAGGGCAATCAGAGACCCGACTAGATCATTTTATATTTTGGTTAATATAAGAATTCAGCGAAATTCTATCACATTTGTTCAATTTACGTCGCTCCTATTTCAGATAGCTTATTGGGCTATGCGGCATCGCAAAGCGCATGAAATGACGAGTGAAATGCACTATTAAACTTCTAGGGTAGGGCAAACAGAGACCCGATTAGATCATTTCATATTATGGTTTATTTAAGAATTCAGAAAAATTCTATCACATCTGTTCAATTTACGTCGCTCCTGTGTCAGATAGCGTATTGGGCTAAGCGGCATCTCAAAGCGCATGAAATGGCGAGTAAAATGCACTATTAAACTTCTAGGGTAGGGCAATCAGAGACCCGATTAGATCACTTTATGTTATGGTTAATTTAAGAATTCAGCAAAATTCTATGACATTTGTTAAATTTACGTCGTTCCTATTTCAGATAGCGTACTGGGCTAGACGGCATCTTAAAGCGTGTGGAACGGCGAGTAAAATGCACTATAAAACTTCTATGATAGGGCAATCAGAGACCCGATTAGATTATTTCATATTTTGGTTAATATAAGAATTCAACGAAATTCTATCACATTTGTTCAATTTACGTCGCTCCTATTTCAGATAGCTTATTGGGCTAAGCGGCATCTCAAAGCGCATGAAATGACGAGTGAAATGCACTATTAAACTCTAGGGTAGGGCGAACAAAGACCCGATTAGATCATTTCATATTATGGTTTATTTAAGAATTCAGCGTAATTCTATCACATTTGTTCAACTTACGTCGCTCCTATTTCAGATAGTGTACTGGGCTAGGCGGCATCTTAAAGCGCGTGGAATCGCGAGTAAAATGCACTATTAAACATCTATGATAGGGCAATCAGAGACCCGATTAGATCATTTTATATTTTGGTGAATATAAGAATTCAGCGAAATTCTATCACATTTGTTCAATTTACGTCGCTCCTATTTCAGATAGCGTACTGGGCTAGCCGGCATCTTAAAGCGCGTGGAATGACGAGTAAAATGCACTGTTAAACTTCTAGGGTAGGGCAAACAGAGACCTGACTAGATCATTTTATATTATGGTTAATTTATCAATTCAGCGAAATTCTATCACATTTGTTCAATTTACGTCACTCCTATTTCAGATAGCGTATTGGGCTAAGCGGCATCTCAAAGCGCATGAAATGGCGAGAAAATGCACTATTAAACTTCTAGGATACGGCAAACAGAGACCCGATTAGATCATTTTATATTGCGGTTAATATAAGAATTCAGCGTAACTCTGTCACATTTGTTCAACTTACGTAGCTCCTATTTCAGATAGCGTACTGGGCTAGGCGGCATCTTAAAGCGCGTGGAATGGCGAGCAAATGCACTATTAAACTTCTATGACAGGGCAATCAGAGACCCGACTAGATCATTTTATATTTTGGTTAATATAAGAATTCAGCGAAATTCTATCACATTTGTTCAATTTACGTCGCTCCTATTTCAGATAGCTTATTGGGCTATGCGGCATCGCAAAGCGCATGAAATGACGAGTGAAATGCACTATTAAACTTCTAGGGTAGGGCAAACAGAGACCCGATTAGATCATTTCATATTATGGTTTATTTAAGAATTCAGAAAAATTCTATCACATCTGTTCAATTTACGTCGCTCCTATTTCAGATAGCTTATTGGGCTAAGCGGCATCTCAAAGCGCATGAAATGACGAGCGAAATGCACTATTAAACTTCTATGATAGGGCAAACAGAGCCCCGATTAGGTCATTTTATATTTTGGTTAATACAAGAACTCAGCGAAGTTCTATCACATTTGTTCCATTAAGTCGCTCCTATTTCAGATAGCTTATTGGGCTAAGCGGCATCTCAAAGCGCATGAAATGACGAGGGAATTCACTATTAAACTTCTGTGATAGGGCAAACAGAGCCCCGAGTAGGTCATTTTATATTTAGGTTAATATAAGGATTCAGAGAAATTCTATCACATTTGTTCAATTTACGTCGCTCCTATTTCAGATAGCGTACTGGGCTAGGCGGCATCTTAAAGCGCGTGAAATGGCGAGTAAAATGCTCCACTAAACTTCTATGATAGGGCAATCAGAGACCCGACTAGATCATTTTATATTTTGGTTAATATAAGAATTCAGGGAAATTCTATCACATTTGTTCAATTTACGTCGCTCTTATTTCAGATTGCTTATTGGGCTAAGCGGCATCTCAAAGCACATGAAATGACGAGTGAAATGCACTGTTAAACTTCTAGGGTAGGGCAAACAGAGACCCGATTAGATCATTTTATATTTTGGTTAATTTAAGAATTCAGCGAAATTGTATCACATTTGTTCAATTTACGTCGCTCCTATTTCAGATAGCGTCCTGGGCTAGGCGGAATCTTAAAGCGAGTGGAATGGCGAGTAAAATGCACTATTAAACTTCTAGGGTAGGGCGATCAGAGACCCGATTAGATCATTTTATATTTTGGTTAATACAAGAATTCAGCGAAATTCTATCACATTTGTTCAATTTACGTCGCTCCTATTTCAGATAGCGAATTGGGCTAAGCGGCATCTCAAAGCGCGAGAAATGGCGAGTAAAGTGCACTATTAAACTTCTAGGATAAGGCAAACAGAGACCCGATTAGATCATTTTATATTACGGTTAATATAAGAATTCAGCATAATTCTGTCACATTTGTTCAACTTACGTAGCTCCTATTTCAGATAGCGTACTGGGCTAGGCGGCAACTTAAAGCGCGTGGAATGGCGAGTAAAATGCACTATTAAACTTCTATGATAGGGCAATCAGAGATCCGTTTAGATCATTTTATATTTTGTTTAATATAAGATTTCAGCGAAATTCTATCACATTTGTTCAATTTACGTCACTCCTATTTCAGATAGCGTATTGGGCTAAGCGGCATCTCAAAGCGCATGAAATGACGAGTGAAATGCACTATTGAACTTCTAGGGTAGGGCGAACAAAGACCTGATTAGATCATTTTACATTAAGGTTAATATAAGAATTCAGCGAAATTCTATCACATCTGTTCAACATACGTCGCTCCTATTTCAGATAGCGTACTGGGCTAGGCGGCATCTTAAAGCGCGTGGAATGGCGAGTAAAATGCACTATTAAACTTCTATGATAGGGCAATCAGAGACCCGATTAGATCATTTTGTATTTTGGTTAATATAAGAATTCAGCGAAATTCAATCACATTTGTTCAATTTACGTCGCTCCTATTTCAGATAGCGTATTGGGCTAAGCGCCATCTCAAAGCGCATGAAATGGCGAGAAAATGCACTATTAAACTTCTAGGATAAGGCAAACAGAGACCCGATTAGATCATTTTATATTGCGGTTAATAAAAGAATTCAGCGTAACTCTGTCACATTTGTTCAACTTACGTAGCTCCTATTTCAGATAGCGTACTGGGCTAGGCGGCATCTTAAAGCGCGTGGAATGGCGAGCAAATGCACTATTAAACTTCTATGATAGGGCAATCAGAGACCCGACTAGATCATTTTATATTTTGGTTAATATAAGAATTCAGCGAAATTCTATCACATTTGTTCAATTTACGTCGCTCCTATTTCAGATAGCTTATTGGGCTATGCGGCATCGCAAAGCGCATGAAATGACGAGTGAAATGCACTATTAAACTTCTAGGGTAGGGTAAACAGAGACCCGATTAGATCATTTCATATTATGGTTTATTTAAGAATTCAGAAAAATTCTATCACATCTGTTCAATTTACGTCGCTCCTATTTCAGATAGCTTATTGGGCTAAGCGGCATCTCGAAGCGCATGAAATGACGAGTGAAATGCACTGTTAAACTTCTAGGGTAGGGCAAACAGAGACCCGATTAGATCATTTTATATTATGGTTAATTTAAGAATTCTGCACAATTCTATCACATTTGTTCAATTTACGTCGTTCCTATTTCAGATAGCGTGCTGGGCTAAGCGGCATCTCAAAGCGCATGAAATGGCGACTAAAATGCATTATTAAACTTCTAGGGTAGGGCAATCAGAGACCCGATTAGATCATTTTATATTACAGTTAATTTAAGAATTCAGCAAAATTCTATCACATTTGTTCAGTTTACGTCGTTCCTATTTCAGATAGCATACTGGGCTAAGCGGCATCTTAAAGCGCGTGGAATGGCGAGTAAAATCCACTATTAAACTTCTATGATAGGGCAATCAGAGACCCGATTAGATCATTTTATATTTTGGTTAATATAAGAATGCAGCGTAATTCTATCACATTTGTTCAATTTACGTCGCTCCTATTTCAGATAGCTTATAGGGCTAAGCGGCATCTCAAAGCGCATGAAATGACGAGTGAAATGCACTATTGAACTTCTAGGGTAGGGCGAACAAAGACCCGAACAGATCATTTTATATTACGGTTAATATAAGAATTCAGCGTAATTCTATCACATTTGTTCAACTTACGTCGCTCCTATTTCAGATAGTGTACTGGGCTAGGCGGCATCTTAAAGCGCGTGGAATCGCGAGTAAAATGCACTATTAAACATCTATGATAGGGCAATCAGAGACCCGATTAGATCATTTTATATTTTGGTGAATATAAGAATTCAGCGAAATTCTATCACATTTGTTCAATTTACGTCGCTCCTATTTCAGATAGCGTACTGGGCTAGGCGGCATCTTAAAGCGCGTGGAATGACGAGTAGAATGCACTGTTAAACTTCTTGGGTAGGGCAAACAGAGACCTGATTAGATCATTTTATATTATGGTTAATTTATCAATTCAGCGAAATTCTATCACATTTGTTCAATTTACGTCACTCCTATTTCAGATAGCGTATTGGGCTAAGCGGCATCTCAAAGCGCATGAAATGGCGAGAAAATGCACTATTAAACTTCTAGGATAAGGCAAACAGAGACCCGATTAGATCATTTTATATTGCGGTTAATATAAGAATTCAGCGTAACTCTGTCACATTTGTTCAACTTACGTAGCTCCTATTTCAGATAGCGTGCTGGGCTAAGCGGCATCTCAAAGCGCGTGGAATGGCTAGCAAATGCACTATTAAACTTCTATGATAGGGCAATCAGAGACCCGACTAGATCATTTTATATTTTGGTTAATATAAGAATTCAGCGAAATTCTATCACATTTGTTCAATTTACGTCGCTCCTATTTCAGATAGCGTATTGGGCTAAGCGCCATCTCAAAGCGCATGAAATGGCGAGAAAATGCACTATTAAACTTCTAGGATAAGGCAAACAGAGACCCGATTAGATCATTTTATATTGCGGTTAATAAAAGAATTCAGCGTAACTCTGTCACATTTGTTCAACTTACGTAGCTCCTATTTCAGATAGCGTACTGGGCTAGGCGGCATCTTAAAGCGCGTGGAATGGCGAGCAAATGCACTATTAAACTTCTATGATAGGGCAATCAGAGACCCGACTAGATCATTTTATATTTTGGTTAATATAAGAATTCAGCGAAATTCTATCACATTTGTTCAATTTACGTCGCTCCTATTTCAGATAGCTTATTGGGCTATGCGGCATCGCAAAGCGCATGAAATGACGAGTGAAATGCACTATTAAACTTCTAGGGTAGGGTAAACAGAGACCCGATTAGATCATTTCATATTATGGTTTATTTAAGAATTCAGAAAAATTCTATCACATCTGTTCAATTTACGTCGCTCCTATTTCAGATAGCTTATTGGGCTAAGCGGCATCTCGAAGCGCATGAAATGACGAGTGAAATGCACTGTTAAACTTCTAGGGTAGGGCAAACAGAGACCCGATTAGATCATTTTATATTATGGTTAATTTAAGAATTCTGCACAATTCTATCACATTTGTTCAATTTACGTCGTTCCTATTTCAGATAGCGTGCTGGGCTAAGCGGCATCTCAAAGCGCATGAAATGGCGACTAAAATGCATTATTAAACTTCTAGGGTAGGGCAATCAGAGACCCGATTAGATCATTTTATATTACAGTTAATTTAAGAATTCAGCAAAATTCTATCACATTTGTTCAGTTTACGTCGTTCCTATTTCAGATAGCATACTGGGCTAAGCGGCATCTTAAAGCGCGTGGAATGGCGAGTAAAATCCACTATTAAACTTCTATGATAGGGCAATCAGAGACCCGATTAGATCATTTTATATTTTGGTTAATATAAGAATGCAGCGTAATTCTATCACATTTGTTCAATTTACGTCGCTCCTATTTCAGATAGCTTATAGGGCTAAGCGGCATCTCAAAGCGCATGAAATGACGAGTGAAATGCACTATTGAACTTCTAGGGTAGGGCGAACAAAGACCTGATTAGATCATTTTACATTAAGGTTAATATAAGAATTCAGCGAAATTCTATCACATCTGTTCAACATACGTCGCTCCTATTTCAGATAGCGTACTGGGCTAGGCGGCATCTTAAAGCGCGTGGAATGGCGAGTAAAATGCACTATTAAACTTCTATGATAGGGCAATCAGAGACCCGATTAGATCATTTTGTATTTTGGTTAATATAAGAATTCAGCGAAATTCAATCACATTTGTTCAATTTACGTCGCTCCTATTTGAGATAGCGTATTGGGCTAAGCGCCATCTCAAAGCGCATCGATTGACGAGTGAAATGCACTATTAAACTTCTAGGGTAGGGCGAACAGAGACCCGAACAGATCATTTTATATTACGGTTAATATAAGAATTCAGCGTAATTCTATCACATTTGTTCAACTTACGTCGCTCCTATTTCAGATAGTGTACTGGGCTAGGCGGCATCTTAAAGCGCGTGGAATCGCGAGTAAAATGCACTATTAAACATCTATGATAGGGCAATCAGAGACCCGATTAGATCATTTTATATTTTGGTGAATATAAGAATTCAGCGAAATTCTATCACATTTGTTCAATTTACGTCGCTCCTATTTCAGATAGCGTACTGGGCTAGGCGGCATCTTAAAGCGCGTGGAATGACGAGTAGAATGCACTGTTAAACTTCTTGGGTAGGGCAAACAGAGACCTGATTAGATCATTTTATATTATGGTTAATTTGTCAATTCAGCGAAATTCTATCACATTTGTTCAATTTACGTCACTCCTATTTCAGATAGCGTATTGGGCTAAGCGGCATCTCAAAGCGCATGAAATGGCGAGAAAATGCACTATTAAACTTCTAGGATAAGGCAAACAGAGACCCGATTAGATCATTTTATATTGCGGTTAATATAAGAATTCAGCGTAACTCTGTCACATTTGTTCAACTTACGTAGCTCCTATTTCAGATAGCGTACTGGGCTAGGCGGCATCTTAAAGCGCGTGGAATGGCGAGCAAATGCACTATTAAACTTCTATGACAGGGCAATCAGAGACCCGACTAGATCATTTTATATTTTGGTTAATACAAGACCTCAGCGAAGTTCTATCACATTTGTTCCATTTACGTCGCTCCTATTTCAGATAGCTTATTGGGCTAAGCGGCATCTCAAAGCGCATGAAATGACGAGGGAATTCACTATTAAACTTCTGTGATAGGGCAAACAGAGCCCCGAGTAGGTCATTTTATATTTAGGTTAATATAAGGATTCAGAGAAATTCTATCACATTTGTTCAATTTACGTCGCTCCTATTTCAGATAGCGTACTGGGCTAGGCGGCATCTTAAAGCGCGTGAAATGGCGAGTAAAATGCTCCACTAAACTTCTATGATAGGGCAATCAGAGACCCGACTAGATCATTTTATATTTTGGTTAATATAAGAATTCAGGGAAATTCTATCACATTTGTTCAATTTACGTCGCTCCTATTTCAGATAGCTTATTGGGCTAGGCGGCATCTCAAAGCGCATGAAATCATGAGTGAAATGCACTATTAAACTTCTAGGGCAGGGCGAACAGAGACCCGATTAGATCATTTTACATTAAGGTTAATATAAGAATTCAGGGAAATTCTATCACATTTGTTCAATTTACGTCGCTCCTATTTCAGATAGCGTACTGGGCTAGGCGGCATCTCAAAGCGCATGAAATGACGAGGGAATTCACTATTAAACTTCTATGATAGGGCAAACAGAGCCCCGATTAGATCATTTTATATTATGGTTAATTTAAGAATTCAGCGAAATTGTATCACATTTGTTCAATTTACGTCGCTCCTATTTCAGATAGCTTATTGGGCTAAGCGGAATCTCAAAGCGCATGAAATCATGAGTGAAATGCACTATTAAACTTCTAGGGCAGGGCGAACAGAGACCCGATTAGATCATTTTACATTAAGGTTAATATAAGAATTCAGGGAAATTCTATCACATTTGTTCAATTTACGTCGCTCCTATTTCAGATAGCTTATTGGGCTAAGCGGCATCTCAAAGCGCATGAAATGACGAGTGAAATTCACTATTAAACTTCTATGATAGGGCAAACAGAGCCCCGAGTAGGTCATTTTATGTTTAGGTTAATATAAGAATTCAGAGAAATTCTATCACATTTGTTCAATTTACGTCGCTCCTATTTCAGATAGCGTATTGGACTAAGCGGCATCTTAAAGCCCGTGGAATGGCAATTGAAATGCACTATTAAACTTCTATGATAGGGCAAACAGAGCCCCGATTAGGTCATTTTATATTTTGTTTAATACAAGAACTCAGCGAAATTCTATCACATTTGTTCCATTTACGTCGCTCCTATTTCAGATAGCTTATTGGGCTAAGCGGCATCTCAAAGCGCATGAAATGACGAGTGAAATGCACTGTTAAACTTCCAGGGTAGGGCAAACAGAGACCCGATTAGATCATTTTACATTAAGGTTAATATAAGAATTCAGCGAAATTCTATCACATTTGTTCAATTTACGTCGCTCCTATTTCAGATAGCGTACTGGGCTTGGCGGCATCTTAAAGTGCGTGGAATGGCGATTGAAATGCACTATTAAACTTCTATGTTAGGGCAATCAGAGACCCGATTAGATCATTTTATATTTTGGTTAATACAAGAATTCCGCGAAATTCTATCACATTTGTTCCATTTACGTCGCTCTTATTTCAGATAGCGTATTGGACTAAGCGGCATCTTAAAGCGCGTCGAATGGCGATTGAAATGCACTATTAAACTTCTAAGATAGGGCGATCAGAGACTCGATTAGATCATTTTATATTTTGGTTAATACAAGAATTCAGCGAAATTCTATCACATTTGTTCAATTTACGTCGCTCCTATTTCAGATAGCTTATTGGGCTAAGCGGCATCTCAAAGCGCATGAAATCATGAGTGAAATACACTATTAAACTTCTAGGGCAGGGCGAACAGAGACCCGATTAGATCATTTTACATTAAGGTTAATATAAGAATTCAGGGAAATTCTATCACATTTGTTCAATTTACGTCGCTCCTATTTCAGATAGCTTATTGGGCTAAGCGGCATCTCAAAGCGCATGAAATCATGAGTGAAATGCACTATTAAACTTCTAGGGCAGGGCGAACAGAGACCCGATTAGATCATTTTACATTATGGTTAATATAAGAGTTCAGGGAAATTCTATCACATTTGTTCAATTTACGTCGCTCCTGTTTCGGATAGCTTATTGGGCTAAGCCGCATCACAAAGCGCATGAAATGACGAGTGAAATGCACTTTTAAACTTCTAGGGTAGGGCAAACAGAGACCCGATTAGATCATTTTATATTATGGTTAATTTAAGAATTCAGCAAAATTTTATCACATTTGTTCAATTTACGTCGCTCCTATTTCAGATAGCGTACTGGGCTAGCCGGCATCTTAAAGCGCGTGGAATGGCGAGTAAAATGATCTATTAAACTTCTATGATAGGGCAATCAGAGACCCGATTAGATCATTTTATATTACGGTTAATAAAAGAATTCAGCGTAATTCTGTCACACTTGTTCAACTTACGTAGCTCCTATTTCAGTTAGCGTACTGGTCTAGGAGGCAACTTAAAGCGCGTGGAATGGCGAGTAAAATGCACTATTAAACTTCTATGATAGGGCAATCAGAGATCCGATTAGATCATTTTATATTTTGGTTAGTATAAGAATTTAGCAAAATTCTATCACATTTGTTCAATTTACGTCGCTCCTGTGTCAGATAGCGTATTGGGCTAAGCGGCATCTCAAAGCGCATGAAATGGCGAGTAAAATGCACTATTAAACTTCTAGTATAATGCAAACAGAGACCCGATTAGATCATTTTATATTGCGGTTAATATAAGAATTCAGCGTAATTCTGTCACATTTGTTCAAGTTACGTAGCTCCTATTTCAGATAGCGTACTGGTCTAAGCGGCATCTCAAAGCGCAAGAAATGGCAAGTAAAATGAACTATTAAACTTCTAGGGTAAGGCAAACAGAGACCCGATTAGATCATTTTATATTTTGGTAAATATAAGAATTCAGCGAAATTCTATCACATTTGTTCAATTTACGTGGCTCCTATTGCAGATAGCTTATTGGGCTAAGCCGCATCACAAAGCGCATGAAATGACGAGTGAAATGCACTTTTAAACTTCTAGGGTAGGGCAAACAGAGACCCGATTAGATCATTTTATATTATGGTTAATTTAAGAATTCAGCAAAATTTTATCACATTTGTTCAATTTACGTCGCTCCTATTTCAGATAGCGTACTGGGCTAGCCGGCATCTTAAAGCGCGTGGAATGGCGAGTAAAATGAACTATTAAACTTCTATGATAGGGCAATTAGAGACCCGATTAGATCACTTTATGTTATGGTTAATTTAAGAATTCAGCAAAATTCTATGACATTTGTTCAATTTACGTCGTTCCTATTTCAGATAGCGTACTGGGCTAGACGGCATCTTAAAGCGTGTGGAACGGCGAGTAAAATTCACTATAAAACTTCTATGATAGGGCAATCAGAGCCCCGATTAGATCATTTTATATTTTGGTTAATATAAGAATTCAGCGAAATTCTATCACATTTGTTCAATTTACGTCGCTCCTATTTCAGATAGCGTACTGGGCTAGGCGGCATCTTAAAGCGCGTGGAATGACGAGTAAAATTGCACTCTTAAACTTCTAGGGTAGGGCAAACAGAGACCTGATTAGATCATTTTATATTATGGTTAATTTATCAATTCAGCGAAATTCTATCACATTTGTTCAATTTACGTCACTCCTATTTCAGATAGCGTATTGGGCTAAGCGGCATCTCAAAGCGCATGATATGGCGAGAAAATTCACTATTAAACTTCTAGGATAAGGCAAACAGAGACCCGATTAGATCATTTTATATTGCGGTTAATATAAGAATTCAGCGTAACTCTGTCACATTTGTTCAACTTACGTAGCTCCTATTTCAGATAGCGTACTGGGCTAGGCGGCATCTTAAAGCGCGTAGAATGGCGAGCAAATGCACTATTAAACTTCTATGATAGGGCAATCAGAGACCCGACTAGATCATTTTATATTTTGGTTAATATAAGAATTCAGCGAAATTCTATCACATTTGTTCAATTTACGTCGCTCCTATTTCAGATAGCTTATTGGGCTATGCGGCATCGCAAAGCGCATGAAATGACGAGTGAAATGCACTGTTAAACTTCTAGGGTAGGGCAAACAGAGACCCGATTAGATCATTTCATATTATGGTTTATTTAAGAATTCAGAAAAATTCTAGCACATCTGTTCAATTTACGTCGCTCCTATTTCAGATAGCTTATTGGGCTAAGCGGCATCTCAAAGCGCATGAAATGTCGAGCGAAATGCACTATTAAACTTCTATGATAGGGCAAACAGAGCCCCGATTAGGTCATTTTATATTTTGGTTAATACAAGAACTCAGCGAAGTTCTATCACATTTGTTCCATTTACGTCGCTCCTATTTCAGATAGCTTATTGGGATAAGCGGCATCTCAAAGCGCATGAAATGACGAGTGAAATGCACTGTTAAACTTCTAGGGTAGGGCAAACAGAGACCCGATTAGATCATTTTATATTATGGTTAATTTAAGAATTCTGCACAATTCCATCACATTTGTTCAATTTACGTCGTTCCTATTTCAGATAGCGTGCTGGGCTAAGCGGCATCTCAAAGCGCATGAAATGGCGACTAAAATGCATTATTAAACTTCTAGGGTAGGGCAATCAGAGACCCGATTAGATCATTTTATATTACAGTTAATTTAAGAATTCAGCAAAATTCTATCACATTTGTTCAGTTTACGTCGTTCCTATTTCAGATAGCATACTGGGCTAAGCGGCATCTTAAAGCGCGTGGAATGGCGAGTAAAATCCACTATTAAACTTCTATGGTACGGCAATCAGAGACCCCATTAGATCATTTTATATTTTGGTTAATTTAAGAATGCAGCGTAATTCTATCACATTTGTTCAATTTACGTCGCTCCTATTTCAGATAGCTTATAGGGCTAAGCGGCATCTCAAAGCGCATGAAATGACGAGTGAAATGCACTATTGAACTTCTAGGGTAGGGCGAACAAAGACCTGATTAGATCATTTTACATTAAGGTTAATATAAGAATTCAGCGAAATTCTATCACATCTGTTCAACATACGTCGCTCCTATTTCAGATAGCGTACTGGGCTAGGCGGCATCTTAAAGCGCGTGGAATGGCGAGTAAAATGCACTATTAAACTTCTATGATAGGGCAATCAGAGACCCGATTAGATCATTTTGTATTTTGGTTAATATAAGAATTCAGCGAAATTCAATCACATTTGTTCAATTTACGTCGCTCCTATTTCAGATAGCGTATTGGGCTAAGCGCCATCTCAAAGCGCATCGATTGACGAGTGAAATGCACTATTAAACTTCTATGACAGGGCAATCAGAGACCCGACTAGATCATTTTATATTTTGGTTAATATAAGAATTCAGCGAAATTCTATCACATTTGTTCAATTTACGTCGCTCCTATTTCAGATAGCTTATTGGGCTATGCGGCATCGCAAAGCGCATGAAATGACGAGTGAAATGCACTATTAAACTTCTAGGGTAGGGCAAACAGAGACCCGATTAGATCATTTCATATTATGGTTTATTTAAGAATTCAGAAAAATTCTATCACATCTGTTCAATTTACGTCGCTCCTATTTCAGATAGCTTATTGGGCTAAGCGGCATCTCAAAGCGCATGAAATGACGAGCGAAATGCACTATTAAACTTCTATGATAGGGCAAACAGAGCCCCGATTAGGTCATTTTATATTTTGGTTAATACAAGACCTCAGCGAAGTTCTATCACATTTGTTCCATTTACGTCGCTCCTATTTCAGATAGCTTATTGGGCTAAGCGGCATCTCAAAGCGCATGAAATGACGAGGGAATTCACTATTAAACTTCTGTGATAGGGCAAACAGAGCCCCGAGTAGGTCATTTTATATTTAGGTTAATATAAGGATTCAGAGAAATTCTATCACATTTGTTCAATTTACGTCGCTCCTATTTCAGATAGCGTACTGGGCTAGGCGGCATCTTAAAGCGCGTGAAATGGCGAGTAAAATGCTCCACTAAACTTCTATGATAGGGCAATCAGAGACCCGACTAGATCATTTTATATTTTGGTTAATATAAGAATTCAGGGAAATTCTATCACATTTGTTCAATTTACGTCGCTCCTATTTCAGATAGCTTATTGGGCTAGGCGGCATCTCAAAGCGCATGAAATCATGAGTGAAATGCACTATTAAACTTCTAGGGCAGGGCGAACAGAGACCCGATTAGATCATTTTACATTAAGGTTAATATAAGAATTCAGGGAAATTCTATCACATTTGTTCAATTTACGTCGCTCCTATTTCAGATAGCTTATTGGGCTAAGCGGCATCTCAAAGCGCATGAAATGACGAGGGAATTCACTATTAAACTTCTATGATAGGGCAAACAGAGCCCCGAGTAGGTCATTTTATATTTAGGTTAATATAAGGATTCAGAGAAATTCTATCACATTTGTTCAATTTACGTCGCTCCTATTTCAGATAGCGTACTGGGCTAGGCGGCATCTTAAAGCGAGTGGAATGGCGAGTAAAATGCACTATTAAACTTCTAGGGTAGGGCAAACAGAGACCCGATTAGATCATTTTATATTATGGTTAATTTAAGAATTCAGCGAAATTGTATCACATTTGTTCAATTTACGTCGCTCCTATTTCAGATAGCTTATTGGGCTAAGCGGAATCTCAAAGCGCATGAAATCATGAGTGAAATGCACTATTAAACTTCTAGGGCAGGGCGAACAGAGACCCGATTAGATCATTTTACATTAAGGTTAATATAAGAATTCAGGGAAATTCTATCACATTTGTTCAATTTACGTCGCTCCTATTTCAGATAGCTTATTGGGCTAAGCGGCATCTCAAAGCGCATGAAATGACGAGTGAAATTCACTATTAAACTTCTATGATAGGGCAAACAGAGCCCCGAGTAGGTCATTTTATGTTTAGGTTAATATAAGAATTCAGAGAAATTCTATCACATTTGTTCAATTTACGTCGCTCCTATTTCAGATAGCGTATTGGACTAAGCGGCATCTTAAAGCCCGTGGAATGGCAATTGAAATGCACTATTAAACTTCTATGATAGGGCAAACAGAGCCCCGATTAGGTCATTTTATATTTTGTTTAATACAAGAACTCAGCGAAATTCTATCACATTTGTTCCATTTACGTCGCTCCTATTTCAGATAGCTTATTGGGCTAAGCGGCATCTCAAAGCGCATGAAATGACGAGTGAAATGCACTGTTAAACTTCCAGGGTAGGGCAAACAGAGACCCGATTAGATCATTTTACATTAAGGTTAATATAAGAATTCAGCGAAATTCTATCACATTTGTTCAATTTACGTCGCTCCTATTTCAGATAGCGTACTGGGCTAGGCGGCATCTTAAAGTGCGTGGAATGGCGATTGAAATGCACTATTAAACTTCTATGTTAGGGCAATCAGAGACCCGATTAGATCATTTTATATTTTGGTTAATACAAGAATTCCGCGAAATTCTATCACATTTGTTCCATTTACGTCGCTCTTATTTCAGATAGCGTATTGGACTAAGCGGCATCTTAAAGCGCGTCGAATGGCGATTGAAATGCACTATTAAACTTCTAAGATAGGGCGATCAGAGACTCGATTAGATCATTTTATATTTTGGTTAATACAAGAATTCAGCGAAATTCTATCACATTTGTTCAATTTACGTCGCTCCTATTTCAGATAGCTTATTGGGCTAAGCGGCATCTCAAAGCGCATGAAATCATGAGTGAAATACACTATTAAACTTCTAGGGCAGGGCGAACAGAGACCCGATTAGATCATTTTACATTAAGGTTAATATAAGAATTCAGGGAAATTCTATCACATTTGTTCAATTTACGTCGCTCCTATTTCAGATAGCTTATTGGGCTAAGCGGCATCTCAAAGCGCATGAAATCATGAGTGAAATGCACTATTAAACTTCTAGGGCAGGGCGAACAGAGACCCGATTAGATCATTTTACATTATGGTTAATATAAGAGTTCAGGGAAATTCTATCACATTTGTTCAATTTACGTCGCTCCTGTTTCGGATAGCTTATTGGGCTAAGCCGCATCACAAAGCGCATGAAATGACGAGTGAAATGCACTTTTAAACTTCTAGGGTAGGGCAAACAGAGACCCGATTAGATCATTTTATATTATGGTTAATTTAAGAATTCAGCAAAATTTTATCACATTTGTTCAATTTACGTCGCTCCTATTTCAGATAGCGTACTGGGCTAGCCGGCATCTTAAAGCGCGTGGAATGGCGAGTAAAATGATCTATTAAACTTCTATGATAGGGCAATCAGAGACCCGATTAGATCATTTTATATTACGGTTAATAAAAGAATTCAGCGTAATTCTGTCACACTTGTTCAACTTACGTAGCTCCTATTTCAGTTAGCGTACTGGTCTAGGAGGCAACTTAAAGCGCGTGGAATGGCGAGTAAAATGCACTATTAAACTTCTATGATAGGGCAATCAGAGATCCGATTAGATCATTTTACATTTTGGTTAATATAAGAATTTAGCAAAATTCTATCACATTTGTTCAATTTACGTCGCTCCTGTGTCAGATAGCGTATTGGGCTAAGCGGCATCTCAAAGCGCATGAAATGGCGAGTAAAATGCACTATTAAACTTCTAGTATAATGCAAACAGAGACCCGATTAGATCATTTTATATTGCGGTTAATATAAGAATTCAGCGTAATTCTGTCACATTTGTTCAAGTTACGTAGCTCCTATTTCAGATAGCGTACTGGTCTAAGCGGCATCTCAAAGCGCAAGAAATGGCAAGTAAAATGAACTATTAAACTTCTAGGGTAGGGCAAACAGAGACCCGATTAGATCATTTTATATTTTGGTAAATATAAGAATTCAGCGAAATTCTATCACATTTGTTCAATTTACGTGGCTCCTATTGCAGATAGCTTATTGGGCTAAGCCGCATCACAAAGCGCATGAAATGACGAGTGAAATGCACTTTTAAACTTCTAGGGTAGGGCAAACAGAGACCCGATTAGATCATTTTATATTATGGTTAATTTAAGAATTCAGCAAAATTTTATCACATTTGTTCAATTTACGTCGCTCCTATTTCAGATAGCGTACTGGGCTAGCCGGCATCTTAAAGCGCGTGGCATGGCGAGTAAAATGAACTATTAAACTTCTATGATAGGGCAATCAGAGACCCGATTAGATCACTTTATGTTATGGTTAATTTAAGAATTCAGCAAAATTCTATGACATTTGTTCAATTTACGTCGTTCCTATTTCAGATAGCGTACTGGGCTAGACGGCATCTTAAAGCGTGTGGAACGGCGAGTAAAATTCACTATAAAACTTCTATGATAGGGCAATCAGAGCCCCGATTAGATCATTTTATATTTTGGTTAATATAAGAATTCAGCGAAATTCTATCACATTTGTTCAATTTACGTCGCTCCTATTTCAGATAGCGTACTGGGCTAGGCGGCATCTTAAAGCGCGTGGAATGACGAGTAAAATTGCACTCTTAAACTTCTAGGGTAGGGCAAACAGAGACCTGATTAGATCATTTTATATTATGGTTAATTTATCAATTCAGCGAAATTCTATCACATTTGTTCAATTTACGTCACTCCTATTTCAGATAGCGTATTGGGCTAAGCGGCATCTCAAAGCGCATGATATGGCGAGAAAATTCACTATTAAACTTCTAGGATAAGGCAAACAGAGACCCGATTAGATCATTTTATATTGCGGTTAATATAAGAATTCAGCGTAACTCTGTCACATTTGTTCAACTTACGTAGCTCCTATTTCAGATAGCGTACTGGGCTAGGCGGCATCTTAAAGCGCGTAGAATGGCGAGCAAATGCACTATTAAACTTCTATGATAGGGCAATCAGAGACCCGACTAGATCATTTTATATTTTGGTTAATATAAGAATTCAGCGAAATTCTATCACATTTGTTCAATTTACGTCGCTCCTATTTCAGATAGCTTATTGGGCTATGCGGCATCGCAAAGCGCATGAAATGACGAGTGAAATGCACTGTTAAACTTCTAGGGTAGGGCAAACAGAGACCCGATTAGATCATTTCATATTATGGTTTATTTAAGAATTCAGAAAAATTCTAGCACATCTGTTCAATTTACGTCGCTCCTATTTCAGATAGCTTATTGGGCTAAGCGGCATCTCAAAGCGCATGAAATGTCGAGCGAAATGCACTATTAAACTTCTATGATAGGGCAAACAGAGCCCCGATTAGGTCATTTTATATTTTGGTTAATACAAGAACTCAGCGAAGTTCTATCACATTTGTTCCATTTACGTCGCTCCTATTTCAGATAGCTTATTGGGATAAGCGGCATCTCAAAGCGCATGAAATGACGAGTGAAATGCACTGTTAAACTTCTAGGGTAGGGCAAACAGAGACCCGATTAGATCATTTTATATTATGGTTAATTTAAGAATTCTGCACAATTCCATCACATTTGTTCAATTTACGTCGTTCCTATTTCAGATAGCGTGCTGGGCTAAGCGGCATCTCAAAGCGCATGAAATGGCGACTAAAATGCATTATTAAACTTCTAGGGTAGGGCAATCAGAGACCCGATTAGATCATTTTATATTACAGTTAATTTAAGAATTCAGCAAAATTCTATCACATTTGTTCAGTTTACGTCGTTCCTATTTCAGATAGCATACTGGGCTAAGCGGCATCTTAAAGCGCGTGGAATGGCGAGTAAAATCCACTATTAAACTTCTATGATACGGCAATCAGAGACCCGATTAGATCATTTTATATTTTGGTTAATTTAAGAATGCAGCGTAATTCTATCACATTTGTTCAATTTACGTCGCTCCTATTTCAGATAGCTTATAGGGCTAAGCGGCATCTCAAAGCGCATGAAATGACGAGTGAAATGCACTATTGAACTTCTAGGGTAGGGCGAACAAAGACCTGATTAGATCATTTTACATTAAGGTTAATATAAGAATTCAGCGAAATTCTATCACATCTGTTCAACATACGTCGCTCCTATTTCAGATAGCGTACTGGGCTAGGCGGCATCTTAAAGCGCGTGGAATGGCGAGTAAAATGCACTATTAAACTTCTATGATAGGGCAATCAGAGACCCGATTAGATCATTTTGTATTTTGGTTAATATAAGAATTCAGCGAAATTCAATCACATTTGTTCAATTTACGTCGCTCCTATTTCAGATAGCGTATTGGGCTAAGCGCCATCTCAAAGCGCATCGATTGACGAGTGAAATGCACTGTTAAACTTCTAGGGTAGGGCAAACAGAGACCCGATTAGATCATTTTATATTGCGGTTAATATAAGAATTCAGCGTAACTCTGTCACATTTGTTCAACTTACGTAGCTCCTATTTCAGATAGCGTACTGGGCTAGGCGGCATCTTAAAGCGCGTGGAATGGCGAGCAAATGCACTATTAAACTTCTATGACAGGGCAATCAGAGACCCGACTAGATCATTTTATATTTTGGTTAATATAAGAATTCAGCGAAATTCTATCACATTTGTTCAATTTACGTCGCTCCTATTTCAGATAGCTTATTGGGCTATGCGGCATCGCAAAGCGCATGAAATGACGAGTGAAATGCACTATTAAACTTCTAGGGTAGGGCAAACAGAGACCCGATTAGATCATTTCATATTATGGTTTATTTAAGAATTCAGAAAAATTCTATCACATCTGTTCAATTTACGTCGCTCCTATTTCAGATAGCTTATTGGGCTAAGCGGCATCTCAAAGCGCATGAAATGACGAGCGAAATGCACTATTAAACTTCTATGATAGGGCAAACAGAGCCCCGATTAGGTCATTTTATATTTTGGTTAATACAAGAACTCAGCGAAGTTCTATCACATTTGTTCCATTTACGTCGCTCCTATTTCAGATAGCTTATTGGGCTAAGCGGCATCTCAAAGCGCATGAAATGACGAGGGAATTCACTATTAAACTTCTGTGATAGGGCAAACAGAGCCCCGAGTAGGTCATTTTATATTTAGGTTAATATAAGGATTCAGAGAAATTCTATCACATTTGTTCAATTTACGTCGCTCCTATTTCAGATAGCGTACTGGGCTAGGCGGCATCTTAAAGCGCGTGAAATGGCGAGTAAAATGCTCCACTAAACTTCTATGATAGGGCAATCAGAGACCCGACTAGATCATTTTATATTTTGGTTAATATAAGAATTCAGGGAAATTCTATCACATTTGTTCAATTTACGTCGCTCCTATTTCAGATAGCTTATTGGGCTAGGCGGCATCTCAAAGCGCATGAAATCATGAGTGAAATGCACTATTAAACTTCTAGGGCAGGGCGAACAGAGACCCGATTAGATCATTTTACATTAAGGTTAATATAAGAATTCAGGGAAATTCTATCACATTTGTTCAATTTACGTCGCTCCTATTTCAGATAGCTTATTGGGCTAAGCGGCATCTCAAAGCGCATGAAATGACGAGGGAATTCACTATTAAACTTCTATGATAGGGCAAACAGAGCCCCGAGTAGGTCATTTTATATTTAGGTTAATATAAGGATTCAGAGAAATTCTATCACATTTGTTCAATTTACGTCGCTCCTATTTCAGATAGCGTACTGGGCTTGGCGGCATCTTAAAGCGAGTGGAATGGCGAGTAAAATGCACTATTAAACTTCTAGGGTAGGGCAAACAGAGACCCGATTAGATCATTTTATATTATGGTTAATTTAAGAATTCAGCGAAATTGTATCACATTTGTTCAATTTACGTCGCTCCTATTTCAGATAGCTTATTGGGCTAAGCGGAATCTCAAAGCGCATGAAATCATGAGTGAAATGCACTATTAAACTTCTAGGGCAGGGCGAACAGAGACCCGATTAGATCATTTTACATTAAGGTTAATATAAGAATTCAGGGAAATTCTATCACATTTGTTCAATTTACGTCGCTCCTATTTCAGATAGCTTATTGGGCTAAGCGGCATCTCAAAGCTCATGAAATGACGAGTGAAATTCACTATTAAACTTCTATGATAGGGCAAACAGAGCCCCGAGTAGGTCATTTTATGTTTAGGTTAATATAAGAATTCAGAGAAATTCTATCACATTTGTTCAATTTACGTCGCTCCTATTTCAGATAGCGTATTGGACTAAGCGGCATCTTAAAGCCCGTGGAATGGCAATTGAAATGCACTATTAAACTTCTATGATAGGGCAAACAGAGCCCCGATTAGGTCATTTTATATTTTGTTTAATACAAGAACTCAGCGAAATTCTATCACATTTGTTCCATTTACGTCGCTCCTATTTCAGATAGCTTATTGGGCTAAGCGGCATCTCAAAGCGCATGAAATGGCGAGTGAAATGCACTGTTAAACTTCCAGGGTAGGGCAAACAGAGACCCGATTAGATCATTTTATATTATGGTTAATTTAAGAATTCTGCAAAATTCTATCACATTTGTTCAATTTACGTCGTTCCTATTTCAGATAGCGTACTGGGCTAAGCGGCATCTCAAAGCGCATGAAATTACGATTGAAATGCACTACTAAACTTCTGGGGTAGGGCGATCAGAGACTCGATTAGATCATTTTATATTTTGGTTAATACAAGAATTCAGCGAAATTCTATCACATTTGTTCAATTTACGTCGCTCCTATTTCAGATAGCTTATTGGGCTAAGCGGCATCTCAAAGCGCATGAAATCATGAGTGAAATGCACTATTAAACTTCTAGGGCAGGGCGAACAGAGACCCGATTAGATCATTTTACATTAAGGTTAATATAAGAATTCAGGGAAATTCTATCACATTTGTTCAATTTACGTCGCTCCTATTTCAGATAGCTTATTGGGCTAAGCGGCATCTCAAAGCGCATGAAATCATGAGTGAAATGCACTATTAAACTTCTAGGGCAGGGCGAACAGAGACCCGATTAGATCATTTTACATTATGGTTAATATAAGAATTCAGGGAAATTCTATCACATTTGTTCAATTTACGTCGCTCCTGTTTCGGATAGCTTATTGGGCTAAGCCGCATCACAAAGCGCATGAAATGACGAGTGAAATGCACTTTTAAACTTCTAGGGTAGGGCAAACAGAGACCCGATTAGATCATTTTATATTATGGTTAATTTAAGAATTCAGCAAAATTTTATCACATTTGTTCAATTTACGTCGCTCCTATTTCAGATAGCGTACTGGGCTAGACGGCATCTTAAAGCGCGTGGAATGGCGAGTAAAATGATCTATTAAACTTCTATGATACGGCAATCAGAGACCCGATTAGATCATTTTATATTACGGTTAATAAAAGAATTCAGCGTAATTCTGTCACACTTGTTCAACTTACGTAGCTCCTATTTCAGTTAGCGTACTGGGCTAGGAGGCAACTTAAAGCGCGTGGAATGGCGAGTAAAATGCACTATTAAACTTCTATGATAGGGCAATCAGAGATCCGATTAGATCATTTTATATTTTGGTTAATATAAGAATTTAGCAAAATTCTATCACATTTGTTCAATTTACGTCGCTCCTGTGTCAGATAGCGTATTGGGCTAAGCGGCATCTCAAAGCGCATGAAATGGCGAGTAAAATGCACTATTAAACTTCTAGGGTAGGGCAATCAGAGACCCGATTAGATCACTTTATGTTATGGTTAATTTAAGAATTCAGCAAAATTCTATGACATTTGTTCAATTTACGTCGTTCCTATTTCAGATAGCGTACTGGGCTAGACGGCATCTTAAAGCGTGTGGAACGTCGAGTAAAATGCACTATAAAACTTCTATGATAGGGCAATCAGAGACCCGATTAGATTATTTCATATTTTGGTTAATATAAGAATTCAACGAAATTCTATCACATTTGTTCAATTTACGTCGCTCCTATTTCAGATAGCTTATTGGGCTAAGCGGCATCTCAAAGCGCATGAAATGACGAGTGAAATGCACTATTAAACTCTAGGGTAGGGCGAACAAAGACCCGATTAGATCATTTTACATTAAGGTTAATATAAGAATTCAGCGAAATTCTATCACATTTGTTCAATTTACGTCGCTCCTATTTCAGATAGCGAATTGGGCTAAGCGGCATCTCAAAGCGAATGAAATGGCGAGTAAAATGCACTATTAAACTTCTAGGATAATGCAAACAGAGACCCGATTAGATCATTTTATATTGCGGTTAATATAAGGATTCAGCGTAATTCTGTCACATTTGTTCAAGTTACGTAGCTCCTATTTCAGATAGCGTACTGGTCTAAGCGGCATCTCAAAGCGCAAGAAATGGCAAGTAAAATGAACTATTAAACTTCTAGGGTAGGGCAAACAGAGACCCGATTAGATCATTTTATATTTTGGTAAATATAAGAATTCAGCGAAATTCTATCACATTTGTTCAATTTACGTGGCTCCTATTGCAGATAGCTTATTGGGCTAAGCCGCATCACAAAGCGCATGAAATGACGAGTGAAATGCACTTTTAAACTTCTAGGGTAGGGCAAACAGAGACCCGATTAGATCATTTTATATTATGGTTAATTTAAGAATTCAGCAAAATTTTATCACATTTGTTCAATTTACGTCGCTCCTATTTCAGATAGCGTACTGGGCTAGGCGGAATCTTAAAGCGAGTGGAATGGCGAGTAAAATGCACCTTTAAACTTCTAGGGTAGGGCGATCAGAGACCCGATTAGATCATTTTATATTTTGGTTAATACAAGAATTCAGCGAAATTCTGTCACATTTGTTCAATTTACGTCGCTCCTATTTCAGATAGCTTATTGGGCTAAGCGGCATCTCAAAGCGCATGAAATTACGAGTGAAATGCAGTATTAAGCTTCTAGGGCAGGGCGAACAGAGACCCGATTAGATCATTTTACATTAAGGTTAATATAAGAATTCAGGGAAATTCTATCACATTTGTTCAATTTACGTTGCTCCTATTTCAGATAGCTTATTGGGCTAAGCGGCATCTCAAAGCGCATGAAATGACGAGTGAAATGCACTATTAAACTTCTATGATAGGGCAATCAGAGACCCGATTAGATCATTTTATATTACGGTTAATATAAGAATTCAGCGTAATTCTGTCACATTTGTTCAACTTACGTAGCTCCTATTTCAGATAGCGTACTGGGCTAGGCGGCAACTTAAAGCGCGTGGAATGGCGAGTAAAGTGCACTATTAAACTTCTATGATAGGGCAATCAGAGACCCGTTTAGATCATTTTATATTTTGTTTAATATAAGATTTCAGGGAAATTCTATCACATTTGTTCAATTTACGTCGCTCCTATTTCAGATAGCGTATTGGGCTAAGCGGCATCTCAAAGCGCATGAAACGATGAGAGAAATGCACTATTAAGCTTCTTGGGTAGGGCGAACAGAGACCCGATTACATCATTTTATATTATGGTTAATTTAAGAATTCGGCAAAATTCTATCACATTTGTTCAATTTACGTCGCTCCTATTTCAGATAGCGTACTGGGCTAGGCGGCATCTTAAAGCGCGTGGAATGGCGAGTAAAATGCACTATTAAACTTCTATGATAGGGCAATCAGAGACCCGATTAGATCATTTTATATTTTGGTGAATATAAGAATTCAGCGAAATTCTATCACATTTGTTCAATTTACGTCGCTCCTATTTCAGATAGCTTATTGGGCTAAGCGGCATCACAAAGCGCATGAAATGTCGAGTGAAATGCACTTTTAAACTTCTAGGGTAGGGCGAACAAAGACCCGATTAGATCATTTTACATTAAGGTTAATATAAGAATTCAGCGAAATTCTATCACATTTGTTCAATTTACGTCGCTCCTATTTCAGATAGCGCATTGGGCTAAGCTGCATCTCAAAGCGCAAGAAATGGCGAGTAAAATGCACTATTAAACTTCTAGGGTAGGGCAAACAGAGACCCGATTAGATCATTTTATATTATGGTTAATTTAAGAATTCAGCGAAATTCTATCACATTTGTTCAATTTACGTCACTCCTATTTCAGATAGCGTATTGGGATAAGCGGCATCTCAAAGCGCATGAAATGGCGAGTAAAATGCACTATTAAACTTCTAGGATAAGGCAAACAGAGACCCGATTAGATCATTTTATATTGCGGTTAATATAAGAATTCAGCGTAACTCTGTCACATTTGTTCAACTTACGTAGCTCCTATTTCAGATAGCGTACTGGGCTAAGCGGCATCTCAAAGCGCATGAAATTACGATTGAAATGCACTACTAAACTTCTGGGGTAGGGCGATCAGAGACTCGATTAGATCATTTTATATTTTGGTTAATACAAGAATTCAGCGAAATTCTATCACATTTGTTCAATTTACGTCACTCCTATTTCAGATAGCTTATTGGGCTAAGCGGCATCTCAAAGCGCATGAAATCATGAGTGAAATGCACTATTAAACTTCTAGGGCAGGGCGAACAGAGACCCGATTAGATCATTTTACATTATGGTTAATATAAGAATTCAGGGAAATTCTATCACATTTGTTCAATTTACGTCGCTCCTGTTTCGGATAGCTTATTGGGCTAAGCCGCATCACAAAGCGCATGAAATGACGAGTGAAATGCACTTTTAAACTTCTAGGGTAGGGCAAACAGAGACCCGATTAGATCATTTTATATTATGGTTAATTTAAGAATTCAGCAAAATTTTATCACATTTGTTCAATTTACGTCGCTCCTATTTCAGATAGCGTACTGGGCTAGCCGGCATCTTAAAGCGCGTGGAATGGCGAGTAAAATGATCTATTAAACTTCTATGATACGGCAATCAGAGACCCGATTAGATCATTTTATATTACGGTTAATAAAAGAATTCAGCGTAATTCTGTCACACTTGTTCAACTTACGTAGCTCCTATTTCAGTTAGCGTACTGGGCTAGGAGGCAACTTAAAGCGCGTGGAATGGCGAGTAAAATGCACTATTAAACTTCTATGATAGGGCAATCAGAGATCCGATTAGATCATTTTATATTTTGGTTAATATAAGAATTTAGCAAAATTCTATCACATTTGTTCAATTTACGTCGCTCCTGTGTCAGATAGCGTATTGGGCTAAGCGGCATCTCAAAGCGCATGAAATGGCGAGTAAAATGCACTATTAAACTTCTAGGGTAGGGCAATCAGAGACCCGATTAGATCACTTTATGTTATGGTTAATTTAAGAATTCAGCAAAATTCTATGACATTTGTTCAATTTACGTCGTTCCTATTTCAGATAGCGTACTGGGCTAGACGGCATCTTAAAGCGTGTGGAACGTCGAGTAAAATGCACTATAAAACTTCTATGATAGGGCAATCAGAGACCCGATTAGATTATTTCATATTTTGGTTAATATAAGAATTCAACGAAATTCTATCACATTTGTTCAATTTACGTCGCTCCTATTTCAGATAGCTTATTGGGCTAAGCGGCATCTCAAAGCGCATGAAATGACGAGTGAAATGCACTATTAAACTCTAGGGTAGGGCGAACAAAGACCCGATTAGATCATTTTACATTAAGGTTAATATAAGAATTCAGCGAAATTCTATCACATTTGTTCAATTTACGTCGCTCCTATTTCAGATAGCGAATTGGGCTAAGCGGCATCTCAAAGCGAATGAAATGGCGAGTAAAATGCACTATTAAACTTCTAGGATAATGCAAACAGAGACCCGATTAGATCATTTTATATTGCGGTTAATATAAGGATTCAGCGTAATTCTGTCACATTTGTTCAAGTTACGTAGCTCCTATTTCAGATAGCGTACTGGTCTAAGCGGCATCTCAAAGCGCAAGAAATGGCAAGTAAAATGAACTATTAAACTTCTAGGGTAGGGCAAACAGAGACCCGATTAGATCATTTTATATTTTGGTAAATATAAGAATTCAGCGAAATTCTATCACATTTGTTCAATTTACGTGGCTCCTATTGCAGATAGCTTATTGGGCTAAGCCGCATCACAAAGCGCATGAAATGACGAGTGAAATGCACTTTTAAACTTCTAGGGTAGGGCAAACAGAGACCCGATTAGATCATTTTATATTATGGTTAATTTAAGAATTCAGCAAAATTCTATCACATTTGTTCAATTTACGTCGCTCCTATTTCAGATAGCGTACTGGGCTAGGCGGAATCTTAAAGCGAGTGGAATGGCGAGTAAAATGCACCTTTAAACTTCTAGGGTAGGGCGATCAGAGACCCGATTAGATCATTTTATATTTTGGTTAATACAAGAATTCAGCGAAATTCTGTCACATTTGTTCAATTTACGTCGCTCCTATTTCAGATAGCTTATTGGGCTAAGCGGCATCTCAAAGCGCATGAAATTACGAGTGAAATGCAGTATTAAGCTTCTAGGGCAGGGCGAACAGAGACCCGATTAGATCATTTTACATTAAGGTTAATATAAGAATTCAGGGAAATTCTATCACATTTGTTCAATTTACGTTGCTCCTATTTCAGATAGCTTATTGGGCTAAGCGGCATCTCAAAGCGCATGAAATGACGAGTGAAATGCACTATTAAACTTCTATGATAGGGCAATCAGAGACCCGATTAGATCATTTTATATTACGGTTAATATAAGAATTCAGCGTAATTCTGTCACATTTTTTCAACTTACGTAGCTCCTATTTCAGATAGCGTACTGGGCTAGGCGGCAACTTAAAGCGCGTGGAATGGCGAGTAAAGTGCACTATTAAACTTCTATGATAGGGCAATCAGAGACCCGTTTAGATCATTTTATATTTTGTTTAATATAAGATTTCAGGGAAATTCTATCACATTTGTTCAATTTACGTCGCTCCTATTTCAGATAGCGTATTGGGCTAAGCGGCATCTCAAAGCGCATGAAACGATGAGAGAAATGCACTATTAAGCTTCTTGGGTAGGGCGAACAGAGACCCGATTACATCATTTTATATTATGGTTAATTTAAGAATTCGGCAAAATTCTATCACATTTGTTCAATTTACGTCGCTCCTATTTCAGATAGCGTACTGGGCTAGGCGGCATCTTAAAGCGCGTGGAATGGCGAGTAAAATGCACTATTAAACTTCTATGATAGGGCAATCAGAGACCCGATTAGATCATTTTATATTTTGGTTAATATAAGAATTCAGCGAAATTCTATCACATTTGTTCAATTTACGTCGCTCCTATTTCAGATAGCTTATTGGGCTAAGCGGCATCTCAAAGCGCATGAAATGTCGAGTGAAATGCACTTTTAAACTTCTAGGGTAGGGCGAACAAAGACCCGATTAGATCATTTTACATTAAGGTTAATATAAGAATTCAGCGAAATTCTATCACATTTGTTCAATTTACGTCGCTCCTATTTCAGATAGCGCATTGGGCTAAGCTGCATCTCAAAGCGCAAGAAATGGCGAGTAAAATGCACTATTAAACTTCTAGGGTAGGGCAAACAGAGACCCGATTAGATCATTTTATATTATGGTTAATTTAAGAATTCAGCGAAATTCTATCACATTTGTTCAATTTACGTCACTCCTATTTCAGATAGCGTATTGGGATAAGCGGCATCTCAAAGCGCATGAAATGGCGAGTAAAATGCACTATTAAACTTCTAGGATAAGGCAAACAGAGACCCGATTAGATCATTTTATATTGCGGTTAATATAAGAATTCAGCGTAATTCTGTCACATTTGTTCAAGTTACGTAGCTCCTATTTCAGATAGCGTACTGGGCTAAGCGGCATCTCAAAGCGCAAGGAATGGCAAGTAAAATGAACTATTAAACTTCTAGGGTAGGGCAAACAGAGACCCGATTAGATCATTTTATATTTTGGTGAATATAAGAATTCAGCGAAATTCTATCACATTTGTTCAATTTACGTCGCTCCTATTTCAGATAGCTTATTGGGCTAAGCGGCATCTCAAAGCGCATGAAATGTCGAGTGAAATGCACTGTTAAACGTCTAGGGTAGGGCAAACAGAGACCCGATTAGATCATTTTATATTATGGTTAATTTAAGAATTCAGCAATATTCTATCACATTTGTTCAATTTACGTCGTTCCTATTTCAGATAGCGTACTGGGCTAGGCGGCATCTTAAAGCGCGTGGAATGGCGAGTAAAATGCTCCACTAAACTTCTATGATAGGGCAATCAGAGACCCGACTAGATCATTTTATATTTTGGTTAATATAAGAATTCAGGGAAATTCTATCACATTTGTTCAATTTACGTCGCTCCTATTTCAGATAGCTTATTGGGCTAGGCGGCATCTCAAAGCGCATGAAATCATGAGTGAGATGCACTATTAAACTTCTAGGGCAGGGCGAACAGAGACCCGATTAGATCATTTTACATTAAGGTTAATATAAGAATTCAGGGAAATTCTATCACATTTGTTCAATTTACGTCGCTCCTATTTCAGATAGCTTATTGGGCTAAGCGGCATCTCAAAGCGCATGAAATGACGAGTGAAATTCACTATTAAACTTCTATGATAGGGCAAACAGAACCCCGAGTAGGTCATTTTATATTTAGGTTAATATAAGAATTCAGAGAAATTCTATCACAATTGTTCAATTTACGTCGCTCCTATTTCAGATAGCGTACTGGGCTAGGCGGAATCTTAAAGCGCGTGGAATGGCGAGTGAAATGCACTATTAAACTTCTATGATAGGGCAATGAGAGACCCGATTAGATCATTTTATATTTTGGTTATTATAAGAATTCAGCGAAATTCTATCACATTTGTTCAATTTACGTCGCTCCTATTTCAGATAGCTTATTGGGCTATGCGGCATCGCAAAGCGCATGAAATGACGAGTGAAATGCACTATTAAACTTCTAGGGTAGGGCAAACAGAGACCCGATTAGATCATTTTATATTATGGTTAATTTAAGAATTCAGCAAAATTCTATCACATTTGTTCAATTTACGTCGCTCCTATTTCAGATAGCGTACTGGGCTAGGCGGCATCTCAAAGCGCATGAAATGGCGAGTAAAATGCACTGTTAAACTTCTAGGGTAGGGCAAACAGAGACCCGATTAGATCATTTCATATTATGGTTTATTTAAGAATTCAGAAAAATTCTATCACATTTGTTCAATTTACGTCGTTCCTATTTCAGATAGCGTACTGGGCTAGGCGGCATCTTAAAGCGCGTGGAATGGCGAGTAAAATGCACTGCTAAACTTCTAGGATAAGGCAAACAGAGACCCGATTAGATCATTTTATATTGCGGTTAATATAAGAATTCAGCGTAACTCTGTCACATTTGTTCAACTTACGTAGCTCCTATTTCAGATAGCGTACTGGGCTAGGCGGCATCTTAAAGCGCGTGGAATGGCGAGCAAATGCACTATTAAACTTCTATGACAGGGCAATCAGAGACCCGACTAGATCATTTTATATTTTGGTTAATATAAGAATTCAGCGAAATTCTATCACATTTGTTCAATTTACGTCGCTCCTATTTCAGATAGCTTATTGGGCTATGCGGCATCGCAAAGCGCATGAAATGACGAGTGAAATGCACTATTAAACTTCTAGGGTAGGGCAAACAGAGACCCGATTAGATCATTTCATATTATGGTTTATTTAAGAATTCAGAAAAATTCTATCACATCTGTTCAATTTACGTCGCTCCTATTTCAGATAGCTTATTGGGCTAAGCGGCATCTCAAAGCGCATGAAATGACGAGCGAAATGCACTATTAAACTTCTATGATAGGGCAAACAGAGCCCCGATTAGGTCATTTTATATTTTGGTTAATACAAGAACTCAGCGAAGTTCTATCACATTTGTTCCATTTACGTCGCTCCTATTTCAGATAGCTTATTGGGCTAAGCGGCATCTCAAAGCGCATGAAATGACGAGGGAATTCACTATTAAACTTCTGTGATAGGGCAAACAGAGCCCCGAGTAGGTCATTTTATATTTAGGTTAATATAAGGATTCAGAGAAATTCTATCACATTTGTTCAATTTACGTCGCTCCTATTTCAGATAGCGTACTGGGCTAGGCGGCATCTTAAAGCGCGTGAAATGGCGAGTAAAATGCTCCACTAAACTTCTATGATAGGGCAATCAGAGACCCGACTAGATCATTTTATATTTTGGTTAATATAAGAATTCAGGGAAATTCTACCACATTTGTTCAATTTACGTCGCTCCTATTTCAGATAGCTTATTGGGCTAGGCGGCATCTCAAAGCGCATGAAATGACGAGGGAATTCACTATTAAACTTCTATGATAGGGCAAACAGAGCCCCGAGTAGGTCATTTTATATTTAGGTTAATATAAGGATTCAGAGAAATTCTATCACATTTGTTCAATTTACGTCGCTCCTATTTCAGATAGCGTACTGGGCTAGGCGGCATCTTAAAGTGAGTGGAATGGCGAGTAAAATGCACTATTAAACTTCTAGGGTAGGGCAAACAGAGACCCCATTAGATCATTTTATTTTATGGTTAATTTAAGAATTCAGCGAAATTCTATCACATTTGTTCAATTTACATCGCTCCTATTTCAGATAGCGTATTGGGCTAAGCGGCATCTCAAAGCGCATGAAATGGCGATTAAAATGCACTGTTAAACTTGTAATGTAGGTCAAACAGAGACCCGATTAGATCATTTCATATTATGGTTAATTTAAGAATTCAGAAAAATTCTGTCACATTTGTTCAATTTACGTCGCTCCTATTTCAGATAGCGTACTCGGATAGGCGGCATCTTAAAGCGCGTGGAATGGCGAGTAAAATGCACTATTAAACATCTATGATAGGGCAATCACAGACCCGATTAGATCATTTTATATTTTGGTTAATATAAGAATTCAGCGAAATTCTATCACATTTGTTCAATTTACGTCGCTCCTATTTCAGATAGCGTACTGGGCTAGGCGGCATCTTAAAGCGCGTGGAATGGCGAGAAAAATGCACTACTAAACTTCTATGATAGGGCAATCAGAGACCCGATTAGATCATTTTATATTTTGTTTAATATAAGATTTCAGGGAAATTCTATCACATTTGTTCAATTTACGTCGCTCCTATTTCAGATAGCTTATTGGGCTAGGCGGCATCTTAAAGCGTGTGGAATGGCGATTGAAATGCACTATTAAACTTCTATGATAGGGCAATCAGAGGCCCGATTAGACCATTTCATATTTTGGTTAATATAAGAATTCAGCGAAATTCTATCACATTTGTTCAATTTACGTCGCTCCTATTTCAGATAGCTTATTGGGCTAAGCGGCATCTCAAAGCGCATGAAATGACGAGTGAAATGCACTATTAGTCTTCTATGGTAGGGCGAACAGAGACCCGATTAGATCATTTTACATTAAGGTTAATATAAGAATTCAGCGAAATTCTATCACATTTGTTCAATTTACGTCGTTCCTATTTCAGATAGCGTACTGGGCTAGGCGGCATCTTAAAGCGAGTGGAATGGCGAGTAAAATGCACTATTAAACTTCTAGGGTAGGGCAAACAGAGACCCGATTAGATCATTTTATATTATGGTTAATTTAAGAATTCAGCAAAATTCTATCACATTTGTTCAATTTACGTCGCTCCTATTTCAGATAGCGTACTGGGCTAGACGGCATCTTAAAGCGCATGAAATGGCGAGTAAAATGCACTATTAAACTTCTAGGGTAGGGCAATCAGAGACCCGATTAGATCACTTTATGTTATGGTTAATTTAAGAATTCAGCAAAATTCTATGACATTTGTTCAATTTACGTCGTTCCTATTTCAGATAGCGTACTGGGCTAGACGGCATCTTAAAGCGTGTGGAACGGCGAGTAAAATGCACTATAAAACTTCTATGATAGGGCAATCAGAGACCCGATTAGATTATTTCATATTTTGGTTAATATAAGAATTCAACGAAATTCTATCACATTTGTTCAATTTACGTCGCTCCTATTTCAGATAGCTTATTGGGCTAAGCGGCATCTCAAAGCGCATGAAATGACGAGTGAAATGCACTATTAAACTCTAGGGTAGGGCGAACAAAGACCCGATTAGATCATTTCATATTATGGTTTATTTAAGAATTCAGCGTAATTCTATCACATTTGTTCAACTTACGTCGCTCCTATTTCAGATAGTGTACTGGGCTAGGCGGCATCTTAAAGCGCGTGGAATCGCGAGTAAAATGCACTATTAAACATCTATGATAGGGCAATCAGAGACCCGATTAGATCATTTTATATTTTGGTGAATATAAGAATTCAGCGAAATTCTATCACATTTGTTCAATTTACGTCGCTCCTATTTCAGATAGCGTACTGGGCTAGGCGGCATCTTAAAGCGCGTGGAATGACGAGTAAAATGCACTGCTAAACTTCTAGGGTAGGGCAAACAGAGACCTGACTAGATCATTTTATATTATGGTTAATTTATCAATTCAGCGAAATTCTATCACATTTGTTCAATTTACGTCACTCCTATTTCAGATAGCATATTGGGCTAAGCGGCATCTCAAAGCGCATGAAATGGCGAGAAAATGCACAATTAAACTTCTAGGATAAGGCAAACAGAGACCCGATTAGATCATTTTATATTGCGGTTAATATAAGAATTCAGCGTAACTCTGTCACATTTGTTCAACTTACGTAGCTCCTATTTCAGATAGCGTACTGGGCTAGGCGGCATCTTAAAGCGCGTGGAATGGCGAGCAAATGCACTATTAAACTTCTATGACAGGGCAATCAGAGACCCGACTAGATCATTTTATATTTTGGTTAATATAAGAATTCAGCGAAATTCTATCACATTTGTTCAATTTACGTCGCTCCTATTTCAGATAGCTTATTGGGCTATGCGGCATCGCAAAGCGCATGAAATGACGAGTGAAATGCACTATTAAACTTCTAGGGTAGGGCAAACAGAGACCCGATTAGATCATTTTATATTTTGGTAAATATAAGAATTCAGCGAAATTCTATCACATTTGTTCAATTTACGTGGCTCCTATTGCAGATAGCTTATTGGGCTAAGCCGCATCACAAAGCGCATGAAATGACGAGTGAAATGCACTTTTAAACTTCTAGGGTAGGGCAAACAGAGACCCGATTAGATCATTTTATATTATGGTTAATTTAAGAATTCAGCAAAATTTTATCACATTTGTTCAATTTACGTCGCTCCTATTTCAGATAGCGTACTGGGCTAGGCGGAATCTTAAAGCGAGTGGAATGGCGAGTAAAATGCACCTTTAAACTTCTAGGGTAGGGCGATCAGAGACCCGATTAGATCATTTTATATTTTGGTTAATACAAGAATTCAGCGAAATTCTGTCACATTTGTTCAATTTACGTCGCTCCTATTTCAGATAGCTTATTGGGCTAAGCGGCATCTCAAAGCGCATGAAATTACGAGTGAAATGCAGTATTAAGCTTCTAGGGCAGGGCGAACAGAGACCCGATTAGATCATTTTACATTAAGGTTAATATAAGAATTCAGGGAAATTCTATCACATTTGTTCAATTTACGTTGCTCCTATTTCAGATAGCTTATTGGGCTAAGCGGCATCTCAAAGCGCATGAAATGACGAGTGAAATGCACTATTAAACTTCTATGATAGGGCAATCAGAGACCCGATTAGATCATTTTATATTACGGTTAATATAAGAATTCAGCGTAATTCTGTCACATTTTTTCAACTTACGTAGCTCCTATTTCAGATAGCGTACTGGGCTAGGCGGCAACTTAAAGCGCGTGGAATGGCGAGTAAAATGCACTATTAAACTTCTATGATAGGGCAATCAGAGACCCGTTTAGATCATTTTATATTTTGTTTAATATAAGATTTCAGGGAAATTCTATCACATTTGTTCAATTTACGTCGCTCCTATTTCAGATAGCGTATTGGGCTAAGCGGCATCTCAAAGCGCATGAAACGATGAGAGAAATGCACTATTAAGCTTCTTGGGTAGGGCGAACAGAGACCCGATTACATCATTTTATATTATGGTTAATTTAAGAATTCGGCAAAATTCTATCACATTTGTTCAATTTACGTCGCTCCTATTTCAGATAGCGTACTGGGCTAGGCGGCATCTTAAAGCGCGTGGAATGGCGAGTAAAATGCACTATTAAACTTCTATGATAGGGCAATCAGAGACCCGATTAGATCATTTTATATTTTGGTGAATATAAGAATTCAGCGAAATTCTATCACATTTGTTCAATTTACGTCGCTCCTATTTCAGATAGCTTATTGGGCTAAGCGGCATCTCAAAGCGCATGAAATGTCGAGTGAAATGCACTTTTAAACTTCTAGGGTAGGGCGAACAAAGACCCGATTAGATCATTTTACATTAAGGTTAATATAAGAATTCAGCGAAATTCTATCACATTTGTTCAATTTACGTCGCTCCTATTTCAGATAGCGCATTGGGCTAAGCTGCATCTCAAAGCGCAAGAAATGGCGAGTAAAATGCACTATTAAACTTCTAGGGTAGGGCAAACAGAGACCCGATTAGATCATTTTATATTATGGTTAATTTAAGAATTCAGCGAAATTCTATCACATTTGTTCAATTTACGTCACTCCTATTTCAGATAGCGTATTGGGATAAGCGGCATCTCAAAGCGCATGAAATGGCGAGTAAAATGCACTATTAAACTTCTAGGATAAGGCAAACAGAGACCCGATTAGATCATTTTATATTGCGGTTAATATAAGAATTCAGCGTAATTCTGTCACATTTGTTCAAGTTACGTAGCTCCTATTTCAGATAGCGTACTGGGCTAAGCGGCATCTCAAAGCGCAAGGAATGGCAAGTAAAATGAACTATTAAACTTCTAGGGTAGGGCAAACAGAGACCCGATTAGATCATTTTATATTTTGGTGAATATAAGAATTCAGCGAAATTCTATCACATTTGTTCAATTTACGTCGCTCCTATTTCAGATAGCTTATTGGGCTAAGCGGCATCTCAAAGCGCATGAAATGTCGAGTGAAATGCACTGTTAAACGTCTAGGGTAGGGCAAACAGAGACCCGATTAGATCATTTTATATTATGGTTAATTTAAGAATTCAGCAATATTCTATCACATTTGTTCAATTTACGTCGTTCCTATTTCAGATAGCGTACTGGGCTAGGCGGCATCTTAAAGCGCGTGGAATGGCGAGTAAAATGCTCCACTAAACTTCTATGATAGGGCAATCAGAGACCCGACTAGATCATTTTATATTTTGGTTAATATAAGAATTCAGGGAAATTCTATCACATTTGTTCAATTTACGTCGCTCCTATTTCAGATAGCTTATTGGGCTAGGCGGCATCTCAAAGCGCATGAAATCATGAGTGAGATGCACTATTAAACTTCTAGGGCAGGGCGAACAGAGACCCGATTAGATCATTTTACATTAAGGTTAATATAAGAATTCAGGGAAATTCTATCACATTTGTTCAATTTACGTCGCTCCTATTTCAGATAGCTTATTGGGCTAAGCGGCATCTCAAAGCGCATGAAATGACGAGTGAAATTCACTATTAAACTTCTATGATAGGGCAAACAGAACCCCGAGTAGGTCATTTTATATTTAGGTTAATATAAGAACTCAGAGAAATTCTATCACAATTGTTCAATTTACGTCGCTCCTATTTCAGATAGCGTACTGGGCTAGGCGGAATCTTAAAGCGCGTGGAATGGCGAGTGAAATGCACTATTAAACTTCTATGATAGGGCAATGAGAGACCCGATTAGATCATTTTATATTTTGGTTATTATAAGAATTCAGCGAAATTCTATCACATTTGTTCAATTTACGTCGCTCCTATTTCAGATAGCTTATTGGGCTATGCGGCATCGCAAAGCGCATGAAATGACGAGTGAAATGCACTATTAAACTTCTAGGGTAGGGCAAACAGAGACCCGATTAGATCATTTTATATTATGGTTAATTTAAGAATTCAGCAAAATTCTATCACATTTGTTCAATTTACGTCGCTCCTATTTCAGATAGCGTACTGGGCTAGGCGGCATCTCAAAGCGCATGAAATGGCGAGTAAAATGCACTGTTAAACTTCTAGGGTAGGGCAAACAGAGACCCGATTAGATCATTTCATATTATGGTTTATTTAAGAATTCAGAAAAATTCTATCACATTTGTTCAATTTACGTCGTTCCTATTTCAGATAGCGTACTGGGCTAGGCGGCATCTTAAAGCGCGTGGAATGGCGAGTAAAATGCACTGCTAAACTTCTAGGATAAGGCAAACAGAGACCCGATTAGATCATTTTATATTGCGGTTAATATAAGAATTCAGCGTAACTCTGTCACATTTGTTCAACTTACGTAGCTCCTATTTCAGATAGCGTACTGGGCTAGGCGGCATCTTAAAGCGCGTGGAATGGCGAGCAAATGCACTATTAAACTTCTATGACAGGGCAATCAGAGACCCGACTAGATCATTTTATATTTTGGTTAATATAAGAATTCAGCGAAATTCTATCACATTTGTTCAATTTACGTCGCTCCTATTTCAGATAGCTTATTGGGCTATGCGGCATCGCAAAGCGCATGAAATGACGAGTGAAATGCACTATTAAACTTCTAGGGTAGGGCAAACAGAGACCCGATTAGATCATTTCATATTATGGTTTATTTAAGAATTCAGAAAAATTCTATCACATCTGTTCAATTTACGTCGCTCCTATTTCAGATAGCTTATTGGGCTAAGCGGCATCTCAAAGCGCATGAAATGACGAGCGAAATGCACTATTAAACTTCTATGATAGGGCAAACAGAGCCCCGATTAGGTCATTTTATATTTTGGTTAATACAAGAACTCAGCGAAGTTCTATCACATTTGTTCCATTTACGTCGCTCCTATTTCAGATAGCTTATTGGGCTAAGCGGCATCTCAAAGCGCATGAAATGACGAGGGAATTCACTATTAAACTTCTGTGATAGGGCAAACAGAGCCCCGAGTAGGTCATTTTATATTTAGGTTAATATAAGGATTCAGAGAAATTCTATCACATTTGTTCAATTTACGTCGCTCCTATTTCAGATAGCGTACTGGGCTAGGCGGCATCTTAAAGCGCGTGAAATGGCGAGTAAAATGCTCCACTAAACTTCTATGATAGGGCAATCAGAGACCCGACTAGATCATTTTATATTTTGGTTAATATAAGAATTCAGGGAAATTCTATCACATTTGTTCAATTTACGTCGCTCCTATTTCAGATAGCTTATTGGGCTAGGCGGCATCTCAAAGCGCATGAAATGACGAGGGAATTCACTATTAAACTTCTATGATAGGGCAAACAGAGCCCCGAGTAGGTCATTTTATATTTAGGTTAATATAAGGATTCAGAGAAATTCTATCACATTTGTTCAATTTACGTCGCTCCTATTTCAGATAGCGTACTGGGCTAGGCGGCATCTTAAAGTGAGTGGAATGGCGAGTAAAATGCACTATTAAACTTCTAGGGTAGGGCAAACAGAGACCCCATTAGATCATTTTATTTTATGGTTAATTTAAGAATTCAGCGAAATTCTATCACATTTGTTCAATTTACATCGCTCCTATTTCAGATAGCGTATTGGGCTAAGCGGCATCTCAAAGCGCATGAAATGACGAGTGAAATGGACTTTTAAACTTCTAGGGTAGGGCAAACAGACACCCGATTAGATCATTTTATATTATGGTTAATTTAAGTATTCAGCAAAATTTTATCACATTTGTTCAATTTACGTCGCTCCTATTTCAGATAGCGTACTGGGCTAGGCGGCATCTTAAAGCGCGTGGAATGGCGAGTAAAATGCATTATTAAACTTCTATGATAGGGCAATCAGAGACCCGATTAGATCATTTTATATTACGGTTAATATAAGAATTCAGCGTAATTCTGTCACACTTGTTCAACTTACGTAGCTCCTATTTCAGTTAGCGTACTGGGCTAGGCGGCAACTTAAAGCGCGTGGAATGGCGAGTAAAATGCACTATTAAACTTCTATGACAGGGCAATCAGAGAACCGATTAGATTATTTCATATTTTGGTTAATATAAGAATTCAGCGTAATTCTGTCACACTTGTTCAACTTACGTAGCTCCTATTTCAGTTAGCGTACTGGGCTAGGCGGCAACTTAAAGCGCGTGGAATGGCGAGTAAAATGCATTATTAAACTTCTATGATAGGGCAATGAGAGACCCGATTAGATCATTTTATATTTTGGTTAATACAAGAATTCAGCGAAATTCTATCACATTTGTTCAATTTACGTCGCTCTTATTTCAGATTGCTTATTGGGCTAAGCGGCATCTCAAAGCACATGAAATGACGAGTGAAATGCACTGTTAAACTTCTAGGGTAGGGCAAACAGAGACCCGATTAGATCATTTTATATTATGGTTAATTTAAGAATTCAGCGAAATTGTATCACATTTGTTCAATTTACGTCGCTCCTATTTCAGATAGCGTCCTGGGCTAGGCGGAATCTTAAAGCGAGTGGAATGGCGAGTAAAATGCACTATTAAACTTCTAGGGTAGGGCGATCAGAGACCCGTTTAGATCATTTTATATTTTGTTTAATATAAGATTTCAGCGAAATTCTATCACATTTGTTCAATTTACGTCACTCCTATTTCAGATAGCGTATTGGGCTAAGCGGCATCTCAAAGCGCATGAAATGGCGAGTAAAATGCACTATTAAACTTCTAGGGTAAGGCAAACAGAGACCCGATTAGATCATTTTATATTGCGGTTAATATAAGAATTCAGCGTAATTCTGTCACATTTGTTCAACATACGTCGCTCCTATTTCAGATAGCGTACTGGGCTAGGCGGCATCTTAAAGCGCGTGGAATGGCGAGTAAAATGCACTATTAAACTTCTATGATAGGGCAATCAGAGACCCGATTAGATCATTTTGTATTTTGGTTAATATAAGAATTCAGCGAAATTCAATCACATTTGTTCAATTTACGTCGCTCCTATTTCAGATAGCGTATTGGGCTAAGCGCCATCTCAAAGCGCATCGATTGACGAGTGAAATGCACTATTAAACTTCTAGGGTAGGGCGAACAGAGACCCGAACAGATCATTTTATATTACGGTTAATATAAGAATTCAGCGTAATTCTATCACATTTGTTCAACTTACGTCGCTCCTATTTCAGATAGTGTACTGGGCTAGGCGGCATCTTAAAGCGCGTGGAATCGCGAGTAAAATGCACTATTAAACATCTATGATAGGGCAATCAGAGACCCGATTAGATCATTTTATATTTTGGTGAATATAAGAATTCAGCGAAATTCTATCACATTTGTTCAATTTACGTCGCTCCTATTTCAGATAGCGTACTGGGCTAGGCGGCATCTTAAAGCGCGTGGAATGACGAGTAAAATGCACTGTTAAACTTCTAGGGTAGGGCAAACAGAGACCTGATTAGATCATTTTATATTATGGTTAATTTATCAATTCAGCGAAATTCTATCACATTTGTTCAATTTACGTCACTCCTATTTCAGATAGCGTATTGGGCTAAGCGGCATCTCAAAGCGCATGAAATGGCGAGAAAATGCACTATTAAACTTCTAGGATAAGGCAAACAGAGACCCGATTAGATCATTTTATATTGCGGTTAATAAAAGAATTCAGCGTAACTCTGTCACATTTGTTCAACTTACGTAGCTCCTATTTCAGATAGCGTACTGGGCTAGGCGGCATCTTAAAGCGCGTGGAATGGCGAGCAAATGCACTATTAAACTTCTATGATAGGGCAATCAGAGACCCGACTAGATCATTTTATATTTTGGTTAATATAAGAATTCAGCGAAATTCTATCACATTTGTTCAATTTACGTCGCTCCTATTTCAGATAGCTTATTGGGCTATGCGGCATCGCAAAGCGCATTAAATGACGAGTGAAATGCACTATTAAACTTCTAGGGTAGGGTAAACAGAGACCCGATTAGATCATTTCATATTATGGTTTATTTAAGAATTCAGAAAAATTCTATCACATCTGTTCAATTTACGTCGCTCCTATTTCAGATAGCTTACTGGGCTAAGCGGCATCTCGAAGCGCATGAAATGACGAGCGAAATGCACTATTAAACTTCTATGATAGGGCAAACAGAGCCCCGATTAGGTCATTTTATATTTTGGTTAATACAAGAACTCAGCGAAGTTCTATCACATTTGTTCCATTTACGTCGCTCCTATTTCAGATAGCTTATTGGGCTAAGCGGCATCTCAAAGCGCATGAAATGACGAGTGGAATGCACTGTTAAACTTCTAGGGTAGGGCAAACAGAGACCCGATTAGATCATTTTATATTATGGTTAATTTAAGAATTCTGCACAATTCTATCACATTTGTTCAATTTACGTCGTTCCTATTTGAGATAGCGTGCTGGGCTAAGCGGCATCTCAAAGCGCATGAAATGGCGACTAAAATGCATTATTAAACTTCTAGGGTAGGGCAATCAGAGACCCGATTAGATCATTTTATATTACAGTTAATTTAAGAATTCAGCAAAATTCTATCACATTTGTTCAGTTTACGTCGTTCCTATTTCAGATAGCATACTGGGCTAAGCGGCATCTTAAAGCGCGTGGAATGGCGAGTAAAATCCACTATTAAACTTCTATGATAGGGCAATCAGAGACCCGATTAGATCATTTTATATTTTGGTTAATATAAGAATGCAGCGTAATTCTATCACATTTGTTCAATTTACGTCGCTCCTATTTCAGATAGCTTATAGGGCTAAGCGGCATCTCAAAGCGCATGAAATGACGAGTGAAATGCACTATTGAACTTCTAGGGTAGGGCGAACAAAGACCTGATTAGATCATTTTACATTAAGGTTAATATAAGAATTCAGCGAAATTCTATCACATCTGTTCAACATACGTCGCTCCTATTTCAGATAGCGTACTGGGCTAGGCGGCATCTTAAAGCGCGTGGAATGGCGAGTAAAATGCACTATTAAACTTCTATGATAGGGCAATCAGAGACCCGATTAGATCATTTTGTATTTTGGTTAATATAAGAATTCAGCGAAATTCAATCACATTTGTTCAATTTACGTCGCTCCTATTTCAGATAGCGTATTGGGCTAAGCGCCATCTCAAAGCGCATCGATTGACGAGTGAAATGCACTATTAAACTTCTAGGGTAGGGCGAACAGAGACCCGAACAGATCATTTTATATTACGGTTAATATAAGAATACAGCGTAATTCTATCACATTTGTTCAACTTACGTCGCTCCTATTTCAGATAGCGTACTGGGCTAGGCGGCATCTTAAAGCGCGTGGAATCGCGAGTAAAATGCACTATTAAACATCTATGATAGGGCAATCAGAGACCCGATTAGATCATTTTATATTTTGGTGAATATAAGAATTCAGCGAAATTCTATCACATTTGTTCAATTTACGTCGCTCCTATTTCAGATAGCGTACTGGGCTAGGCGGCATCTTAAAGCGCGTGGAATGACGAGTAGAATGCACTGTTAAACTTCTTGGGTAGGGCAAACAGAGACCTGATTAGATCATTTTATATTATGGTTAATTTATCAATTCAGCGAAATTCTATCACATTTGTTCAATTTACGTCACTCCTATTTCAGATAGCGTATTGGGCTAAGCGGCATCTCAAAGCGCATGAAATGGCGAGAAAATGCACTATTAAACTTCTAGGATAAGGCAAACAGAGACCCGATTAGATCATTTTATATTGCGGTTAATATAAGAATTCAGCGTAACTCTGTCACATTTGTTCAACTTACGTAGCTCCTATTTCAGATAGCGTACTGGGCTAGGCGGCATCTTAAAGCGCGTGGAATGGCGAGCAAATGCACTATTAAACTTCTATGACAGGGCAATCAGAGACCCGACTAGATCATTTTATATTTTGGTTAATATAAGAATTCAGCGAAATTCTATCACATTTGTTCAATTTACGTCGCTCCTATTTCAGATAGCTTATTGGGCTATGCGGCATCGCAAAGCGCATGAAATGACGAGTGAAATGCACTATTAAACTTCTAGGGTAGAGCAAACAGAGACCCGATTAGATCATTTCATATTATGGTTTATTTAAGAATTCAGAAAAATTCTATCACATCTGTTCAATTTACGTCGCTCCTATTTCAGATAGCTTATTGGGCTAAGCGGCATCTCAAAGCGCATGAAATGACGAGCGAAATGCACTATTAAACTTCTATGATAGGGCAAACAGAGCCCCGATTAGGTCATTTTATATTTTGGTTAATACAAGAACTCAGCGAAGTTCTATCACATTTGTTCCATTTACGTCGCTCCTATTTCAGATAGCTTATTGGGCTATGCGGCATCTCAAAGCGCATGAAATGACGAGGGAATTCACTATTAAACTTCTGTGATAGGGCAAACAGAGCCCCGAGTAGGTCATTTTATATTTAGGTTAATATAAGGATTCAGAGAAATTCTATCACATTTGTTCAATTTACGTCGCTCCTATTTCAGATAGCGTACTGGGCTAGGCGGCATCTTAAAGCGCGTGAAATGGCGAGTAAAATGCTCCACTAAACTTCTATGATAGGGCAATCAGAGACCCGACTAGATCATTTTATATTTTGGTTAATATAAGAATTCAGGGAAATTCTATCACATTTGTTCAATTTACGTCGCTCCTATTTCAGATAGCTTATTGGGCTAGGCGGTATCTCAAAGCGCATGAAATCATGAGTGAAATGCACTATTAAACTTCTAGGGCAGGGCGAACAGAGACCCGATTAGATCATTTTACATTAAGGTTAATATAAGAATTCAGGGAAATTCTATCACATTTGTTCAATTACGTCGCTCCTATTTCAGATAGCTTATTGGGCTAAGCGGCATCTCAAAGCGCATGAAATGACGAGGGAATTCACTATTAAACTTCTATGATAGGGCAAACAGAGCCCCGAGTAGGTCATTTTATATTTAGGTTAATATAAGGATTCAGAGAAATTCTATCACATTTGTTCAATTTACGTCGCTCCTATTTCAGATAGCGTACTGGGCTAGGCGGCATCTTAAAGCGAGTGGAATGGCGAGTAAAATGCACTATTAAACTTCTAGGGTAGGGCAAACAGAGACCCGATTAGATCATTTTATATTATGGTTAATTTAAGAATTCAGCGAAATTGTATCACATTTGTTCAATTTACGTCGCTCCTATTTCAGATAGCTTATTGGGCTAAGCGGAATCTCAAAGCGCATGAAATCATGAGTGAAATGCACTATTAAACTTCTAGGGCAGGGCGAACAGAGACCCGATTAGATCATTTTACATTAAGGTTAATATAAGAATTCAGGGAAATTCTATCACATTTGTTCAATTTACGTCGCTCCTATTTCAGATAGCTTATTGGGCTAAGCGGCATCTCAAAGCGCATGAAATGACGAGTGAAATTCACTATTAAACTTCTATGATAGGGCAAACAGAGCCCCGAGTAGGTCATTTTATGTTTAGGTTAATATAAGAATTCAGAGAAATTCTATCACATTTGTTCAATTTACGTCGCTCCTATTTCAGATAGCGTATTGGACTAAGCGGCATCTTAAAGCCCGTGGAATGGCAATTGAAATGCACTATTAAACTTCTATGATAGGGCAAACAGAGCCCCGATTAGGTCATTTTATATTTTGTTTAATACAAGAACTCAGCGAAATTCTATCACATTTGTTCCATTTACGTCGCTCCTATTTCAGATAGCTTATTGGGCTAAGCGGCATCTCAAAGCGCACGAAATGACGAGTGAAATGCACTGTTAAACTTCCAGGGTAGGGCAAACAGAGACCCGATTAGATCATTTTATATTATGGTTAATTTAAGAATTCTGCAAAATTCTATCACATTTGTTCAATTTACGTCGTTCCTATTTCAGATAGCGTACTGGGCTAAGCGGCACCTCAAAGCGCATGAAATTACGATTGAAATGCACTACTAAACTTCTGGGGTAGGGCGAACAGAGACCCGATTAGATCATTTTACATTAAGGTTAATATAAGAATTCAGCGAAATTCTATCACATTTGTTCAATTTACGTCGCTCCTATTTCAGATAGCGTACTGGGCTTGGCGGCATCTTAAAGTGCGTGGAATGGCGATTGAAATGCACTATTAAACTTCTATGTTAGGGCAATCAGAGACCCGATTAGATCATTTTATATTTTGGTTAATACAAGAATTCCGCGAAATTCTATCACATTTGTTCCATTTACGTCGCTCCTATTTCAGATAGCGTATTGGACTAAGCGGCATCTTAAAGCGCGTCGAATGGCGATTGAAATGCACTATTAAACTTCTAAGATAGGGCGATCAGAGACTCGATTAGATCATTTTATATTTTGGTTAATACAAGAATTCAGCGAAATTCTATCACATTTGTTCAATTTACGTCGCTCCTATTTCAGATAGCTTATTGGGCTAAGCGGCATCTCAAAGCGCATGAAATCATGAGTGAAATACACTATTAAACTTCTAGGGCAGGGCGAACAGAGACCCGATTAGATCATTTTACATTAAGGTTAATATAAGAATTCAGGGAAATTCTATCACATTTGTTCAATTTACGTCGCTCCTATTTCAGATAGCTTATTGGGCTAAGCGGCATCTCAAAGCGCATGAAATCATGAGTGAAATGCACTATTAAACTTCTAGGGCAGGGCGAACAGAGACCCGATTAGATCATTTTACATTATGGTTAATATAAGAATTCAGGGAAATTCTATCACATTTGTTCAATTTACGTCGCTCCTGTTTCGGATAGCTTATTGGGCTAAGCCGCATCACAAAGCGCATGAAATGACGAGTGAAATGCACTTTTAAACTTCTAGGGTAGGGGCAAACAGAGACCCGATTAGATCATTTTATATTATGGTTAATTTAAGAATTCAGCAAAATTTTATCACATTTGTTCAATTTACGTCGCTCCTATTTCAGATAGCGTACTGGGCTAGGCGGCATCTTAAAGCGCGTGGAATGGCGAGTAAAATGATCTATTAAACTTCTATGATAGGGCAATCAGAGACCCGATTAGATCATTTTATATTACGGTTAATATAAGAATTCAGCGTAATTCTATCACACTTGTTCAACTTACGTAGCTCCTATTTCAGTTAGCGTACTGGGCTAGGAGGCAACTTAAAGCGCGTGGAATGGCGAGTAAAATGCACTATTAAACTTCTATGATAGGGCAATCAGAGATCCGATTAGATCATTTTATATTTTGGTTAATATAAGAATTCAGCAAAATTCTATCACATTTGTTCAATTTACGTCGCTCCTGTGTCAGATAGCGTATTGGGCTAAGCGGCATCTCAAAGCGCATGAAATGGCGAGTAAAATGCACTATTAAACTTCTAGGGAAGGGCAATCAGAGACCCGATTAGATCACTTTATGTTATGGTTAATTTAAGAATTCAGCAAAATTCTATGACATTTGTTCAATTTACGTCGTTCCTATTTCAGATAGCGTACTGGGCTAGACGGCATCTTAAAGCGTGTGGAACGGCGAGTAAAATGCACTATAAAACTTCTATGATAGGGCAATCAGAGACCCGATTAGATTATTTCATATTTTGGTTAATATAAGAATTCAGCGAAATTCTATCACATTTGTTCAATTTACGTCGCTCCTATTTCAGATAGCTTATTGGGCTAAGCGGCATCTCAAAGCGCATGAAATGACGAGTGAAATGCACTATTAAACTCTAGGGTAGGGCGAACAAAGACCCGATTAGATCATTTTACATTAAGGTTAATATAAGAATTCAGCGAAATTCTGTCACACTTGTTCAACTTACGTAGCTCCTATTTCAGTTAGCGTACTGGGCTAGGTGGCAACTTAAAGCGCGTGGAATGGCGAGTAAAGTGCACTATTAAACTTCTATGATAGGGCAATCAGAGACCCGTTTAGATCATTTTATATTTTGTTTAATATAAGATTTCAGGGAAATTCTATCACATTTGTTCAATTTACGTCGCTCCTATTTCAGATAGCGTATTGGGCTAAGCGGCATCTCAAAGCGCATGAAACGATGAGAGAAATGCACTATTAAGCTTCTTGGGTAGGGCGAACAGAGACCCGATTACATCATTTTATATTATGGTTAATTTAAGAATTCGGCAAAATTCTATCACATTTGTTCAATTTACGTCGCTCCTATTTCAGATAGCGTACTGGGCTAGGCGGCATCTTAAAGCGCGTGGAATGGCGAGTAAAATGCACTATTAAACTTCTATGATAGGGCAATCAGAGACCCGATTAGATCATTTTATATTTTGGTGAATATAAGAATTCAGCGAAATTCTATCACATTTGTTCAATTTACGTCGCTCCTATTTCAGATAGCTTATTGGGCTAAGCGGCATCACAAAGCGCATGAAATGTCGAGTGAAATGCACTTTTAAACTTCTAGGGTAGGGCGAACAAAGACCCGATTAGATCATTTTACATTAAGGTTAATATAAGAATTCAGCGAAATTCTATCACATTTGTTCAATTTACGTCGCTCTTATTTCAGATTGCTTATTGGGCTAAGCGGCATCTCAAAGCACATGAAATGACGAGTGAAATGCACTGTTAAACTTCTAGGGTAGGGCAAACAGAGACCCGATTAGATCATTTTATATTATGGTTAATTTAAGAATTCAGCGAAATTGTATCACATTTGTTCAATTTACGTCGCTCCTATTTCAGATAGCGTCCTGGGCTAGGCGGAATCTTAAAGCGAGTGGAATGGCGAGTAAAATGCACTATTAAACTTCTAGGGTAGGGCGATCAGAGACCCGTTTAGATCATTTTATATTTTGTTTAATATAAGATTTCAGCGAAATTCTATCACATTTGTTCAATTTACGTCACTCCTATTTCAGATAGCGTATTGGGCTAAGCGGCATCTCAAAGCGCATGAAATGGCGAGTAAAATGCACTATTAAACTTCTAGGGTAAGGCAAACAGAGACCCGATTAGATCATTTTATATTGCGGTTAATATAAGAATTCAGCGTAATTCTGTCACATTTGTTCAACATACGTCGCTCCTATTTCAGATAGCGTACTGGGCTAGGCGGCATCTTAAAGCGCGTGGAATGGCGAGTAAAATGCACTATTAAACTTCTATGATAGGGCAATCAGAGACCCGATTAGATCATTTTGTATTTTGGTTAATATAAGAATTCAGCGAAATTCAATCACATTTGTTCAATTACGTCGCTCCTATTTCAGATAGCGTATTGGGCTAAGCGCCATCTCAAAGCGCATCGATTGACGAGTGAAATGCACTATTAAACTTCTAGGGGTAGGGCGAACAGAGACCCGAACAGATCATTTTATATTACGGTTAATATAAGAATTCAGCGTAATTCTATCACATTTGTTCAACTTACGTCGCTCCTATTTCAGATAGTGTACTGGGCTAGGCGGCATCTTAAAGCGCGTGGAATCGCGAGTAAAATGCACTATTAAACATCTATGATAGGGCAATCAGAGACCCGATTAGATCATTTTATATTTTGGTGAATATAAGAATTCAGCGAAATTCTATCACATTTGTTCAATTTACGTCGCTCCTATTTCAGATAGCGTACTGGGCTAGGCGGCATCTTAAAGCGCGTGGAATGACGAGTAAAAATGCACTGTTAAACTTCTAGGGTAGGGCAAACAGAGACCCGATTAGATCATTTTATATTATGGTTAATTTATCAATTCAGCGAAATTCTATCACATTTGTTCAATTTACGTCACTCCTATTTCAGATAGCGTATTGGGCTAAGCGGCATCTCAAAGCGCATGAAATGGCGAGAAAATGCACTATTAAACTTCTAGGATAAGGCAAACAGAGACCCGATTAGATCATTTTATATTGCGGTTAATAAAAGAATTCAGCGTAACTCTGTCACATTTGTTCAACTTACGTAGCTCCTATTTCAGATAGCGTACTGGGCTAGGCGGCATCTTAAAGCGCGTGGAATGGCGAGCAAATGCACTATTAAACTTCTATGATAGGGCAATCAGAGACCCGACTAGATCATTTTATATTTTGGTTAATATAAGAATTCAGCGAAATTCTATCACATTTGTTCAATTTACGTCGCTCCTATTTCAGATAGCTTATTGGGCTATGCGGCATCGCAAAGCGCATTAAATGACGAGTGAAATGCACTATTAAACTTCTAGGGTAGGGTAAACAGAGACCCGATTAGATCATTTCATATTATGGTTTATTTAAGAATTCAGAAAAATTCTATCACATCTGTTCAATTTACGTCGCTCCTATTTCAGATAGCTTACTGGGCTAAGCGGCATCTCGAAGCGCATGAAATGACGAGCGAAATGCACTATTAAACTTCTATGATAGGGCAAACAGAGCCCCGATTAGGTCATTTTATATTTTGGTTAATACAAGAACTCAGCGAAATTCTATCACATTTGTTCCATTTACGTCGCTCCTATTTCAGATAGCTTATTGGGCTAAGCGGCATCTCAAAGCGCATAAAATGACGAGTGGAATGCACTGTTAAACTTCTAGGGTAGGGCAAACAGAGACCCGATTAGATCATTTTATATTATGGTTAATTTAAGAATTCTGCAAAATTCTATCACATTTGTTCAATTTACGTCGTTCCTATTTGAGATAGCGTGCTGGGCTAAGCGGCATCTCAAAGCGCATGAAATGGCGACTAAAATGCATTATTAAACTTCTAGGGTAGGGCAATCAGAGACCCGATTAGATCATTTTATATTACAGTTAATTTAAGAATTCAGCAAAATTCTATCACATTTGTTCAGTTTACGTCGTTCCTATTTCAGATAGCATACTGGGCTAAGCGGCATCTTAAAGCGCGTGGAATGGCGAGTAAAATGCACTATTAAACTTCTATGATAGGGCAATCAGAGACCCGATTAGATCATTTTATATTTTGGTTAATATAAGAATGCAGCGTAATTCTATCACATTTGTTCAATTTACGTCGCTCCTATTTCAGATAGCTTATTGGGCTAAGCGGCATCTCAAAGCGCATGAAATGACGAGTGAAATGCACTATTGAACTTCTAGGGTAGGGCGAACAAAGACCTGATTAGATCATTTTACATTAAGGTTAATATAAGAATTCAGCGAAATTCTATCACATCTGTTCAACATACGTCGCTCCTATTTCAGATAGCGTACTGGGCTAGGCGGCATCTTAAAGCGCGTGGAATGGCGAGTAAAATGCACTATTAAACTTCTATGATAGGGCAATCAGAGACCCGATTAGATCATTTTGTATTTTGGTTAATATAAGAATTCAGCGAAATTCAATCACATTTGTTCAATTTACGTCGCTCCTATTTCAGATAGCGTATTGGGCTAAGCGGCATCTCAAAGCGCATCGATTGACGAGTGAAATGCACTATTAAACTTCTAGGGTAGGGCGAACAGAGACCCGAACAGATCATTTTATATTACGGTTAATATAAGAATACAGCGTAATTCTATCACATTTGTTCAACTTACGTCGCTCCTATTTCAGATAGTGTACTGGGCTAGGCGGCATCTTAAAGCGCGTGGAATCGCGAGTAAAATGCACTATTAAACATCTATGATAGGGCAATCAGAGACCCGATTAGATCATTTTATATTTTGGTGAATATAAGAATTCAGCGAAATTCTATCACATTTGTTCAATTTACGTCGCTCCTATTTCAGATAGCGTACTGGGCTAGGCGGCATCTTAAAGCGCGTGGAATGACGAGTAGAATGCACTGTTAAACTTCTTGGGTAGGGCAAACAGAGACCTGATTAGATCATTTTATATTATGGTTAATTTATCAATTCAGCGAAATTCTATCACATTTGTTCAATTTACGTCACTCCTATTTCAGATAGCGTATTGGGCTAAGCGGCATCTCAAAGCGCATGAAATGGCGAGAAAATGCACTATTAAACTTCTAGGATAAGGCAAACAGAGACCCGATTAGATCATTTTATATTGCGGTTAATATAAGAATTCAGCGTAACTCTGTCACATTTGTTCAACTTACGTAGCTCCTATTTCAGATAGCGTACTGGGCTAGGCGGCATCTTAAAGCGCGTGGAATGGCGAGCAAATGCACTATTAAACTTCTATGACAGGGCAATCAGAGACCCGACTAGATCATTTTATATTTTGGTTAATATAAGAATTCAGCGAAATTCTATCACATTTGTTCAATTTACGTCGCTCCTATTTCAGATAGCTTATTGGGCTATGCGGCATCGCAAAGCGCATGAAATGACGAGTGAAATGCACTATTAAACTTCTAGGGTAGAGCAAACAGAGACCCGATTAGATCATTTCATATTATGGTTTATTTAAGAATTCAGAAAAATTCTATCACATCTGTTCAATTTACGTCGCTCCTATTTCAGATAGCTTATTGGGCTAAGCGGCATCTCAAAGCGCATGAAATGACGAGTGAAATGCACTATTAAACTTCTATGATAGGGCAAACAGAGCCCCGATTAGGTCATTTTATATTTTGGTTAATACAAGAACTCAGCGAAGTTCTATCACATTTGTTCCATTTACGTCGCTCCTATTTCAGATAGCTTATTGGGCTATGCGGCATCTCAAAGCGCATGAAATGACGAGGGAATTCACTATTAAACTTCTGTGATAGGGCAAACAGAGCCCCGAGTAGGTCATTTTATATTTAGGTTAATATAAGGATTCAGAGAAATTCTATCACATTTGTTCAATTTACGTCGCTCCTATTTCAGATAGCGTATTGGGCTAAGCGGCATCTCAAAGCGCATGAAATGGCGAGTAAAATGCTCCACTAAACTTCTATGATAGGGCAATCAGAGACCCGACTAGATCATTTTATATTTTGGTTAATATAAGAATTCAGGGAAATTCTATCACATTTGTTCAATTTACGTCGCTCCTATTTCAGATAGCTTATTGGGCTAGGCGGTATCTCAAAGCGCATGAAATCATGAGTGAAATGCACTATTAAACTTCTAGGGCAGGGCGAACAGAGACCCGATTAGATCATTTTACATTAAGGTTAATATAGAATTCAGGGAAATTCTATCACATTTGTTCAATTTACGTCGCTCCTATTTCAGATAGCTTATTGGGCTAAGCGGCATCTCAAAGCGCATGAAATGACGAGGGAATTCACTATTAAACTTCTATGATAGGGCAAACAGAGCCCCGAGTAGGTCATTTTATATTTAGGTTAATATAAGGATTCAGAGAAATTCTATCACATTTGTTCAATTTACGTCGCTCCTATTTCAGATAGCGTACTGGGCTAGGCGGCATCTTAAAGCGAGTGGAATGGCGAGTAAAATGCACTATTAAACTTCTAGGGTAGGGCAAACAGAGACCCGATTAGATCATTTTATATTATGGTTAATTTAAGAATTCAGCGAAATTGTATCACATTTGTTCAATTTACGTCGCTCCTATTTCAGATAGCTTATTGGGCTAAGCGGAATCTCAAAGCGCATGAAATCATGAGTGAAATGCACTATTAAACTTCTAGGGCAGGGCGAACAGAGACCCGATTTAGATCATTTTACATTAAGGTTAATATAAGAATTCAGGGAAATTCTATCACATTTGTTCAATTTACGTCGCTCCTATTTCAGATAGCTTATTGGGCTAAGCGGCATCTCAAAGCGCATGAAATGACGAGTGAAATTCACTATTAAACTTCTATGATAGGGCAAACAGAGCCCCGAGTAGGTCATTTTATGTTTAGGTTAATATAAGAATTCAGAGAAATTCTATCACATTTGTTCAATTTACGTCGCTCCTATTTCAGATAGCGTATTGGACTAAGCGGCATCTTAAAGCCCGTGGAATGGCAATTGAAATGCACTATTAAACTTCTATGATAGGGCAAACAGAGCCCCGATTAGGTCATTTTATATTTTGTTTAATACAAGAACTCAGCGAAATTCTATCACATTTGTTCCATTTACGTCGCTCCTATTTCAGATAGCTTATTGGGCTAAGCGGCATCTCAAAGCGCACGAAATGACGAGTGAAATGCACTGTTAAACTTCCAGGGTAGGGCAAACAGAGACCCGATTAGATCATTTTATATTATGGTTAATTTAAGAATTCTGCAAAATTCTATCACATTTGTTCAATTTACGTCGTTCCTATTTCAGATAGCGTACTGGGCTAAGCGGCACCTCAAAGCGCATGAAATTACGATTGAAATGCACTACTAAACTTCTGGGGTAGGGCGAACAGAGACCCGATTAGATCATTTTACATTAAGGTTAATATAAGAATTCAGCGAAATTCTATCACATTTGTTCAATTTACGTCGCTCCTATTTCAGATAGCGTACTGGGCTTGGCGGCATCTTAAAGCGCGTGGAATGGCGATTGAAATGCACTATTAAACTTCTATGTTAGGGCAATCAGAGACCCGATTAGATCATTTTATATTTTGGTTAATACAAGAATTCCGCGAAATTCTATCACATTTGTTCCATTTACGTCGCTCTTATTTCAGATAGCGTATTGGACTAAGCGGCATCTTAAAGCGCGTCGAATGGCGATTGAAATGCACTATTAAACTTCTAAGATAGGGCGATCAGAGACTCGATTAGATCATTTTATATTTTGGTTAATACAAGAATTCAGCGAAATTCTATCACATTTGTTCAATTTACGTCGCTCCTATTTCAGATAGCTTATTGGGCTAAGCGGCATCTCAAAGCGCATGAAATCATGAGTGAAATACACTATTAAACTTCTAGGGCAGGGCGAACAGAGACCCGATTAGATCATTTTACATTAAGGTTAATATAAGAATTCAGGGAAATTCTATCACATTTGTTCAATTTACGTCGCTCCTATTTCAGATAGCTTATTGGGCTAAGCGGCATCTCAAAGCGCATGAAATCATGAGTGAAATGCACTATTAAACTTCTAGGGCAGGGCGAACAGAGACCCGATTAGATCATTTTACATTATGGTTAATATAAGAGTTCAGGGAAATTCTATCACATTTGTTCAATTTACGTCGCTCCTGTTTCGGATAGCTTATTGGGCTAAGCCGCATCACAAAGCGCATGAAATGACGAGTGAAATGCACTTTTAAACTTCTAGGGTAGGGCAAACAGAGACCCGATTAGATCATTTTATATTATGGTTAATTTAAGAATTCAGCAAAATTTTATCACATTTGTTCAATTTACGTCGCTCCTATTTCAGATAGCGTACTGGGCTAGCCGGCATCTTAAAGCGCGTGGAATGGCGAGTAAAATGATCTATTAAACTTCTATGATAGGGCAATCAGAGACCCGATTAGATCATTTTATATTACGGTTAATAAAAGAATTCAGCGTAATTCTGTCACACTTGTTCAACTTACGTAGCTCCTATTTCAGTTAGCGTACTGGGCTAGGCGGCAACTTAAAGCGCGTGGAATGGCGAGTAAAATGCACTATTAAACTTCTATGATAGGGCAATCAGAGATCCGATTAGATCATTTTATATTTTGGTTAATATAAGAATTTAGCAAAATTCTATCACATTTGTTCAATTTACGTCGCTCCTGTGTCAGATAGCGTATTGGGCTAAGCGGCATCTCAAAGCGCATGAAATGGCGAGTAAAATGCACTATTAAACTTCTAGGGAAGGGCAATCAGAGACCCGATTAGATCACTTTATGTTATGGTTAATTTAAGAATTCAGCAAAATTCTATGACATTTGTTCAATTTACGTCGTTCCTATTTCAGATAGCGTACTGGGCTAGACGGCATCTTAAAGCGTGTGGAACGGCGAGTAAAATGCACTATAAAACTTCTATGATAGGGCAATCAGAGACCCGATTAGATTATTTCATATTTTGGTTAATATAAGAATTCAACGAAATTCTATCACATTTGTTCAATTTACGTCGCTCCTATTTCAGATAGCTTATTGGGCTAAGCGGCATCTCAAAGCGCATGAAATGACGAGTGAAATGCACTATTAAACTCTAGGGTAGGGCGAACAAAGACCCGATTAGATCATTTTACATTAAGGTTAATATAAGAATTCAGCGAAATTCTGTCACACTTGTTCAACTTACGTAGCTCCTATTTCAGTTAGCGTACTGGGCTAGGTGGCAACTTAAAGCGCGTGGAATGGCGAGTAAAGTGCACTATTAAACTTCTATGATAGGGCAATCAGAGACCCGTTTAGATCATTTTATATTTTGTTTAATATAAGATTTCAGGGAAATTCTATCACATTTGTTCAATTTACGTCGCTCCTATTTCAGATAGCGTATTGGGCTAAGCGGCATCTCAAAGCGCATGAAACGATGAGAGAAATGCACTATTAAGCTTCTTGGGTAGGGCGAACAGAGACCCGATTACATCATTTTATATTATGGTTAATTTAAGAATTCGGCAAAATTCTATCACATTTGTTCAATTTACGTCGCTCCTATTTCAGATAGCGTACTGGGCTAGGCGGCATCTTAAAGCGCGTGGAATGGCGAGTAAAATGCACTATTAAACTTCTATGATAGGGCAATCAGAGACCCGATTAGATCATTTTATATTTTGGTGAATATAAGAATTCAGCGAAATTCTATCACATTTGTTCAATTTACGTCGCTCCTATTTCAGATAGCTTATTGGGCTAAGCGGCATCACAAAGCGCATGAAATGTCGAGTGAAATGCACTTTTAACTTCTAGGGTAGGGCGAACAAAGACCCGATTAGATCATTTTACATTAAGGTTAATATAAGAATTCAGCGAAATTCTATCACATTTGTTCAATTTACGTCGCTCCTATTTCAGATAGCGCATTGGGCTAAGCTGCATCTCAAAGCGCAAGAAATGGCGAGTAAAATGCACTATTAAACTTCTAGGGTAGGGCAAACAGAGACCCGATTAGATCATTTTATATTATGGTTAATTTAAGAATTCAGCGAAATTCTATCACATTTGTTCAATTTACGTCACTCCTATTTCAGATAGCGTATTGGGATAAGCGGCATCTCAAAGCGCATGAAATGGCGAGTAAAATGCACTATTAAACTTCTAGGATAAGGCAAACAGAGACCCGATTAGATCATTTTATATTGCGGTTAATATAAGAATTCAGCGTAATTCTGTCACATTTGTTCAAGTTACGTAGCTCCTATTTCAGATAGCGTACTGGGCTAAGCGGCATCTCAAAGCGCAAGAAATGGCAAGTAAAATGAACTATTAAACTTCTAGGGTAGGGCAAACAGAGACCCGATTAGATCATTTTATATTTTGGTGAATATAAGAATTCAGCGAAATTCTATCACATTTGTTCAATTTACGTCGCTCCTATTTCAGATAGCTTATTGGGCTAAGCGGCATCACAAAGCGCATGAAATGTCGAGTGAAATGCACTGTTAAACGTCTAGGGTAGGGCAAACAGAGACCCGATTAGATCATTTTATATTATGGTTAATTTAAGAATTCAGCAATATTCTATCACATTTGTTCAATTTACGTCGTTCCTATTTCAGATAGCGTACTGGGCTAGGCGGCATCTTAAAGCGCGTGGAATGGCGAGTAAAATGCTCCACTAAACTTCTATGATAGGGCAATCAGAGACCCGACTAGATCATTTTATATTTTGGTTAATATAAGAATTCAGGGAAATTCTATCACATTTGTTCAATTTACGTCGCTCCTATTTCAGATAGCTTATTGGGCTAGGCGGCATCTCAAAGCGCATGAAATCATGAGTGAGATGCACTATTAAACTTCTAGGGCAGGGCGAACAGAGACCCGATTAGATCATTTTACATTAAGGTTAATATAAGAATTCAGGGAAATTCTATCACATTTGTTCAATTTACGTCGCTCCTATTTCAGATAGCTTATTGGGCTAAGCGGCATCTCAAAGCGCATGAAATGACGAGTGAAATTCACTATTAAACTTCTATGATAGGGCAAACAGAGCCCCGAGTAGGTCATTTTATATTTAGGTTAATATAAGAATTCAGAGAAATTCTATCACAATTGTTCAATTTACGTCGCTCCTATTTCAGATAGCGTACTGGGCTAGGCGGAATCTTAAAGCGCGTGGAATGGCGAGTGAAATGCACTATTAAACTTCTATGATAGGGCAATGAGAGACCCGATTAGATCATTTTATATTTTGGTTATTATAAGAATTCAGCGAAATTCTATCACATTTGTTCATTTTACGTCGCTCCTATTTCAGATAGCTTATTGGGCTATGCGGCATCGCAAAGCGCATGAAATGACGAGTGAAATGCACTATTAAACTTCTAGGGTAGGGCAAACAGAGACCCGATTAGATCATTTTATATTATGGTTAATTTAAGAATTCAGCAAAATTCTATCACATTTGTTCAATTTACGTCGCTCCTATTTCAGATAGCGTACTGGGCTAGGCGGCATCTTAAAGCGCGTGGAATGGCGAGTAAAATGCAGTATTAAACTTCTATGATAGGGCAATCAGAGAGCCGATTAGATCATTTTATATTTTGGTTAATATAAGAATTCAGCGAAATTCTATCACATTTGTTCAATTTACGTCGCTCCTATTTCAGATAGCGTATTGGGCTAAGCGGCATCTCAAAGCGCATGAAATGGCGAGTAAAATGCACTGTTAAACTTCTAGGGTAGGGCAAACAGAGACCCGATTAGATCATTTCATATTATGGTTTATTTAAGAATTCAGAAAAATTCTATCACATTTGTTCAATTTACGTCGTTCCTATTTCAGATAGCGTACTGGGCTAGGCGGCATCTTAAAGCGCGTGGAATGGCGAGTAAAATGCTCCACTAAACTTCTATGATAGGGCAATCAGAGACCCGACTAGATCATATTATATTTTGGTTAATATAAGAATTCAGGGAAATTCTATCACATTTGTTCAATTTACGTCGCTCCTATTTCGGATAGCTTATTGGGCTAGGCGGCATCTTAAAGCGTGTGGAATGGCGATTGAAATGCACTATTAAACTTCTATGATAGGGCAATCAGAGGCCCGATTAGACCATTTCATATTTTGGTTAATATAAGAATTCAGCGAAATTCTATCACATTTGTTCAATTTACGTCGCTCCTATTTCAGATAGCTTATTGGGCTAAGCGGCATCTCAAAGCGCATGAAATGACGAGTGAAATGCACTATTAGTCTTCTATGGTAGGGCGAACAGAGACCCGATTAGATCATTTTACATTAAGGTTAATATAAGAATTCAGCGAAATTCTATCACATTTGTTCAATTTACGTCGTTCCTATTTCAGATAGCGTACTGGGCTAGGCGGCATCTTAAAGCGAGTGGAATGGCGAGTAAAATGCACTATTAAACTTCCAGGGTAGGGCAAACAGAGACCCGATTAGATCATTTTATATTATGGTTAATTTAAGAATTCAGCAAAATTCTATCACATTTGTTCAATTTACGTCGCTCCTATTTCAGATAGCGGACTGGGCTAGGCGGCAACTTAATGCGCCTGGAATGGCGAGTAAAATGCACTAGTATACTTCTATGATAGGGCAATCCGAGACCCGATTATATCATTTTATATTTTGGTTAATATAAGAATTCAGCGAAATTCTATCACATTTGTTCAATTTACGTCGCTCCTGTTTCGGATAGCGTATTGGGCTAAGTGACATCTCGAAGCGCATGAAATGGCGAATAAAATGCACTGTTAAATTTCTAGGGTAGGGCAAACAGAGACCCGACTAGATCATTTTATATTTTGGTTATTATAAAAATTCAGCGAAATTCTATCACATTTGTTCAATTTACGACGCTCGTATTTCAGATAGCGTATTGGGCTAAGCGGCATCTCAAAGCGCACGAAATGACGAGTGAAATGCACTATTAAACTTCTAGAGTAGGGCGAACAGAGAACCGATTAGATCATTTTATAGTATGGTTAATTTAAGAATTCAGCAAAATTCTATTCCATTTGTTCAATTTATGTCGTTACTATTTCAGATAGCGTACTGGGCTAGGCGGCATCTTAAAGCGCGTGGAATGGCGAGTGAAATGCACTATTAAACTTCTATGATAGGGCAATCAGAGACCCGATTAGATCATTTTATATTTTGGTTAATACAAGAATTCAGCGAAATTCTATCACATTTGTTCAATTTACGTCGCTCCTATTGCAGATAGCTTATTGGGCTAAGCGGCATCTCAAAGCGCATGAAGTTGCGAGTCAAATGCACTATTAAACTTCTAGGGTAAGGCAAACAGAGACCCGATTAGATCATTTTATATTACTGTTAATATAAGAATTCAGCGTAATTCTATCACATTTGTTCAACTTACGTCGCTCCAATCCATATAGCGTACTGGGCTAGGCGGCATCTTAAAGCGCGTAGAATGGCGAGTAAAATGCACTACTAAACTTCTATGATAAGGCAATCAGAGACCCGATTAGATCATTTTATATTTTGTTTAATATAAGATATCAGGGAAATTCTATCACATTTGTTCAATGTACGTCGCTACTATTTCAGATAGCGTACTGGGCTAGGCGGCATCTTAAAGCGCGTAGAATAGCGTGTAAAATGCACTACTAAAATTCTACGATAGGGCAATCAGAGACTTGATTAGATCATTTTGTATTCTGTTTAATATAAGATTTCAGGGAAATGCTATCACATTTGTTCAATTTACGTCGCTACTATTTCAGATAGCATATTCGGCTAAGCGGCATCTCAAAGCGCACGAAATGGCGAGTAAAATGCACTATTAAACTTCTAGGGTAGGGCAAACAGAGACCCGATTAGATCATTTTATATTATGGTTAATTTAAGAATTCAGCAAAATTCTATCACATTCGTTCAATTTACGTCGCTCCTATTTCAGATAGAGTACTGGGCTAGGCGGCATCTTAAAGCGCGTGGAATAGCGAGTAAAATGCACTATTAAACTTCTATGACAGGGCAATCAGAGACCCGATTAGATCATTTTATATTTTGGTTAATATAAGAATTCAGGGAAATTCAATCACATTTGTTCAATTTACGTCGCTCCTATTTCAGATAGCGTATTGGGCTAAGCGGCATCTCGAAGCGCATGAAATGACGAGTGAAATGCACTGTTAAACTTCTAGGGTAGGGCAAACAGAGACCCGATTAGATCATTTTATATTATGATTAATTTAAGAATTCAGCAATATTCTATCACATTTGTTCAATTTACGTCGTTCCTATTTCAGATAGCGTACTGGGCTAAGTGGAATCTTAAAGCGCGTGGAATGGCGAGTGAAATGCACTATTAAACTTCTATGATAAGGCAATCAGAGACCCGATTAGATCATTTTATATTTTGTTTAATATAAGATATCAGGGAAATTCTATCACATTTGTTCAGTTTACGTCGCTACTATTTCAGATAGCTTATTGGGCTAAGCGGCATCTCAAAGCGCATGAAGATGCGAATCAAATGCACTATTAAACTTCTAGGCTAGGGCGAACAGAGACCCGATTAGATCATTTTACATTATGGTTAATAAAAGAATTCAGGGAAATTCTATCACATTTGTTCAATTTACGTCGTTCCTATTTCAGATAGCGTACTGGGCTAGGCGGCATCTTAAAGCGAGTGGAATGGCGAGTAAAATGCACTATTAAACTTCTAGGGTAGGGCAAACAGAGACCCGATTAGATCATTTTATATTATGGTTAATTTAAGAATTCAGCAAAATTCTATCACATTTGTTCAATTTACGTCGCTCCTATTTCAGATAGCGGACTGGGCTAGGCGGCATCTTAATGCGCCTGGAATGGCGAGTAAAATGCACTATTATACTTCTATGATAGGGCAATCCGAGACCCGATTATATCATTTTATATTTTGGTTAATATAAGAATTCAGCGAAATTCTATCACATTTGTTCAATTTACGTCGCTCCTATTTCAGATTGCGTATTGGGCAAAGCGGCATCTCAAAGCGCATGAAATGACGAGTGAAATGCACTATTAGACTTCTATGGTGGGGCGAACAGAGACCCGATTAGATCATTTTATATTATGGTTAATTTAAGAATTCTGCAAAATTCTATCACATTTGTTCAATTTACGTCGTTCCTATTTCACATAGCGTACTGGGCTAAGCGGCATCTCAAAGCGCATGAAATTACGATTGAAATGCACTACTAAACTCCTGGGGTAGGGCGAACAGAGACCCGATTAGATCATTTTACATTAAGGTTAATATAAGAATTCAGCGAAATACTATCACATTTGTTCAATTTACGTCGTTCCTATTTCAGATAGCGTACTGGGCTAGGCGGCATCTTAAAGCGCGTGGAATGGCGAGTAAAATGCTCCACTTAACTTCTATGATAGGGCAATCAGAGACCCGACTAGATCATTTTATATTTTGGTCAATATAAGAATTCAGGGAAATTCTATCACATTTGTTCAATTTACATCGCTCCTATTTCAGATAGCTTATTGGGCTAGGCGGCATCTTAAAGCGTGTGGACTGGCGATTGAAATGCACAATTAAACTTCTATGATAGGGCAATCAGAGACCCGATTAGACCATTTCATGTTTTGGTTAATATAAGAATTCAGCGAAATTCTATCACATTTGTTCAATTTACGTCGCTCCTATTTCAGATAGCTTATTGGACTAAGCGGCATCTCAAAGCGCATGAATTGACGAGTGAAATGCACTATTAGTCTTCTATGGTAGGGCGAACAGAGACCCGATTAGATCATTTTACATTAAGGTTAATATAAGAATTCAGGGAAATTCTATCACATTTGTTCAATTTACGTCGCTCCTATTTCAGATAGCGTATTGGGCTAAGCGGCATCTCAAAGCGCATGAAATGGCGAGTAAAATGCACTATTAAACTTCTAGGGTAGGGCAAACAGAGACCCGATTAGATCATTTTATATTTTGGTTAATATAAGAATTCAGCGAAATTCTATCACATTTGTTCAATTTACGTCGCTCCTATTTCAGATTGCGTATTGGGCAAAGCGGCAGCTCAAAGCGCATGAAATGACGAGTGAAATGCACTATTAGACTTCTATGGTGGGGCGAACAGAGACCCGATTAGATCATTTTACATTAAGGTTAATATAAGAATTCAGGGAAATTCTATCACATTTGTTCAATTTACGTCGCTCCTGTTTCGGATAGCGTATTGGGCTAAGTGGCATCTCGAAGCGCATGAAATGGCGAATAAAATGCACTGTTAAATTTCTAGGGTAGGGCAAACAGAGACCCGATTAGATCATTTTATATTATGGTTCATTTAAGAATTCAGCAAAATTCTATCACATTTGTTCAATTTACGTCGCTCCTATTTCAGACAGCGTTCTGGGCTAGGCGGCATCTTAAAGCGCGTGGAATGGCTAGTAAAATGCACTACTAACCTTCTAGTATAGGGCAATCAGGGACCGGATTAGATCATTTTATATTTTGTATAATATAAGATTTCAGGGAAATTCTATCACATTTGTTCAATTTACGTCGCTCCTATTTCAGATAGCGTGTTGGGCTAAGCGGAATCTCAAAGCGCATGAAATGTCGAATAAAATGCACTATTAAACTTCTAGGCTAGGGCGAACAGAGAGCTGATTAAATCATTTTACATTATGGTTAATAAAAGATTTCAGCGAAATTGTATCACATTTGTTCAATTTACATCGCTCCTATTTCAGATAGCGTACTGGGCTAGGCGGCATCTTAAAGCGTGTGGAATGGCGTGTAAAATGCACTATTAACCTTCTATGATAGGGCAATCAGAAACCCGATTAGGTCATTTTATATTTTGGTTAATACAAGAATTCAGCGAAATTCTATCACATTTGTTCAATTTACGTCGCTCCTAATTCAGGTAGCTTATTGGGCTAAGCGGCATCTCAAAGCGCATGAAATGACGAGTGAAATGCACTATTAAACTTCTATGATAGGGCAAACAGAGCCCCGATTAGGTCATTTTATATTTTGGTTAATACAAGAATTCAGCGAAATTCTATCACATTTGTTCCATTTACGTCGCACCTATTTCAGATAGCTTATTGGGCTAAGCGGCATCCCAAAGCGCATGAAATGACGAGTGGAATGCACTGTTAAACTTCTATGGTAGGGCAAACAGAGACCCGATTAGATCATTTTATATTATGGTTAATTTAAGAATTCTGCAAAATTCTATCACATTTGTTCAATTTACGTCGTTCCTGTTTCAGATAGCGTACTGCGCTAAGCGGCATCTCAAAGCGCATGAAATTACGAGTGAAATGCACTACTAAACTTCTAGGGTAGGGCGAACAGAGACCCGATTAGATCATTTTACATTAAGGTTAATATAAGAATTCAGCGAAATTCAATCACATTCGTTCAATTTACGTCGCTCCTATTTCAGATAGAGTACTGGGCTAGGCGGCATCTTAAAGCGCGTGGAATGGCGAGTAAAATGCACTATTAAACTTCTATGATAGGGCAATCAGAGACCCGATTAGATCATTTTATATTTTGGTTAATATAAGAATTCAGGGAAATTCTATCACATTTGTTCAATTTACGTCGCTCCTATTTCAGATAGCTTACTGGGCTAAGCGGCATCTCAAAGCGCATGAAATCATGAGTGAAATGCACTATTAAACTTCTAGGGCAGGGCGAACAGAGACCCGATTTGATCATTTTACATTAAGGTTAATATAAGAATTCAGGGAAATTCTATCACGTTTGTTCAATTTACGCCGCTCCTATTTCAGATAGCTTATTGGGCTAAGCGGCATCTCAAAGCGCATGAAATGACGAGTGAAATTCACTATTAAACTTCTATGATAGGGCAAACAGAGCCCCGAGTAGGTCATTTTATATTTAGGTTAATATAAGAATTCAGAGAAATGCTATCACATTTGTTCAATTTACGTCGCTCCTATTTCAGATAGCGTACTGGGCTAGACGGCATCATAAAGCGAGTGGAATGGCGAGTAAAATGCACTATTAAACTTCTAGGGTAGGGCAAACAGAGACCCGATTAGATCATTTTATATTATGGTTAATTTAAGAATTCAGAAAAATTCTATCACATTTGTTCAATTTACGTCGCTCCTATTTCAGATAGCCTGTTGGGCTAGGCGGAATCTCAAAGCGCATGAAATGTCGAATAAAATGCACTATTAAACTTCTAGGCTAGGGCGAACAGAGAGCTGATTAAATCATTTTACATTATGGTTAATAAAAGATTTCAGCGAAATTGTATCACATTTGTTCAATTTACATCGCTCCTATTTCAGATAGCGTACTGGGCTAGGCGGCATCTTAAAGCGCGTGGAATGGCGAGTAAAATGCACTATTAAACTTCTATGATAGGGGAATCAGAGACCCGATTAGATCATTTTATATTTTGGTTAATATAAGAATTCAGGGAAATTCTATCACATTTGTTCAATTTACGTCGCTCCTATTTCAGATAGCGTATTGGGCTAAGCGGCATCTCGAAGCGCATGAAATGACGAGTGAAATGCACTGTTAAACTTCTAGGGTAGGGCAAACAGAGACCCGATTAGATCATTTTATATTATGGTTCATTTAAGAATTCAGCAAAATTCTATCACATTTGTTGAATTTACGTCGCTCCTATTTCAGACAGCGTTCTGGGCTAGGCGGCATCTTAAAGCGCGTGGAATGGCGAGTGAAATGCACTTTTAAACTTCTATGATAGGGCAATCAGAGACCCGACTAGATCATTTTATATTTTGGCTAATATAAGAATTCAGGGAAATTCTATCACATTTGTTCAATTTACGTCGCTCCTATTTCAGACAGCTTATTGGGCGAAGCGGCATCTCAAAGCGCATGATATTACGAGTGAAATGCACTATTAAACTTCTAGGGTAGGGCGAACAGAGACCCGATTTGATCATTTTACTTTAAGGTTAATATAAGAATTCAGCGAAATTCTATCACATTTGTTCAATTTACGTCGTTGATATTTCAGATAGCTTATTGGGCTGAGCGGCATCTTAAAGCGCAAGAAATGGCGAGTAAAATGCACTATTACACTTCTAGGGTAGGGCAAACAGAGACCCGATTAGAGCATTTTATATTATGGTTAATTTAAGAATTCAGCAAAATTCTATCACATTTGTTCAATTTACGTCGCTCCTATTTCAGATAGCGTATTGGGCTAGGCGGCATCTCAAATCGCATGAAATGGCGAGTGAAATGCACTATTAGACATCTATGGTAGGGCGAACAGAGGCCCGATTAGATCATTTTACATTAAGGTTAATATAAGAATTCAGGGAAATTCTATCACATTTGTTCAATTTACGTCGCTGCTATTTCAGATAGCGTATTGTGCTATGCGGCTTCTCAAAGCGCATGAAATGGAGAGTAAAATGCACTATTAAACTTCTAGGGTAGGGTAAACAGAGACCCGATTAGATCATTTTATATTATGGTTAATTTAAGAATTCAGCAAAATTCTATCACATTTGTTCAATTTACGTCGTTCCTATTTCAGATAGCGTATTGGGCTAAGCGGCATCTGAAAGCGCATGAAATGGCGAGCAAAATGCACTATTAAACTTCTAGGGTAGGGCAAACAGAGACCCGATTAAATCATTTTATTATATGGTTAATTTAAGAATTCAGCGAAATTCTATCACATTTGTTCAATTTACGTCGCTCCTATTTCTGATAGCATATTGGGCTAAGCGGTATCTCAAAGCGCATGAAATGACGAGTGAAATGCACTATTAAACTTCTAGGGTAGGGCGAACAAAGACCCGATTAGATCATTTTACATTAAGGTTAATATAAGGATTCAGCGAAATTCTATCACATTTGTTCAATTTACGTCGCTGCTATTTCAGATAGCGTATTGTGCTATGCGGCTTCTCAAAGCGCATGAAATGGAGAGTAAAATGCACTATTAAACTTCTAGGGTAGGGTAAACAGAGACCCGATTAGATCATTTTATATTATGGTTAATTTAAGAATTCAGCGAAATTCTATCATATTTGTTCAATTTACGTCGCTCCTATTTCAGATAGCGTATTGTGCTATGCGGCTTCTCAAAGCGCATGAAATGGCGAGTAAAATGCACTATTAAACTTCTAGGGTAGGGCAAACAGAGACCCGATTAGATCATTTTATATTATGGTTAATTTAAGAATTCAGCAAAATTCTATCACATTTGTTCAATTTACGTCGTTCCTATTTCAGATAGCGTATTGGGCTAAGCGGCATCTGAAAGCGCATGAAATGGCGAGTAAAATGCACTATTAAACTTCTAGGGTAGGGCAAACAGAGACCCGATTAAATCATTTTATTATATGGTTAATTTAAGAATTCAGCGAAATTCTATCACATTTGTTCAATTTACGTCGCTCCTATTTCTGATAGCATATTGGGCTAAGCGGTATCTCAAAGCGCATGAAATGACGAGTGAAATGCACTATTAAACTTCTAGGGTAGGGCGAACAAAGACCCGATTAGATCATTTTACATTAAGGTTAATATAAGGATTCAGCGAAATTCTATCACATTTGTTCAATTTACGTTGCTCCTATTTCAGATAGCGTATTGGGGTAAGCGGCATCTCAAAGCGCATGAAATGGCGAGTAAAATGCACTATTAATCTTCTAGGGTAGGGCGAGCAAAGACCCGATTAGATCATTTTACATTAAGGTTAATATAAGGATTCAGCGAAATTCTATCACATTTGTTCAATTTACGTCGCTCCTATTTCAGGTAGCGTATTGGGCTAAGCGGCATCTCAAAGCGCATGAAATGTCTCGTGAAACGCACTATTAGACTTCTATGGTAGGGCGAACAGAGACCCGATTAGCTCATTTTACATTAAGGTTAATATAAGAATTCAGGGAAATTCTATCACATTTTTCAATTTACGTCGCTCCTACTTCAGATAGCGTATTGTGCTATGCGGCTTCTCAAAGCGCATGAAATGGCGAGTAGAATGCACTATTAAACTTCTAGGGTAGGGCGAACAAAGACCCGATTAGATCATTTTACATTAAGGTTAATATAAGGATTCAGCGAAATTCTATCACATTTGTTCCATTTACGTCGCTCTTATTTCAGATAGCGTATTGGACTAAGCGGCATCTTAAAGCGCGTCGAATGGCGATTGAAATGCACTATTAAACTTCTAAGATAGGGCGATCAGAGACTCGATTAGATCATTTTATATTTTGGTTAATACAAGAATTCAGCGAAATTCTATCACATTTGTTCAATTTACGTCGCTCCTATTTCAGATAGCTTATTGGGCTAAGCGGCATCTCAAAGCGCATGAAATCATGAGTGAAATACACTATTAAACTTCTAGGGCAGGGCGAACAGAGACCCGATTAGATCATTTTACATTATGGTTAATATAAGAATTCAGGGAAATTCTATCACATTTGTTCAATTTACGTCGCTCCTATTTCAGATAGCTTATTGGGCTAAGCGGCATCTCAAAGCGCATGAAATCATGAGTGAAATGCACTATTAAACTTCTAGGGCAGGGCGAACAGAGACCCGATTAGATCATTTTACATTATGGTTAATATAAGAGTTCAGGGAAATTCTATCACATTTGTTCAATTTACGTCGCTCCTGTTTCGGATAGCTTATTGGGCTAAGCCGCATCACAAAGCGCATGAAATGACGAGTGAAATGCACTTTTAAACTTCTAGGGTAGGGCAAACAGAGACCCGATTAGATCATTTTATATTATGGTTAATTTAAGAATTCAGCAAAATTTTATCACATTTGTTCAATTTACGTCGCTCCTATTTCAGATAGCGTACTGGGCTAGCCGGCATCTTAAAGCGCGTGGAATGGCGAGTAAAATGATCTATTAAACTTCTATGATAGGGCAATCAGAGACCCGATTAGATCATTTTATATTACGGTTAATAAAAGAATTCAGCGTAATTCTGTCACACTTGTTCAACTTACGTAGCTCCTATTTCAGTTAGCGTACTGGGCTAGGAGGCAACTTAAAGCGCGTGGAATGGCGAGTAAAATGCACTATTAAACTTCTATGATAGGGCAATCAGAGACCCGATTAGATCATTTTATATTTTGGTTAATATAAGAATTTAGCAAAATTCTATCACATTTGTTCAATTTACGTCGCTCCTGTGTCAGATAGCGTATTGGGCTAAGCGGCATCTCAAAGCGCATGAAATGGCGAGTAAAATGCACTATTAAACTTCTAGGGTAGGGCAATCAGAGACCCGATTAGATCACTTTATGTTATGGTTAATTTAAGAATTCAGCAAAATTCTATGACATTTGTTCAATTTACGTCGTTCCTATTTCAGATAGCGTACTGGGCTAGACGGCATCTTAAAGCGTGTGGAACGGCGAGTAAAATGCACTATAAAACTTCTATGATAGGGCAATCAGAGACCCGATTAGATTATTTCATATTTTGGTTAATATAAGAATTCAACGAAATTCTATCACATTTGTTCAATTTACGTCGCTCCTATTTCAGATAGCTTATTGGGCTAAGCGGCATCTCAAAGCGCATGAAATGACGAGTGAAATGCACTATTAAACTCTAGGGTAGGGCGAACAAAGACCCGATTAGATCATTTTACATTAAGGTTAATATAAGAATTCAGCGAAATTCTGTCACACTTGTTCAACTTACGTAGCTCCTATTTCAGTTAGCGTACTGGGCTAGGTGGCAACTTAAAGCGCGTGGAATGGCGAGTAAAGTGCACTATTAAACTTCTATGATAGGGCAATCAGAGACCCGTTTAGATCATTTTGTATTTTGTTTAATATAAGATTTCAGGGAAATTCTATCACATTTGTTCAATTTACGTCGCTCCTATTTCAGATAGCGTATTGGGCTAAGCGGCATCTCAAAGCGCATGAAATGATGAGAGAAATGCACTATTAAACTTCTTGGGTAGGGCGAACAGAGACCCGATTACATCATTTTATATTATGGTTAATTTAAGAATTCGGCAAAATTCTATCACATTTGTTCAATTTACGTCGCTCCTATTTCAGATAGCGTACTGGGCTAGGCGGCATCTTAAAGCGCGTGGAATGGCGAGTAAAATGCACTATTAAACTTCTATGATAGGGCAATCAGAGACCCGATTAGATCATTTTATATTTTGGTGAATATAAGAATTCAGCGAAATTCTATCACATTTGTTCAATTTACGTCGCTCCTATTTCAGATAGCTTATTGGGCTAAGCGGCATCACAAAGCGAATGAAATGACGAGTGAAATGCACTTTTAAACTTCTAGGGTAGGGCGAACAAAGACCCGATTAGTTCATTTTACATTAAGGTTAATATAAGAATTCAGCGAAATTCTATCACATTTGTTCAATTTACGTCGCTCCTATTTCAGATAGCGCATTGGGCTAAGCTGCATCTCAAAGCGCAAGAAAGGGCGAGTAAAATGCACTATTAAACTTCTAGGGTAGGGCAAACAGAGACCCGATTAGATCATTTCATATTATGGTTAATTTAAGAATTCAGCGAAATTCTATCACATTTGTTCAATTTACGTCACTCCTATTTCAGATAGCGTATTGGGCTAAGCGGCATCTCAAAGCGCATGAAATGGCGAGTTAAATGCACTATTAAACTTCTAGGATAATGCAAACAGAGACCCGATTAGATCATTTTATATTGCGGTTAATATAAGAATTCAGCGTAATTCTGTCACATTTGTTCAAGTTACGTAGCTCCTATTTCAGATAGCGTACTGGTCTAAGCGGCATCTCAAAGCGCAAGAAATGGCAAGTAAAATGAACTATTAAACTTCTAGGGTAGGGCAAACAGAGACCCGATTAGATCATTTTATATTTTGGTAAATATAAGAATTCAGCGAAATTCTATCACATTTGTTCAATTTACGTGGATCCTATTGCAGATAGCTTATTGGGCTAAGCCGCATCACAAAGCGCATGAAATGACGAGTGAAATGCACTTTTAAACTTCTAGGGTAGGGCAAACAGAGACCCGATTAGATCATTTTATATTATGGTTAATTTAAGAATTCAGCAAAATTTTATCACATTTGTTCAATTTACGTCGCTCCTATTTCAGATAGCGTACTGGGCTAGCCGGCATCTTAAAGCGCGTGGAATGGCGAGTAAAATGAACTATTAAACTTCTATGATAGGGCAATCAGAGACCCGATTAGATCACTTTATGTTATGGTTAATTTAAGAATTCAGCAAAATTCTATGACATTTGTTTAATTTACGTCGTTCCTATTTCAGATAGCGTACTGGGCTAGACGGCATCTTAAAGCGTGTGGAACGGCGAGTAAAATGCACTATAAAACTTCTATGATAGGGCAATCAGAGCCCCGATTAGATCATTTTATATTTTGGTTAATATAAGAATTCAGCGAAATTCTATCACATTTGTTCAATTTACGTCGCTGCTATTTCAGATAGCGTACTGGGCTAGGCGGCATCTTAAAGCGCGTGGAATGACGAGTAAAATTGCACTCTTAAACTTCTAGGGTAGGGCAAACAGAGACCTGATTAGATCATTTTATATTATGGTTAATTTATCAATTCAGCGAAATTCTATCACATTTGTTCAATTTACGTCACTCCTATTTCAGATAGCGTATTGGGCTAAGCGGCATCTCAAAGCGCATGAAATGGCGAGAAAATTCACTATTAAACTTCTAGGATAAGGCAAACAGAGACCCGATTAGATCATTTTATATTGCGGTTAATATAAGAATTCAGCGTAACTCTGTCACATTTGTTCAACTTACGTAGCTCCTATTTCAGATAGCGTACTGCGCTAGGCGGCATCTTAAAGCGCGTGGAATGGCGAGCAAATGCACTATTAAACTTCTATGATAGGGCAATCAGAGACCCGACTAGATCATTTTATATTTTGGTTAATATAAGAATTCAGCGAAATTCTATCACATTTGTTCAATTTACGTCGCTCCTATTTCAGATAGCTTATTGGGCTATGCGGCATCGCAAAGCGCATGAAATGACGAGTGAAATGCACTATTAAACTTCTAGGGTAGGGCAAACAGAGACCCGATTAGATCATTTCATATTATGGTTTATTTAAGAATTCAGAAAAATTCTATCACATCTGTTCAATTTACGTCGCTCCTATTTCAGATAGCTTATTGGGCTAAGCGGCATCTCAAAGCGCATGAAATGACGAGCGAAATGCACTATTAAACTTCTATGATAGGGCAAACAGAGCCCCGATTAGGTCATTTTATATTTTGGTTAATACAAGAACTCAGCGAAGTTCTATCACATTTGTTCCATTTACGTCGCTCCTATGTCAGATAGCTTATTGGGATAAGCGGCATCTCAAAGCGCATGAAATGACGAGTGAAATGCACTGTTAAACTTCTAGGGTAGGGCAAACAGAGACCCGATTAGATCATTTTATGTTATGGTTAATTTAAGAATTCTGCACAATTCCATCACATTTGTTCAATTTACGTCGTTCCTATTTCAGATAGCGTGCTGGGCTAAGCGGCATCTCAAAGCGCATGAAATGGCGACTAAAATGCATTATTAAACTTCTAGGGTAGGGCAATCAGAGACCCGATTAGATCATTTTATATTACAGTTAATTTAAGAATTCAGCAAAATTCTATCACATTTGTTCAGTTTACGTCGTTCCTATTTCAGATAGCATACTGGGCTAAGCGGCATCTTAAAGCGCGTGGAATGGCGAGTAAAATCCACTATTAAACTTCTATGATACGGCAATCAGAGACCCGATTAGATCATTTTATATTTTGGTTAATTTAAGAATGCAGCGTAATTCTATCACATTTGTTCAATTTACGTCGCTCCTATTTCAGATAGCTTATAGGGCTAAGCGGCATCTCAAAGCGCATGAAATGACGAGTGAAATGCACTATTGAACTTCTAGGGTAGGGCGAACAAAGACCTGATTAGATCATTTTACATTAAGGTTAATATAAGAATTCAGCGAAATTCTATCACATCTGTTCAACATACGTCGCTCCTATTTCAGATAGCGTACTGGGCTAGGCGGCATCTTAAAGCGCGTGGAATGGCGAGTAAAATGCACTATTAAACTTCTATGATAGGGCAATCAGAGACCCGATTAGATCATTTTGTATTTTGGTTAATATAAGAATTCAGCGAAATTCAATCACATTTGTTCAATTTACGTCGCTCCTATTTCAGATAGCGTATTGGGCTAAGCGCCATCTCAAAGCGCATCGATTGACGAGTGAAATGCACTGTTAAACTTCTAGGGTAGGGCAAACAGAGACCCGATTAGATCATTTTATATTATGGTTAATTTAAGAATTCAGCAAAATTTTATCACATTTGTTCAATTTACGTCGCTCCTATTTCAGATAGCGTACTGAGCTAGGCGGAATCTTAAAGCGAGTGGAATGGCGAGTAAAATGCACCTTTAAACTTCTAGGGTAGGGCGATCAGAGACCCGATTAGATCATTTTATATTTTGGTTAATACAAGAATTCAGCGAAATTCTGTCACATTTGTTCAATTTACGTCGCTCCTATTTCAGATAGCTTATTGGGCTAAGCGGCATCTCAAAGCGCATGAAATTACGAGTGAAATGCAGTATTAAGCTTCTAGGGCAGGGCGAACAGAGACCCGATTAGATCATTTTACATTAAGGTTAATATAAGAATTCAGGGAAATTCTATCACATTTGTTCAATTTACGTGGCTCCTATTTCAGATAGCTTATTGGGCTAAGCGGCATCTCAAAGCGCATGAAATGACGAGTGAAATGCACTATTAAACTTCTATGATAGGGCAATCAGAGACCCGATTAGATCATTTTATATTACGGTTAATATAAGAATTCAGCGTAATTCTGTCACATTTGTTCAACTTACGTAGCTCCTATTTCAGATAGCGTACTGGGCTAGGCGGCAACTTAAAGCGCGTGGAATGGCGAGTAAAGTGCACTATTAAACTTCTATGATAGGGCAATCAGAGACCCGTTTAGATCATTTTATATTTTGTTTAATATAAGATTTCAGGGAAATTCTATCACATTTGTTCAATTTACGTCGCTCCTATTTCAGATAGCGTATTGGGCTAAGCGGCATCTCAAAGCGCATGAAACGATGAGAGAAATGCACTATTAAGCTTCTTGGGTAGGGCGAACAGAGACCCGATTACATCATTTTATATTATGGTTAATTTAAGAATTCGGCAAAATTCTATCACATTTGTTCAATTTACGTCGCTCCTATTTCAGATAGCGTACTGGGCTAGGCGGCATCTTAAAGCGCGTGGAATGGCGAGTAAAATGCACTATTAAACTTCTATGATAGGGCAATCAGAGACCCGATTAGATCATTTTATATTTTGGTGAATATAAGAATTCAGCGAAATTCTATCACATTTGTTCAATTTACGTCGCTCCTATTTCAGATAGCTTATTGGGCTAAGCGGCATCACAAAGCGCATGAAATGTCGAGTGAAATGCACTTTTAAACTTCTAGGGTAGGGCGAACAAAGACCCGATTAGATCATTTTACATTAAGGTTAATATAAGAATTCAGCGAAATTCTATCACATTTGTTCAATTTACGTCGCTCCTATTTCAGATAGCGCATTGGGCTAAGCTGCATCTCAAAGCGCAAGAAATGGCGAGTAAAATGCACTATTAAACTTCTAGGGTAGGGCAAACAGAGACCCGATTAGATCATTTTATATTATGGTTAATTTAAGAATTCAGCGAAATTCTATCACATTTGTTCAATTTACGTCACTCCTATTTCAGATAGCGTATTGGGATAAGCGGCATCTCAAAGCGCATGAAATGGCGAGTAAAATGCACTATTAAACTTCTAGGATAAGGCAAACAGAGACCCGATTAGATCATTTTATATTACGGTTAATATAAGAATTCAGCGTAATTCTGTCACATTTGTTCAAGTTACGTAGCTCCTATTTCAGATAGCGTACTGGGCTAAGCGGCATCTCAAAGCGCAAGAAATGGCAAGTAAAATGAACTATTAAACTTCTAGGGTAGGGCAAACAGAGACCCGATTAGATCATTTTATATTTTGGTGAATATAAGAATTCAGCGAAATTCTATCACATTTGTTCAATTTACGTCGCTCCTATTTCAGATAGCTTATTGGGCTAAGCGGCATCTCAAAGCGCATGAAATGTCGAGTGAAATGCACTGTTAAACGTCTAGGGTAGGGCAAACAGAGACCCGATTAGATCATTTTATATTATGGTTAATTTAAGAATTCAGCAATATTCTATCACATTTGTTCAATTTACGTCGTTCCTATTTCAGATAGCGTACTGGGCTAGGCGGCATCTTAAAGCGCGTGGAATGGCGAGTAAAATGCTCCACTAAACTTCTATGATAGGGCAATCAGAGACCCGACTAGATCATTTTATATTTTGGTTAATATAAGAATTCAGGGAAATTCTATCACATTTGTTCAATTTACGTCGCTCCTATTTCAGATAGCTTATTGGGCTAGGCGGCATCTCAAAGCGCATGAAATCATGAGTGAGATGCACCTATTAAACTTCTAGGGCAGGGCGAACAGAGACCCGATTAGATCATTTTACATTAAGGTTAATATAAGAATTCAGGGAAATTCTATCACATTTGTTCAATTTACGTCGCTCCTATTTCAGATAGCTTATTGGGCTAAGCGGCATCTCAAAGCGCATGAAATGACGAGTGAAATTCACTATTAAACTTCTATGATAGGGCAAACAGAGACCCGAGTAGGTCATTTTATATTTAGGTTAATATAAGAATTCAGAGAAATTCCTATCACAATTGTTCAATTTACGTCGCTCCTATTTCAGATAGCGTACTGGGCTAGGCGGCATGTTAAAGCGCGTGGAATGGCGAGTGAAATGCACTATTAAACTTCTATGATAGGGCAATGAGAGACCCGATTAGATCATTTTATATTTTGGTTATTATAAGAATTCAGCGAAATTCTATCACATTTGTTCATTTTACGTCGCTCCTATTTCAGATAGCTTATTGGGCTATGCGGCATCGCAAAGCGCATGAAATGACGAGTGAAATGCACTATTAAACTTCTAGGGTAGGGCAAACAGAGACCCGATTAGATCATTTTATATTATGGTTAATTTAAGAATTCAGCAAAATTCTATCACATTTGTTCAATTTACGTCGCTCCTATTTCAGATAGCGTACTGGGCTAGGCGGCATCTTAAAGCGCGTGGAATGGCGAGTAAAATGCAGTATTAAACTTCTATGATAGGGCAATCAGAGAGCCGATTAGATCATTTTATATTTTGGTTAATATAAGAATTCAGCGAAATTCTATCACATTTGTTCAATTTACGTCGCTCCTATTTCAGATAGCGTATTGGGCTAAGCGGCATCTCAAAGCGCATGAAATGGCGAGTAAAATGCACTGTTAAACTTCTAGGGTAGGGCAAACAGAGACCCGATTAGAATCATTTTATATTATGGTTTATTTAAGAATTCAGAAAAATTCTATCACATTTGTTCAATTTACGTCGTTCCTATTTCAGATAGCGTACTGGGCTAGGCGGCATCTTAAAGCGCGTGGAATGGCGAGTAAAATGCTCCACTAAACTTCTATGATAGGGCAATCAGAGACCCCGACTAGATCATATTATATTTTGGTTAATATAAGAATTCAGGGAAATTCTATCACATTTGTTCAATTTACGTCGCTCCTATTTCGGATAGCTTATTGGGCTAGGCCGGGCATCTTAAAGCGTGTGGAATGGCGATTGAAAATGCACTATTAAACTTCTATGATAGGGCAATCAGAGGCCCGATTAGACCATTTCATATTTTGGTTAATATAAGAATTCAGCGAAATTCTATCACATTTGTTCAATTTACGTCGCTCCTATTTCAGATAGCTTATTGGGCTAAGCGGCATCTCAAAGCGCATGAAATGACGAGTGAAATGCACTATTAGTCTTCTATGGTAGGGCGAACAGAGACCCGATTAGATCATTTTACATTAAGGTTAATATAAGAATTCAGCGAAATTCTATCACATTTGTTCAATTTACGTCGTTCCTATTTCAGATAGCGTACTGGGCTAGGCGGCATCTTAAAGCGAGTGGAATGGCGAGTAAAATGCACTATTAAACTTCTAGGGTAGGGCAAACAGAGACCCGATTAGATCATTTTATAATTATGGTTAATTTAAGAATTCAGCAAAATTCTATCACATTTGTTCAATTTACGTCGCTCCTATTTCAGATAGCGGACTGGGCTAGGCGGCATCTTAATGCGCCTGGAATGGCGAGTAAAATGCACTAGTATACTTCTATGATAGGGCAATCCGAGACCCGATTATATCATTTTATATTTTGGTTAATATAAGAATTCAGCGAAATTCTATCACATTTGTTCAATTTACGTCGCTCCTGTTTCGGATAGCGTATTGGGCTAAGTGGCATCTCGAAGCGCATGAAATGGCGAATAAAATGCACTGTTAAATTTCTAGGGTAGGGCAAACAGAGACCCGACTAGATCATTTTATATTTTGGTTATTATAAAAATTCAGCGAAATTCTATCACATTTGTTCAATTTACGACGCTCGTATTTCAGATAGCGTATTGGGCTAAGCGGCATCTCAAAGCGCACGAAATGACGAGTGAAATGCACTATTAAACTTCTAGAGTAGGGCGAACAGAGAACCGATTAGATCATTTTATAGTATGGTTAATTTAAGAATTCAGCAAAATTCTATTCCATTTGTTCAATTTACTATTTCAGATAGCGTACTGGGCTAGGCGGCATCTTAAAGCGCGTGGAATGGCGAGTGAAATGCACTATTAAACTTCTATGATAGGGCAATCAGAGACCCGATTAGATCATTTTATATTTTGGTTAATACAAGAATTCAGCGAAATTCTATCACATTTGTTCAATTTACGTCGCTCCTATTGCAGATAGCTTATTGGGCTAAGCGGCATCTCAAAGCGCATGAAGTTGCGAGTCAAATGCACTATTAAACTTCTAGGGTAAGGCAAACAGAGACCCGATTAGATCATTTTATATTACTGTTAATATAAGAATTCAGCGTAATTCTATCACATTTGTTCAACTTACGTCGCTCCAATCCATATAGCGTACTGGGCTAGGCGGCATCTTAAAGCGCGTAGAATGGCGAGTAAAATGCACTACTAAACTTCTATGATAAGGCAATCAGAGACCCGATTAGATCATTTTATATTTTGTTTAATATAAGATATCAGGGAAATTCTATCACATTTGTTCAATGTACGTCGCTACTATTTCAGATAGCGTACTGGGCTAGGCGGCATCTTAAAGCGCGTAGAATAGCGTGTAAAATGCACTACTAAAATTCTACGATAGGGCAATCAGAGACTTGATTAGATCATTTTGTATTCTGTTTAATATAAGATTTCAGGGAAATGCTATCACATTTGTTCAATTTACGTCGCTACTATTTCAGATAGCATATTCGGCTAAGCGGCATCTCAAAGCGCACGAAATGGCGAGTAAAATGCACTATTAAACTTCTAGGGTAGGGCAAACAGAGACCCGATTAGATCATTTTATATTATGGTTAATTTAAGAATTCAGCAAAATTCTATCACATTCGTTCAATTTACGTCGCTCCTATTTCAGATAGAGTACTGGGCTAGGCGGCATCTTAAAGCGCGTGGAATAGCGAGTAAAATGCACTATTAAACTTCTATGACAGGGCAATCAGAGACCCGATTAGATCATTTTAGATTTTGGTTAATATAAGAATTCAGGGAAATTCAATCACATTTGTTCAATTTACGTCGCTCCTATTTCAGATAGCGTATTGGGCTAAGCGGCATCTCGAAGCGCATGAAATGACGAGTGAAATGCACTGTTAAACTTCTAGGGTAGGGCAAACAGAGACCCGATTAGATCATTTTATATTATGATTAATTTAAGAATTCAGCAATATTCTATCACATTTGTTCAATTTACGTCGTTCCTATTTCAGATAGCGTACTGGGCTAAGTGGAATCTTAAAGCGCGTGGAATGGCGAGTGAAATGCACTATTAAACTTCTATGATAAGGCAATCAGAGACCCGATTAGATCATTTTATATTTTGTTTAATATAAGATATCAGGGAAATTCTATCACATTTGTTCAGTTTACGTCGCTACTATTTCAGATAGCTTATTGGGCTAAGCGGCATCTCAAAGCGCATGAAGATGCGAATCAAATGCACTATTAAACTTCTAGGCTAGGGCGAACAGAGACCCGATTAGATCATTTTACATTATGGTTAATAAAAGAATTCAGGGAAATTCTATCACATTTGTTCAATTTACGTCGTTCCTATTTCAGATAGCGTACTGGGCTAGGCGGCATCTTAAAGCGAGTGGAATGGCGAGTAAAATGCACTATTAAACTTCTAGGGTAGGGCAAACAGAGACCCGATTAGATCATTTTATATTATGGTTAATTTAAGAATTCAGCAAAATTCTATCACATTTGTTCAATTTACGTCGCTCCTATTTCAGATAGCGGACTGGGCTAGGCGGCATCTTAATGCGCCTGGAATGGCGAGTAAAATGCACTATTATACTTCTATGATAGGGCAATCCGAGACCCGATTATATCATTTTATATTTTGGTTAATATAAGAATTCAGCGAAATTCTATCACATTTGTTCAATTTACGTCGCTCCTATTTCAGATTGCGTATTGGGCAAAGCGGCATCTCAAAGCGCATGAAATGACGAGTGAAATGCACTATTAGACTTCTATGGTGGGGCGAACAGAGACCCGATTAGATCATTTTATATTATGGTTAATTTAAGAATTCTGCAAAATTCTATCACATTTGTTCAATTTACGTCGTTCCTATTTCACATAGCGTACTGGGCTAAGCGGCATCTCAAAGCGCATGAAATTACGATTGAAATGCACTACTAAACTCCTGGGGTAGGGCGAACAGAGACCCGATTAGATCATTTTACATTAAGGTTAATATAAGAATTCAGCGAAATACTATCACATTTGTTCAATTTACGTCGTTCCTATTTCAGATAGCGTACTGGGCTAGGCGGCATCTTAAAGCGCGTGGAATGGCGAGTAAAATGCTCCACTTAACTTCTATGATAGGGCAATCAGAGACCCGACTAGATCATTTTATATTTTGGTCAATATAAGAATTCAGGGAAATTCTATCACATTTGTTCAATTTACATCGCTCCTATTTCAGATAGCTTATTGGGCTAGGCGGCATCTTAAAGCGTGTGGACTGGCGATTGAAATGCACAATTAAACTTCTATGATAGGGCAATCAGAGACCCGATTAGACCATTTCATGTTTTGGTTAATATAAGAATTCAGCGAAATTCTATCACATTTGTTCAATTTACGTCGCTCCTATTTCAGATAGCTTATTGGACTAAGCGGCATCTCAAAGCGCATGAATTGACGAGTGAAATGCACTATTAGTCTTCTATGGTAGGGCGAACAGAGACCCGATTAGATCATTTTACATTAAGGTTAATATAAGAATTCAGGGAAATTCTATCACATTTGTTCAATTTACGTCGCTCCTATTTCAGATAGCGTATTGGGCTAAGCGGCATCTCAAAGCGCATGAAATGGCGAGTAAAATGCACTATTAAACTTCTAGGGTAGGGCAAACAGAGACCCGATTAGATCATTTTATATTTTGGTTAATATAAGAATTCAGCGAAATTCTATCACATTTGTTCAATTTACGTCGCTCCTATTTCAGATTGCGTATTGGGCAAAGCGGCAGCTCAAAGCGCATGAAATGACGAGTGAAATGCACTATTAGACTTCTATGGTGGGGCGAACAGAGACCCGATTAGATCATTTTACATTAAGGTTAATATAAGAATTCAGGGAAATTCTATCACATTTGTTCAATTTACGTCGCTCCTGTTTCGGATAGCGTATTGGGCTAAGTGGCATCTCGAAGCGCATGAAATGGCGAATAAAATGCACTGTTAAATTTCTAGGGTAGGGCAAACAGAGACCCGATTAGATCATTTTATATTATGGTTCATTTAAGAATTCAGCAAAATTCTATCACATTTGTTCAATTTACGTCGCTCCTATTTCAGACAGCGTTCTGGGCTAGGCGGCATCTTAAAGCGCGTGGAATGGCTAGTAAAATGCACTACTAACCTTCTAGTATAGGGCAATCAGGGACCGGATTAGATCATTTTATATTTTGTATAATATAAGATTTCAGGGAAATTCTATCACATTTGTTCAATTTACGTCGCTCCTATTTCAGATAGCGTGTTGGGCTAAGCGGAATCTCAAAGCGCATGAAATGTCGAATAAAATGCACTATTAAACTTCTAGGCTAGGGCGAACAGAGAGCTGATTAAATCATTTTACATTATGGTTAATAAAAGATTTCAGCGAAATTGTATCACATTTGTTCAATTTACATCGCTCCTATTTCAGATAGCGTACTGGGCTAGGCGGCATCTTAAAGCGTGTGGAATGGCGTGTAAAATGCACTATTAACCTTCTATGATAGGGCAATCAGAAACCCGATTAGGTCATTTTATATTTTGGTTAATACAAGAATTCAGCGAAATTCTATCACATTTGTTCAATTTACGTCGCTCCTAATTCAGGTAGCTTATTGGGCTAAGCGGCATCTCAAAGCGCATGAAATGACGAGTGAAATGCACTATTAAACTTCTATGATAGGGCAAACAGAGCCCCGATTAGGTCATTTTATATTTTGGTTAATACAAGAATTCAGCGAAATTCTATCACATTTGTTCCATTTACGTCGCTCCTATTTCAGATAGCTTATTGGGCTAAGCGGCATCCCAAAGCGCATGAAATGACGAGTGGAATGCACTGTTAAACTTCTATGGTAGGGCAAACAGAGACCCGATTAGATCATTTTATATTATGGTTAATTTAAGAATTCTGCAAAATTCTATCACATTTGTTCAATTTACGTCGTTCCTGTTTCAGATAGCGTACTGCGCTAAGCGGCATCTCAAAGCGCATGAAATTACGAGTGAAATGCACTACTAAACTTCTAGGGTAGGGCGAACAGAGACCCGATTAGATCATTTTACATTAAGGTTAATATAAGAATTCAGCGAAATTCAATCACATTCGTTCATTTACGTCGCTCCTATTTCAGATAGAGTACTGGGCTAGGCGGCATCTTAAAGCGCGTGGAATGGCGAGTAAAATGCACTATTAAACTTCTATGATAGGGCAATCAGAGACCCGATTAGATCATTTTATATTTTGGTTAATATAAGAATTCAGGGAAATTCTATCACATTTGTTCAATTTACGTCGCTCCTATTTCAGATAGCTTACTGGGCTAAGCGGCATCTCAAAGCGCATGAAATCATGAGTGAAATGCACTATTAAACTTCTAGGGCAGGGCGAACAGAGACCCGATTTGATCATTTTACATTAAGGTTAATATAAGAATTCAGGGAAATTCTATCACGTTTGTTCAATTTACGCCGCTCCTATTTCAGATAGCTTATTGGGCTAAGCGGCATCTCAAAGCGCATGAAATGACGAGTGAAATTCACTATTAAACTTCTATGATAGGGCAAACAGAGCCCCGAGTAGGTCATTTTATATTTAGGTTAATATAAGAATTCAGGGAAATTCTATCACATTTGTTCAATTTACGTCGCTCCTATTTCAGATAGCGTACTGGGCTAGACGGCATCATAAAGCGAGTGGAATGGCGAGTAAAATGCACTATTAAACTTCTAGGGTAGGGCAAACAGAGACCCGATTAGATCATTTTATATTATGGTTAATTTAAGAATTCAGAAAAATTCTATCACATTTGTTCAATTTACGTCGCTCCTATTTCAGATAGCCTGTTGGGCTAGGCGGAATCTCAAAGCGCATGAAATGTCGAATAAAATGCACTATTAAACTTCTAGGCTAGGGCGAACAGAGAGCTGATTAAATCATTTTACATTATGGTTAATAAAAGATTACAGCGAAATTGTATCACATTTGTTCAATTTACATCGCTCCTATTTCAGATAGCGTACTGGGCTAGGCGGCATCTTAAAGCGCGTGGAATGGCGAGTAAAATGCACTATTAAACTTCTATGATAGGGGAATCAGAGACCCGATTAGATCATTTTATATTTTGGTTAATATAAGAATTCAGGGAAATTCTATCACATTTGTTCAATTTACGTCGCTCCTATTTCAGATAGCGTATTGGGCTAAGCGGCATCTCGAAGCGCATGAAATGACGAGTGAAATGCACTGTTAAACTTCTAGGGTAGGGCAAACAGAGACCCGATTAGATCATTTTATATTATGGTTCATTTAAGAATTCAGCAAAATTCTATCACATTTGTTGAATTTACGTCGCTCCTATTTCAGACAGCGTTCTGGGCTAGGCGGCATCTTAAAGCGCGTGGAATGGCGAGTGAAATGCACTTTTAAACTTCTATGATAGGGCAATCAGAGACCCGACTAGATCATTTTATATTTTGGCTAATATAAGAATTCAGGGAAATTCTATCACATTTGTTCAATTTACGTCGCTCCTATTTCAGACAGCTTATTGGGCTAAGCGGCATCTCAAAGCGCATGATATTACGAGTGAAATGCACTATTAAACTTCTAGGGTAGGGCGAACAGAGACCCGATTTGATCATTTTACTTTAAGGTTAATATAAGAATTCAGCGAAATTCTATCACATTTGTTCAATTTACGTCGTTGATATTTCAGATAGCTTATTGGGCTGAGCGGCATCTTAAAGCGCAAGAAATGGCGAGTAAAATGCACTATTACACTTCTAGGGTAGGGCAAACAGAGACCCGATTAGAGCATTTTATATTATGGTTAATTTAAGAATTCAGCAAAATTCTATCACATTTGTTCAATTTACGTCGCTCCTATTTCAGATAGCGTATTGGGCTAGGCGGCATCTCAAATCGCATGAAATGGCGAGTGAAATGCACTATTAGACATCTATGGTAGGGCGAACAGAGGCCCGATTAGATCATTTTACATTAAGGTTAATATAAGAATTCAGGGAAATTCTATCACATTTGTTCAATTTACGTCGCTGCTATTTCAGATAGCGTATTGTGCTATGCGGCTTCTCAAAGCGCATGAAATGGAGAGTAAAATGCACTATTAAACTTCTAGGGTAGGGTAAACAGAGACCCGATTAGATCATTTTATATTATGGTTAATTTAAGAATTCAGCAAAATTCTATCACATTTGTTCAATTTACGTCGCTCCTATTTCAGATAGCGTATTGGGCTAAGCGGCATCTGAAAGCGCATGAAATGGCGAGCAAAATGCACTATTAAACTTCTAGGGTAGGGCAAACAGAGACCCGATTAAATCATTTTATTATATGGTTAATTTAAGAATTCAGCGAAATTCTATCACATTTGTTCAATTTACGTCGCTCCTATTTCTGATAGCATATTGGGCTAAGCGGTATCTCAAAGCGCATGAAATGACGAGTGAAATGCACTATTAAACTTCTAGGGTAGGGCGAACAAAGACCCGATTAGATCATTTTACATTAAGGTTAATATAAGGATTCAGCGAAATTCTATCACATTTGTTCAATTTACGTTGCTCCTATTTCAGATAGCGTATTGGGGTAAGCGGCATCTCAAAGCGCATGAAATGGCGAGTAAAATGCACTATTAATCTTCTAGGGTAGGGCGAGCAAAGACCCGATTAGATCATTTTACATTAAGGTTAATATAAGAATTCAGCGAAATTCTATCACATTTGTTCAATTTACGTCGCTCCTATTTCAGATAGCGTATTGGGGTAAGCGGCATCTCAAAGCGCATGAAATGACGAGTGAAATGCACTATTAAACTTCTAGGGTAGGGCGAACAAAGACCCGATTAGATCATTTTACATTAAGGTTAATATAAGGATTCAGCGAAATTCTATCACATTTGTTCAATTTACGTCGCTCCTATTTCAGATAGCGTATTGGGGTAAGCGCCATCTCAAAGCGCATGAAATGGTGAGTAAAATGCACTATTAATCTTCTAGGGTAAGGCAAACAGAGACCCGATTAGATCATTTTATAATACGGTTAATATAAGAATTCAGCGTAATTCTATCACATTTGTTCCATTTACGTCGCTCCTATTTCAGATAGCGTATTGGGGAAAGCGCCATCTCAAAGCGCATGAAATGGCGAGTAAAATGCACTATTAATCTTCTAGGGTAAGGCAAACAGAGACCCGATTAGATCATTTTATAATACGGTTAATATAAGAATTCAGCGTAATTCTATCACATTTGTTCAACTTACGTCGCTCCTATTTCAGATAGCGTACTGGGCTGGGCGGCATCTTAAAGCGCGTGGAAGGGCGAGTAAAATGCACTACTAAACTTCTATGATAGGGCAATCAGAGAGCCGATTAGATCATTTTATATTTTGGTTAATATAAGAATTCAGCGAAATTCTATCACATTTGTTCAATTTACGTCGCTCCTATTTCAGATAGCGTATTGGGGTAAGCGGCATCTCAAAGCGCATGAAATGACGAGTGAAATGCACTATTAAACTTCTAGGGTCGGGCGAACAGAGACCCGATTAGATCATTTTACAGTAAGGTTAATATAAGAATTCAGGGAAATTCTATCACATTTGTTCAATTTACGTCGCTCCTATTTCAGATAGCGTATTGGGCTAAGCCGCATCTCGAAGCGCATGAAATGGCGAGTAAAATGCACTGTTAAATTTCTAGGGTAGGGCAAACAGAGACCCGATTAGATCATTTTATATTATGGTTAATTTAAGAATTCAGCAAAATTCTATCACATTTGTTCAATTTACGTCGTTCCTATTTCAGATAGCGTATTGGGCTAAGCGGCATCTGAAAGCGCATGAAATGGCGAGTAAAATGCACTATTAAACTTCTAGGGTAGGGCAAACAGAGACCCGATTAAATCATTTTATTATATGGTTAATTTAAGAATTCAGCGAAATTCTATCACATTTGTTCAATTTACGTCGCTCCTATTTCTGATAGCATATTGGGCTAAGCGGTATCTCAAAGCGCATGAAATGACGAGTGAAATGCACTATTAAACTTCTAGGGTAGGGCGAACAAAGACCCGATTAGATCATTTTACATTAAGGTTAATATGAGGATTCAGCGAAATTCTATCACATTTGTTCAACTTACGTCGCTCCTATTTCAGATAGCGTATTGGGGTAAGCGGCATCTCAAAGCGCATGAAATGGCTCGTGAAACGCACTATTAGACTTCTATGGTAGGGCGAACAGAGACCCGATTAGATCATTTTACATTAAGATTAATATAAGAATTCAGGGAAATTCTATCACATTTTTCAATTTACGTCGCTCCTACTTCAGATAGCGTATTGTGCTATGCGGCTTCTCAAAGCGCATGAAATGGCGAGTAGAATGCACTATTAAACTTCTAGGGTAGGGAAAACAGAGACCCGATTAGATCATTTTAGATTATGGTTAATTTAAGAATTCAGCAAAATTCTATCACATTTGTTCAATTTACGTCGCTCCTATTTCTGATAGCATATTGGGCTAAGCGGTATCTCAAAGCGCATGAAATGACGAGTGAAATGCACTATTAAACTTCTAGGGTAGGGCGAACAAAGACCCGATTAGATCATTTTACATTAAGGTTAATATGAGGATTCAGCGAAATTCTATCACATTTGTTCAATTTTCGTCGCTCCTATTTCAGATAGCGAATTCGGCTAAGCGGCATCTCAAAGCGCATGAAATGGCGAATAAAATGCACTATTAAACTTTTAGGGTTGGTCGAAGAAAGACCCGATTAGATCATTTTACATTAAGGTTAATATAAGAATTCAGGGAAATTCTATCACATTTGTTCAATTTACGTCGCTGCTGTTTCAGATAGCGTATTGTGCTATGCGGCTTCTCAAAGCGCATGAAATGGAGAGTAAAATGCACTATTAAACTTCTAGGGTAGGGTAAACAGAGACCCGATTAGATCATTTTAGATTATGGTTAATTTAAGAATTCAGCAAAATTCTATCACATTTGTTCAATTTACGTCGCTCCTATATCAGATAGCATACTGGGCTGGGCGGCATCTCAAAGCGCATGAAATGACGAGAGAAATGCACTATTAAACTTCTATGATAGGGCAATCAGAGACCCGATTAGATCATTTTATATTTTGTTTAATATAAGAATTCAGCAAAATTCGATCACATTTGTTCAATTTCCGTCGCTCCTATTTCAGATAGCGTATTGGGCTAAGCGGCATCTCAAAGCGCATGAAATGACGAGTGAAATGCACTATTAAACTTCTATGATAGGGCAATCAGAGACCCGATTAGATCATTTTATATTTTGTTTAATATAAGATTTCAGGGAAATTTTATCACATTTGTTCAATTTACGTCGCTCCTATTTCAGATAGCGAATTCGGCTAAGCGGCATCTCAAAGCGCATGAAATGGCGAATAAAATGCACTATTAAACTTGTAGGGTTGGTCGAAGAAAGACCCGATTAGATCATTTTACATTAAGGTTAATATAAGAATTCAGGGAAATTCTATCACATTTGTTCAATTTACGTCGCTCCTATTTCAGATAGCGTATTGGGCTAAGCGGCATCTCAAAGCGCATGAAATGAAGAGTGAAAGGCACTATTAATCTTCTAGGGTAGGGCGAACAAAGACCCGATTAGATCATTTTACATTAAGGTTAATATAAGGATTCAGCGAAATTCTATCACATTTGTTCAATTTACGTCGCTCCTATTTCAGATAGCGTATTGGGGTAAGCGGCATCTCAAAGCGAATGAAATGACGAGTGAAATGCACTATTAAACTTCTATGATAGGGCAATCAGAGACCCGAGTAGATCATTTTATATTTTGTTTAATATAAGATTTCAGGGAAATTTTATCACATTTGTTCAATTTTCGTCGCTCCTATTTCAGATAGCGAATTCGGCTAAGCGGCATCTCAAAGCGCATGAAATGGCGAATAAAATGCACTATTAAACTTTTAGGGTTGGTCGAAGAAAGACCCGATTAGATCATTTTACATTAAGGTTAATATAAGATTTCAGCAAAATTCTATCACATTTGTTCAATTTACGTCGCTCCTATTTCAGATAGCATATTGGGCTAAGCGGCATCTCAAAGCGCATGAAATGGCGAGTGAAATGCACTATTAGACATCTATGGTAGGGCGAACAGAGGCCCGATTAGATCATTTTACATTAAGGTTAATATAAGAATTCAGGGAAATTCTATCACATTTGTTCAATTTACGTCGCTGCTGTTTCAGATAGCGTATTGTGCTATGCGGCTTCTCAAAGCGCATGAAATGGAGAGTAAAATGCACTATTAAACTTCTAGGGTAGGGTAAACAGAGACCCGATTAGATCATTTTAGATTATGGTTAATTTAAGAATTCAGCAAAATTCTATCACATTTGTTCAATTTACGTCGCTCCTATATCAGATAGCATACTGGGCTGGGCGGCATCTCAAAGCGCATGAAATGACGAGTGAAATGCACTATTAAACTTCTATGATAGGGCAATCAGAGACCCGATTAGATCATTTTATATTTTGTTTAATATAAGAATTCAGCAAAATTCGATCACATTTGTTCAATTTCCGTCGCTCCTATTTCAGATAGCGTATTGGGCTAAGCGGCATCTCAAAGCGCATGAAATGACGAGTGAAATGCACTATTAAACTTCTATGATAGGGCAATCAGAGACCCGATTAGATCATTTTATATTTTGTTTAATATAAGATTTCAGGGAAATTTTATCACATTTGTTCAATTTACGTCGCTCCTATTTCAGATAGCGAATTCGGCTAAGCGGCATCTCAAAGCGCATGAAATGGCGAATAAAATGCACTATTAAACTTTTAGGGTTGGTCGAAGAAAGACCCGATTAGATCATTTTACATTAAGGTTAATATAAGAATTCAGGGAAATTCTATCACATTTGTTCAATTTACGTCGCTCCTATTTCAGATAGCGTATTGGGCTAAGCGGCATCTCAAAGCGCATGAAATGAAGAGTGAAAGGCACTATTAATCTTCTAGGGTAGGGCGAACAAAGACCCGATTAGATCATTTTACATTAAGGTTAATATAAGGATTCAGCGAAATTCTATCGCATTTGTTCAATTTACATCGCTCCTACTTCAGGTAGCGTATTGGGCTAAGCGGCATCTCAAAGCGCATGAAATGTCGAGTGAAATGCACTATTAAACTTCTAGGGTAGGGGGAACAGAGTCCCGATTAGATCATTTTATATTCTGGTTAATATAAGAATTCAGCGAAATTCTATCACATTTGTTCAGTTTACGTCGCTCCTGTTTCAGATAGCGTATTGGGCTAAGCGCCATCTCAAAGCGCATGAAATGGCGAGTAAAATGCACTACTAAACTTCTAGGATAGGGCTATCAGAGACCCGATTAGATCATTTTATATTCTGGTTAATATAAGAATTCAGCGAAATTCTATCACATTTGTTCAGTTTACGTCGCTCCTGTTTCAGATAGAGTATTGGGCTAAACGGCATCTTAAAGCACGTGGAATGGCGAGTAAAATGCACTATTAAACTTCTAGGGTAGGGCAAACAGAGACTCGATTACATCATTTTATATTATGGTTAATTTAAGAATTCAGCGAAATTCTATCACACTTGTTCAAGTTACGTCGCTCCTATTTCAGATAGCGTACTGGGCTAGGCGGCATCTTAAAGCGCGTGGAATGGCGAGTAAACTGCACTATTAACCTTCTATGATAGGGCAATCAGAGACCCGATCAGATCATTTTATATTTTGGTTAATATAAGAATTCAGCGAAATTCTATCACATTTGTGCAATTTACGTCGCTCCTATTTCAGAGGGCGTATTGGGCTAAGCGGCATCTCAAAGCGCATGAAATGGCGCGTAAAATGTACTATTGAACTTCTAGGGTAAGGCATACAGAGACCCGATTGGATCATTTTATATTACGGTAATATAAGAATTCAGCGTAATTCTATCACATCTGTTCAACTTACGTCGCTCCTATTTCAAATAGCGTACTGGGCTAGGCGGCATCGTAAAGAGCGTGGAATGGCGAATAAAATGCACTGTTAAACTTCTATGATAGGGCAATCAGAGACCCAATTAGATCATTTTATATTTTGGTTAATATAAGAATTCAGCGAAATTCTATCACACTTGTTCAATTTACGTCGCTCCTATTTCAGATAGCGTATTGGGGTAAGCGGCATCTCAAAGCGCATGAAATGGCGAGTAAAATGCACTATTAATCTTCTAGGGTAAGGCAAACAGAGACCCGATTAGATCATTTTATAATACGGTTAATATAAGAATTCAGCGTAATTCTATCACATTTGTTCAACTTACGTCGCTCCTATTTCAGATAGCGTACTGGGCTGGGCGGCATCTTAAAGCGCGTGGAAGGGCGAGTAAAATGCACTACTAAACTTCTATGATAGGGCAATCAGAGAGCCGATTAGATCATTTTATATTTTGGTTAATGTAAGGATTCAGCGAAATTCTATCACATTTGTTCAATTTACGTCGCTCCTATTTCAGATAGCGTATTGGGGTAAGCGTCATCTCAAAGCGCATGAAATGACGAGTGAAATGCACTATTAAACTTCTAGGGTAGGGCGAACAAAGACCCGATTAGATCATTTTACATTAAGGTTAATATAAGGATTCAGCGAAATTCTATCACATTTGTTCAATTTACGTCGCTCCTATTTCAGATAGCGTATTGGGGTAAGCGGCATCTCAAAGCGCATGAAATGGCGAGTAAAATGCACTATTAATCTTCTAGGGTAAGGCAAACAGAGACCCGATTAGATCATTTTATAATACGGTTAATATAAGAATGCAGCGTAATTCTATCACATTTGTTCAACTTACGTCGCTCCTATTTCAGATAGCGTACTGGGCTGGGCGGCATCTTAAAGCGCGTGGAAGGGCGAGTAAAATGAACTACTAAACTTCTATGATAGGGCAATCAGAGTGCCGATTAGATCATTTTATATTTTGGTTAATATAAGAATTCAGCGAAATTCTATCACATTTGTTCAATTTACGTCGCTCCTATTTCAGATAGCGCATTGGGGTAAGCGGCATCTCAAAGCGCATGAAATGGCGAGTAAGATTCACTATTAAACTTCTAGGGTAGGGCAAACAGAGACCCGATTAGATCATTTTATATTATGGTTAATGTAAGGATTCAGCGAAATTCTATCAAATTTGTTCAATTTACGTCGCTCCTATTTCAGATAGCGTATTGGGCTAAGCGGCATCTCAAAGCGCATGAAATGTCGAGTGAAATGCATTATTAAGCTTCTAGCGTAGGGCAAACAGAGACCCGACTAGACCATTTTGTATTATGGTTAACTTAAGGATTCAGCGAAATTCTATCGTATTTGTTCAATTTACGTCGCTCCTATTTCAGATAGCGTATTGGGCTAAGCGGCATCTCAAAGCGCAAGAAATGTCGAGAGAAATGCACTCTTAAACTTCTAGGGTAGGGCGAACAGAGACCCGATTAGATCATTTTATATTATGGTTAATATAAGAATTCTGCGAAATTCTATCGCATTTGTTCAATTTACGTCGCTCCTACTTCAGATAGCGTATTGGGCTAAGAAGCATCTCAAAGCGCTTGAAATGGCGAGTAAGATTCACTATTAGACTTCTAGGGTAGGGCAAACAGAGACCCGATTAGATCATTTTATATTATGGTTAATGTAAGGATTCAGCGAAATTCTATCAAATTTGTTCAATTTACGTCGCTCCTATTTCAGATAGCGTATTGGGCTAAGCGGCATCTCAAAGCGCATGAAATGTCGAGTGAAATGCATTATTAAACTTCTAGGGTAGGGCGAACAGTGACCCGATTAGATTATTTTATAATACGGTTAATATAAGAATGCAGCGTAATTATATCACATTTGTTCAATTTACGTCGCTCCTAATTCAGATAGCGTATTGGGCTGAGCGGCACCACAAAGCACACGAAATGGCGAGAAAAGTGCACTATTAAACTTCAAGGGTAGGGCAAACAGAGAACCGATTAGATCATTTTATATTATGATTAACTTAACAATTCAGCGAAATTGTATCACATTTGTTCAATTTACGTTGCTCCTATTTCAGATAGCGTACAGGGCAAGGCGGTCTCTTAAAGCGCGTGGAATGGCGAGCAAAATGCACTATTCACCTTCTATGATACGGCAATCGGAGACCCGATTAGAACATTTTATATTTTGGTTAATATAAGAATTCAGCGAAATTCTCTGACATTTCTTCAATTTACGTCGCTCCTATTTCAGATAGCGTATTGGGCTAAGCGGCATCTCAAAGCGCATGGAATGGCGAGTAAAATGCACTATTAAACATCTAGGTTAGGGCAAATAGAGACCCGATTAGATCATGTTATATTATGGTTAATTTAAGAATTCAGCGGAATTGTATCACATTTGTTCAATTTACGTCCCTCCTATTTCAGATAGCGTATTGGGCTAAGCGGCATCTCAAAGCGCATGAAATGACGAGTGAAATGCACTATTAAACTTCTAGGGTAAGGCAAAGAGAGAGCTGATTAGATCATTTTATATTATGGTTAATGTAAGGATTCAGCGAAATTCTATCAAATTTGTTCAATTTACGTCGCTCCTATTTCAGATAGCGTATTGGGCTAAGCGGCATCTCAAAGCGCATGAAATGTCGAGTGAAATGCATTATTAAACTTCTAGGGTAGGGCGAACAGTGACCCGATGGAGATTATTTTATATTACGGTTAATATAAGAATGCAGCGTAATTCTATCACATTTGTTCAATTTACGTCGCTCCTATTTCAGATAGCGTATTGGGCTAAGCGGCATCTCAAAGCGCAAGAAATGACGAGAGAAATAAACTCTTAAACTTCTAGGGTAGGGCGAACAGAGACCCGATTAGATCATTTTATATTATGGTTAATATAAGAATTCAGCGAAATTCTATCGCATTTGTTCAATTTACATCGCTCCTACTTCAGGTAGCGTATTGGGCTAAGCGGCATCTCAAAGCGCATGAAATGTCGAGTGAAATGCACTATTAAACTTCTAGGGTAGGTGGAACAGAGTCCTGATTAGATCATTTTATATTCTGGTTAATATAAGAATTCAGCGAAATTCTATCACATTTGTTCAGTTTACGTCGCTCCTGTTTCAGATAGCGTATTGGGCTAAGCGCCATCTCAAAGCGCATGAAATGGCGAGTAAAATGCACTACTAAACTTCTAGGATAGGGATATCAGAGACCCGATTAGATCATTTTATATTCTGGTTAATATAAGAATTCAGCGAAATTCTATCACATTTGTTCAGTTTACGTCGCTCCTGTTTCAGATAGAGTATTGGGCTAAACGGCATCTTAAAGCACGTGGAATGGCGAGTAAAATGCACTATTAAACTTCTAGGGTAGGGCAAACAGAGACTCGATTACATCATTTTATATTATGGTTAATTTAAGAATTCAGCGAAATTCTATCACATTTGTGCAATTTACGTCGCTCCTATTTCAGAGGGCGTATTGGGCTAAGCGGCATCTCAAAGCGCATGAAATGGCGCGTAAAATGTACTATTGAACTTCTAGGGTAAGGCATACAGAGACCCGATTGGATCATTTTATATTACGGTAATATAAGAATTCAGCGTAATTCTATCACATCTGTTCAACTTACGTCGCTCCTATTTCAAATAGCGTACTGGGCTAGGCGGCATCGTAAAGAGCGTGGAATGGCGAATAAAATGCACTGTTAAACTTCTACGATAGGGCAATCAGAGACCCAATTAGATCATTTTATATTTTGGTTAATATAAGAATTCAGCGAAATTCTATCACACTTGTTCAATTTACGTCGCTCCTATTTCAGATAGCGTATTGGGCTAAGCGGCATCGCAAAGCGCATGAAATGACGAGTGAAATGCACTATTAAACTTCTAGGGTAGGGCGAACAGAGACCCGATTAGATCATTTTATATTATGGTTAATATAAGAATTCTGCGAAATTCTATCGCATTTGTTCAATTTACGTCGCTCCTACTTCAGATAGCGTATTGGGCTAAGAAGCATCTCAAAGCGCTTGAAATGGCGAGTAAGATTCACTATTAAACTTCTAGGGTAGGGCAAACAGAGACCCGATTAGATCATTTTATATTATGGTTAATGTAAGGATTCAGCGAAATTCTATCAAATTTGTTCAATTTACGTCGCTCCTATTTCAGATAGCGTATTGGGCTAAGCGGCATCTCAAAGCGCATGAAATGTCGAGTGAAATGCATTATTAAACTTCTAGGGTAGGGCGAACAGTGACCCGATTAGATTATTTTATAATACGGTTAATATAAGAATGCAGCGTAATTATATCACATTTGTTCAATTTACGTCGCTCGTAATTCAGATAGCGTATTGGGCTGAGCGGCACCACAAAGCCCACGAAATGGCGAGAAAAGTGCACTATTAAACTTCAAGGGTAGGGCAAACAGAGAACCGATTAGATCATTTTATATTATGATTAACTTAACAATTCAGCGAAATTGTATCACATTTGTTCAATTTACGTTGCTCCTATTTCAGATAGCGTACAGGGCAAGGCGGTCTCTTAAAGCGCGTGGAATGGCGAGCAAAATGCACTATTCACCTTCTATGATACGGCAATCGGAGACCCGATTAGAACATTTTATATTTTGGTTAATATAAGAATTCAGCGAAATTCTCTGACATTTCTTCAATTTACGTCGCTCCTATTTCAGATAGCGTATTGGGCTAAGCGGCATCTCAAAGCGCATGGAATGGCGAGTAAAATGCACTATTAAACTTCTAGGTTAGGGCAAATAGAGACCCGATTAGATCATGTTATATTATGGTTAATTTAAGAATTCAGCGGAATTGTATCACATTTGTTCAATTTACGTCCCTCCTATTTCAGATAGCGTATTGGGCTAAGCGGCATCTCAAAGCGCATGAAATGACGAGTGAAATGCACTATTAAACTTCTAGGGTAAGGCAAAGAGAGAGCTGATTAGATCATTTTATATTATGGTCAATGTAAGGATTCAGCGAAATTCTATCAAATTTGTTCAATTTACGTCGCTCCTATTTCAGATAGCGTATTGGGCTAAGCGGCATCTCAAAGCGCATGAAATGTCGAGTGAAATGCATTATTAAACTTCTAGGGTAGGGCGAACAGTGACCCGATGGAGATTATTTTATATTACGGTTAATATAAGAATGCAGCGTAATTCTGTCACATTTGTTCAATTTACGTCGCTCCTATTTCAGATAGCGTATTGGGCTAAGCGGCATCTCAAAGCGCAAGAAATGACGAGAGAAATAAACTCTTAAACTTCTAGGGTAGGGCGAACAGAGACCCGATTAGATCATTTTATATTATGGTTAATGTAAGGATTCAGCGAAATTCTATCAAATTTGTTAAATTTACGTCGCTCCTATTTCAGATAGCGTATTGGGCTAAGCGGCATCTCAAAGCGCATGAAATGTCGAGTGAAATGCATTATTAAACTTCTAGGGTAGGGCGAACAGTGACCCGATGGAGATTATTTTATATTACGGTTAATATAAGAATGCAGCGTAATTCTATCACATTTGTTCAATTTACGTCGCTCCTATTTCAGATAGCGTATTGGGCTAAGCGGCATCTCAAAGCGCATGAAATGACGAGAGAAATAAACTCTTAAACTTCTAGGGTAGGGCGAACAGAGACCCGATTAGATCATTTTATATTATGGTTAATATAAGAATTCAGCGAAATTCTATCGCATTTGTTCAATTTACATCGCTCGTGTTTCAGATAGCGTATTGGGCTAAGCGCCATCTCAAAACGCATGAAATGGCGAGTAAAATGCACTACTAAACTTCTAGGATAGGGCTATCAGAGACCCGATTAGATCATTTTATATTCTGGTTAATATAAGAATTCAGCGAAATTCTATCACATTTGTTCAGTTTACGTCGCTCCTGTTTCAGATAGAGTATTGGGCTAAACGGCATCTTAAAGCACGTGGAATGGCGAGTAAAATGCACTATTAAACTTCTAGGGTAGGGCAAACAGAGACTCGATTACATCATTTTATATTATGGTTAATTTAAGAATTCAGCGAAATTCTATCACACTTGTTCAAGTTACGTCGCTCCTACTTCAGATAGCGTACTGGGCTAGGCGGCATCTTAAAGCGCGTGGAATGACGAGTAAACTGCACTATTAACCTTCTATGACAGGGCAATCAGAGACCCGATCAGATCATTTTATATTTTGGTTAATATAAGAATTCAGCGAAATTCTATCACATTTGTGCAATTTACGTCGCTCCTATTTCAGAGGGCGTATTGGGCTAAGCGGCATCTCAAAGCGCATGAAATGGCGCGTAAAATGTACTATTGAACTTCTAGGGTAAGGCATACAGAGACCCGATTGGATCATTTTATATTACGGTAATATAAGAATTCAGCGTAATTCTATCACATCTGTTCAACTTACGTCGCTCCTATTTCAAATAGCGTACTGGGCTAGGCGGCATCGTAAAGAGCGTGGAATGGCGAATAAAATGCACTGTTAAACTTCTATGATAGGGCAATCAGAGACCCAATTAGATCATTTTATATTTTGGTTAATATAAGAATTCAGCGAAATTCTATCACACTTGTTCAATTTACGTCGCTCCTATTTCAGATAGCGTATTGGGCTAAGCGGCATCTCAAAGCGCAAGAAATGACGAGAGAAATAAACTCTTAAACTTCTAGGGTAGGGCGAACAGAGACCCGATTAGATCATTTTATATTATGGTTAATATAAGAATTCAGCGAAATTCTATCGCATTTGTTCAATTTACATCGCTCCTACTTCAGGTAGCGTATTGGGCTAAGCGGCATCTCAAAGCGCATGAAATGTCGAGTGAAATGCACTATTAAACTTCTAGGGTAGGTGGAACAGAGTCGCGATTAGATCATTTTATATTCTGGTTAATATAAGAATTCAGCGAAATTCTATCACATTTGTTCAGTTTACGTCGCTCCTGTTTCAGATAGCGTATTGGGCTAAGCGCCATCTCAAAGCGCATGAAATGGCGAGTAAAATGCACTACTAAACTTCTAGGATAGGGATATCAGAGACCCGATTATATCATTTTATATTCTGGTTAATATAAGAATTCAGCGAAATTCTATCACATTTGTTCAGTTTACGTCGCTCCTGTTTCAGATAGAGTATTGGGCTAAACGGCATCTTAAAGCACGTGGAATGGCGCGTAAAATGCACTATTAAACTTCTAGGGTAGGGCAAACAGAGACTCGATTACATCATTTTATATTATGGTTAATTTAAGAATTCAGCGAAATTCTATCACACTTGTTCAAGTTACGTCGCTCCTACTTCAGATAGCGTACTGGGCTAGGCGGCATCTTAAAGCGCGTGGAATGACGAGTAAACTGCACTATTAACCTTCTATGACAGGGCAATCAGAGACCCGATCAGATCATTTTATATTTTGGTTAATATAAGAATTCAGCGAAATTCTATCACATTTGTGCAATTTACGTCGCTCCTATTTCAGAGGGCGTATTGGGCTAAGCGGCATCTCAAAGCGCATGAAATGGCGCGTAAAATGTACTATTGAACTTCTAGGGTAAGGCATACAGAGACCCGATTGGATCATTTTATATTACGGTAATATAAGAATTCAGCGTAATTCTATCACATCTGTTCAACTTACGTCGCTCCTATTTCAAATAGCGTACTGGGCTAGGCGGCATCGTAAAGAGCGTGGAATGGCGAATAAAATGCACTGTTAAACTTCTATGATAGGGCAATCAGAGACCCAATTAGATCATTTTATATTTTGGTTAATATAAGAATTCAGCGAAATTCTATCACACTTGTTCAATTTACGTCGCTCCTATTTCAGATAGCGTATTGGGCTAAGCGGCATCACAAAGCGCATGAAATGACGAGTGAAATGCACTATTAAACTTCTAGGGTAGGGCGAACAGAGACCCGATTAGATCATTTTACATTATGGTTAATATAAGACTTCAGCGAAATTCTATCACATTTGTTCAATTTTCGTCGCTCCTATTTCAGATAGCGTACTGGGCTAGGCGGCATCTTAAAGCGCCTGGTATGGCGAGTAAAATGCACTATTAAACTTCTATGATAGGGCAATCAGAGACACGATTAGATCATTTTATATTTTGGTTAATATAAGAATTCAGCGAAATTCTATCACATTTGTTCAATTTATGTCGCTCCTATTTCAGATAGCGAATTGGGCTAAGCGGCATCTCAAAGCGCATGAAATGGCGAGTGAAATGCACTATTAGACATCTATGGTAGGGCGAACAGAGGCCCGATTAGATCATTTTACATTAAGGTTAATATAAGGATTCTGCGAAATTCTATCACATTTGTTCAATTTACGTCGCTCCTATTTCAGATAGCGTATTGGGGTAAGCGGCATCTCAAAGCGCATGAAATGGCGAGTAAAATGCACTATTAATCTTCTAGGGTAGGGCGAACAAAGACCCGATTAGATCATTTTATATTATGGTTAATTTAAGAATTCAGCGAAATTCTATCACATTTGTTCAATTTACGTCGCTCCTATTTCAGATAGCCTACCCGGCTAGGCGGCATCTCAAAGCACGTGGAATGGCGAGTAAAATGCACTATTAAACTTCTAGGTTAGGGCAAACAGAGACCCGATTAGATCATGTTATATTATGGTTAATTTAAGAATTCAGCGAAATTGTATCACATTTGTTCAATTTACGTCCCTCCTATTTCAGATAGCGTATTGGGCTAAGCGGCATCTCAAAGCGCATGAAATGACTCGTGAAACGCACTATTAGACTTCTATGGTAGGGCGAACAGAGACCCGATTAGATCATTTTACATTAAGGTTAATATAAGAATTCAGGGAAATTCTATCACATTTTTCAATTTACGTCGCTCCTACTTCAGATAGCGTATTGTGCTATGCGGCTTCTCAAAGCGCATGAAATGGCGAGTAGAATGCACTATTAAACTTCTAGGGTAGGGAAAACCGAGACTCGATTAGATCATTTTAGATTATGGTTAATTTTAGAATTCAGCAAAATTCTATCACATTTGTTCAATTTACGTCGCTCCTATATCAGATAGCATACTGGGCTGGGCGGCATCTCAAAGCGCATGAAATGACGAGTGAAATGCACTATTAAACTTCTATGATAGGGCAATCAGAGACCCAATTAGATCATTTTATATTTTGTTTAATATAAGATTTCAGGGAAATTTTATCACATTTGTTCAATTTACGTCGCTCCTATTTCAGATAGCGAATTCGGCTAAGCGGCATCTCAAAGCGCATGAAATGGCGAATAAAATGCACTATTAAACTTTTAGGGTTGGTCGAAGAAAGACCCGACTAGATCATTTTACATTAAGGTTAATATAAGGATACAGGGAAATTCTATCACATTTGTTCAATTTACGTCGCTCCTATTTCAGATAGCGTATTGGGCTAAGCGGCATCTCAAAGCGCATGAAATGAAGAGTGAAAGGCACTATTAATCTTCTAGGGTAGGGCGAACAGAGACCCGATTAGATCATTTTACATTAAGGTTAATATAAGGATTCAGCGAAATTCTATCACATTTGTTCAATTTACGTCGCTCCTATTTCAGATAGCGTATTGGGGTAAGCGGCATCTCAAAGCGCATGAAATGGCGAGTAAAATGCACTATTAATCTTCTAGGGTAAGGCAAACAGAGACCCGATTAGATCATTTTATAATACGGTTAATATAAGAATTCAGCGTAATTCTATCACATTTGTTCAACTTACGTCGCTCCTATTTCAGATAGCGTACTGGGCTGGGCGGCATCTTAAAGCGCGTGGAAGGGCGAGTAAAATGCACTACTAAACTTCTATGATAGGGCAATCAGAGAGCCGATTAGATCATTTTATATTTTGGTTAATATAAGAATTCAGCAAAATTCTATCACATTTGTTCAATTTACGTCGCTCCTATTTCAGATAGCGTATAGGGCTAAGCGGCATCTCAAAGCGCGTGAAATAACGAGTGAAAGGCACTGTTAAACTTTTAGGGTAGGGCGAACAGAGAACCGATTAGATCATTTTACATTAAGGTTAATATAAGAATTCAGGGAAATTCTATCACATTTGTTCAATTTACGTCACTCCTACTTCAGATAGCGTATTGGGCTAAGCGGCATCTCAAAGCGCATGAAATGAAGAGTGAAAGGCACTATTAATCTTCTAGGGTAGGGCGAACAAAGACCCGATTAGATCATTTTACATTAAGGTTAATATGAGAATTCAGGGAAATTCTATCACATTTGTTCAATTTACGTCGCTGATATTTCAGATAGCGTATTGGGCTAGCGGCATCTCAAAGCGCAAGAAATGGCGAGTAAAATGCACTATTAAGCTTCTAGGGTAGGGCAAACAGAGACCCGATAAGATCATTTTATATTATGGTTAATTTAAGAATTCATCGAAATTCTATCACATTTGTTCAATTTACGTCGCTCCTATTTCAGATAGCGTATTGGGCTAAGCCGCATCTCGACGCGCATGAAATGGCGAGTAAAATGCACTATTAAACTTCTAGGATAATGCAAACAGAGACCCGATTAGATCATTTTATATTACGGTTAATATAAGAATTCAGCGTAATTCTATCACATTTGTTCAATTTATGTCGCTCCTATTTCAGATGGCGTATTGGGCTAAGCGGCATCTCAATGCGCAAGAAATGGCGAGTAAAATGCACTATTAAACTTCTAGGGTAGGGCAAACAGAGACCCGATTAGATCATTTTATGTTATGGTTAATTTAAGAATTCAGCGAAATTCTATCACATTTGTTCAACTTACGTAGCTCCTATTTCAGATAGCGTACTGGGCTAGGCGGCAACTTAAAGCGCGTGGAATGGCGAGCAAAATGCACTATTAAACTTCTATGAGAGGGCAATCAGAGACCCGATTCCATCATTTTACATTTTGGTTAATATAAGTATGCAGCGAAATTCTATCACATTTGTTCACTTTACGTCGCTCCTATTTCAGATAGCGTATTGGGCTAAGCGGCATCTCCAAGCGCATGCAATGGCGAGTAAAATGCACTGTTAAACTTCTAGGGTAGGGCAAACAGAGTCCCGATTAGATCATTTTATATTATGGTTCATTTAAGGATTCAGCAAAATTCTATCACATTTGTTCAATTTACGTCGCTCCTATTCCAGATAGCTTTTTGGGCGAAGTGGCATCTCAATGCGCATGAAATGACGAGTGAAATGCACTCGTAATCTTCTAGGGTAGGGCGAACAGAGACCCGATTAGATCATTTTATATTACGGTTTACATGAGAATTCAGGGTAATTCTATCACATTTGTCCAACATACATCGCTCCTATTTCAGATAGTGTACTGGGCTAGGCGGCATCTTAAAGCGCGTGGAAGGGCGAGTAAAATGCCCTACTAAACTTCTATGATAGGGCAATCAGAGTCCCGTTTAGATCATTTCATATTTTGGTAAATATAAGAATTCAGCGAAATTCTATCATCTTTGTTCAATTTACGTCGCTCCTATTTCAGATAGCTTATTGGGCTAAGCGGCATCGCAGAGAGCATGAAATGACGAGTGGAATGCACTACTAAACTTCTAGGGTACGGCAAACAGAGACCCGAGTAGATCATTTTATATTATGGTTAATTTAAGAATTCAGCAAAATTCTATCACATTTGTTCAATTTACGTCGCTCCGATTTCAGATAGCCTATTGGGCTAGGCGGCATCTTAAAGCGCATGAAATGACGAATAAAATGCACTATTAAGCTTCTACGCTAGGGCGAACAGAGACCCGATTAGATCATTTAACATTATGGTTAGTAAAAGAATTCAGCGAAATTCTATCACATTTGTTCAATTTACATCGCTTCCATTTCAGATAGCGTATTGGGCTAAGCGGCATCTTAAAGCGCATGAAATGAAGAGTAACATGCACTATTAAACTTCTAGGGTAAGGCAAACAGAGACCCGATTAGATCATTTTATAATACGGTTAATATAAGAATTCAGCGTAATTCTATCACATTTGTTCAACTTACGTCGCTCCTATTTCAGATAGCGCACTGGGCTAGGTGGCATCTTAAAGCGCGTGGAGTGGCGAGTAAAATGCACTATTAAACTTCTATGGTAGGGCAAACAGAGACCCTATTAGATCATTTTATATTACGGTTAATATAAGGATTCAGCGAAATTCTATCACATTTGCTCAATTTACGTGGCTCCTATTTCAGATAGCGTATTGGGCTAAGCGGCATCTCAAAGCGCATGAAATATCGAGTAAAATGTACTATTAAACTTCTAGGGTAGTGTAAACAGAGTCCCGATTAGACCATTTTATACTACGGTTAATATAAGAATTCAGCAAAATTCTATCACATTTGTTCAATTTACGTCGCTCCTATTTCAGATAGCGTACTGGGCTAGGCGGCATCCTAAAGCGCGTGGAAGGGCGAGTAAAATGCAATACTAAACTTCTATGTTAGGGCAATCAGAGACCCGATTAGATCATTTTATATTTTGGTTAATATAAGAATTCAGCGAAATTCTATCACATTTGTTCAATTTACGTCGCTCCTATTTCAGGTAGCGTATTGGGCTAAGCGGCATGTCAAAGCACATGAAATGACGAGTGAAATGCACTATTAAACTTCTAGGGTAGGGCGAACAGAGACCCGATTAGATCATTTTATATTACGGTTAATATAAGGATTCAGCGAAATTCTATCACATTTGTTCAATTTACGTTGCTCCTATTTCAGATGGCGAATTGGGCTAAACGGCATCTCAAAGCGCATGAAATGTTGAGTAAAATGCACTATTAAACTTCTAGGGTAGGGCAAACAGAGACCCGATTAGATCATTTGATATTATGGTTAGTTTAAGAATTCAGCAAAATTCTATCACATTTGTTCAATTTACGTCGCTCCTATTTCTGATAGCGTACTGGGCTAAGCGACATCTCAAAGCGCGTGGAATGGCGAGTAAATGCACTATTAACCTTCTATGATAGGGCAATCAGAGACCCGATTAGATCATTTTATATTTTGGTTAATATAAGAATACAGCGAAAATCTATCGCATTTGTTCAATTTACGTCGCTCCTATTTCAGATAGCGTATTGGGCTAAGCGGCATCTCAAAGCGCATGAAATGACAAGTGAAATGCACTATTAAACTTCTAGGGTACGGCGAACAGAGACCCGATTAGATCATTTTACATTAAGTTTAATATAAGAATTCAGGGATATTCTATCACATTTGTTCAATTTACGTCGCTCCTATTTCAGATAGCGTACTGGGCTAAGCGGCATGTCAAAGCACATGAAATGACGAGTGAAATGCACTATTAAACTTCTAGGGTAGGGCGAACAGAGACCCGATTAGATCATTTTATATTTTGGTTATTATAAGAATTCAGCGAAATTCTATCACATTTATTCAATTTACGTCGCTCCTATTTCAGATAGCGTATTGGGAAACGCGACATCTCAAAGCGCATGAACTGGCGAGTAAAATGCACTATTAAACTTCTAGGGTAGGGCAAACAGAGACCCGATTAGATCATTTTATATTATGGTTAATTTAAGAATTCAGCAAAATTCTATCACATTTGTTCCATTTACGTCGCTCCTATTTCAGATAGCGTACTGGGCTAGGCGGCATCTTAAAGCGCATGAAATGGCGAGTAAAATGCACTATTAAACTTCTAGGGTAGGGCAAACAGAGACCCGATTAGATCATTTTATATTATGGTTAATTTAAGAATTCAGCGAAATTCTATCACATTTGTTCAATTTACGTCACTCCTATTTCAGATAGCGTACTGGGCTAGGCGGCATCTTACAGCGCGTAGAATGGCGAGTAAACTGCACTATTAACCTTCTATGATAGGGCAATCAGAGACCTGATTAGATCATTTTATATTTTGGTTAATATAAGAATTCAGCGAAATTCTATCACATTTGTTCAATTTACGTCGCTCCTATTTCAGATAGCGTATTGGGCTAAGCGGCATCTCAAAGCGCATGAAATGGCGAGTGAAATGCACAATTAAACTTGTAGGGTGAGGAAAACAGTGACCCGATTAGATCATTTTATATTACGGTTAATATAAGAATTCAGTGTAATTCTATCACATTTGTTCAATTTATGTCGCTCCGATTTCAGACAGCGTATTGGGCTAAGCGGCGTCTCAAAGCGCATGAAATGACGAGTGAAATTCACTATTAAACTTCTACGGTAGGGCGAACAGAGACCCGATTAGATCATTTTACATTATGGTTAATATAAGAATTCAGCGAAATTCTATCACATTTGTTCAATTTACGTCGCTCTTATTTCAGATAGCGCATTGGGAAAAGCGACATCTCAAAGCGCATGAAGTGGCAAGTAAAATGCACTGTTAAACTTCTAGGGTAGGGCAAACAGAGACCCGATTAGATCATTTTATATTATGGTTAATTTAAGAATTCAGCAAAATTCAATCACATTTGTTCCATTTACGTCGCTCCTATTTCAGATAGCCTACCCGGCTAGGCGGCATCTCAATGCACGTGGAATGGCGAGTAAAATGCACTATTAACCTTCTATGATAGGGCAATCGGAGACCCGATTAGATCATTTTATATTTTGGTTAATATAAGAATTCAGCGAAATTCTATCACATTTGTTCAATTTACGTCACTCCTATTTCAGATAGCGTATTGGGCTAAGCGGCATTTCAAACCGCATGAAATGACGAGTGAAATGCCCTGTTAAGCTTCTAGGGTAGGGCGAACAGGGACCCGATTAGATCATTTTATATTTTGGTTAATATAAGAATTCAGCGAAATTCTATCACATTTGTTCAATTTACGTCGCTCCTAATTCAGATAGCGTATTGGGCTGAGCGGCACCACAAAGCACACGAAATGGCGAGAAAAGTGCACTATTAAACTTCAAGGGTGGGGCAAACAGAGAACCGATTAGATCATTTTATATTATGATTAACTTTAGAATTCAGCGAAATTGTATCACATTTGTTCAATTTACGTTGCTCCTATTTCAGATAGCGTACAGGGCAAGGCGGTCTCTTAAAGCGCGTGGAATGGCGAGCAAAATGCACTATTCACCTTCTATGATACGGCAATCGGAGACCCGATTAGAAGATTTTATTTTATGGTTAATTTAAGAATTCAGAAAAATTCTATCACATTTGTTCAATTTACGTCGCTGATATTTCAGATAGCGTATTCGGCTAAGCGGCATCTCAAAGCGCATGAAATGGCGAGTAATATGCACTATTAAACTTCTAGGTTAGGGCAAACAGAGACCCGATTAGATCATGTTATATTATGGTTAATTTAAGAATTCAGCGAAATTGTATCACATTTGTTCAATTTACGTCCCTCCTATTTCAGATAGCGTATTGGGCTAAGCGGCATCTCAAAGCGCATGAAATGACGAGTGAAATGCACTATTAAACTTCTAGGGTAAGGCAAAGAGAGAGCTGATTAGATCATTTTATATTACGGTTAATATAAGAATGCAGCGTAATTCTATCACATTTGTTCAATTTACGTCGCTCCTATTTCGGATATCCCACTGGGCTAGGCGGCATCTTAAAGCGCGTGGAATGTCGAGTAAAATGCACTATTAACCTTCTATGATAGGGCTATCAGAGACCCGATTAGATCATTTTATATTCTGGTTAATATAAGAATTCAGCGAAATTCTATCACATTTGTTCAGTTTACGTCGCTCCTGTTTCAGATAGGGTATTGGGCTAAACGGCATCTCAAAGCGCATGAAATGATGAGTGAAATGCACTATTAAACTTCTACGGTAGGGCGATGAGAGACCCGATTAGATCATTTTACATTATGGTTAATATAAGAATTCAGCGAAATTCCATCACATTTGTTCAATTTAAGTCGCTCCTATTTCAGGTAGCGTATTGGGCTAAGCGGCATCTCAAAGCGCATGAAATGTCGAGTGAAATGCATAATTAAACTTCTAGCGTAGGGCAAACAGAGACCCGATTAGACCATTTTATATTATGGTTAACTTAAGGATTCAGCGAAATTCTATCGTATTTGTTCAATTTACGTCGCTCCTATTTCAGATAGCGTATTGGGCTAAGCGGCATCTCAAAGCGCAAGAAATGTCGAGAGAAATGCACTCTTAAACTTCTAGGGTAGGGCGAACAGAGACCCGATTAGATCATTTTATATTATGGTTAATATAAGAATTCTGCGAAATTCTATCGCATTTGTTCAATTTACGTCGCTCCTACTTCAGATAGCGTATTGGGCTAAGAAGCATCTCAAAGCGCTTGAAATGGCGAGTAAGATTCACTATTAAACTTCTATGATAGGGCTATCAGAGACCCGATTAGATCATTCTATATTATGGTTAATGTAAGGATTCAGCGAAATTCTATCAAATTTGTTCAATTTACGTCGCTCCTATTTCAGATAGCGTATTGGGCTAAGCGGCATCTCAGAGCGCATGAAATGTCGAGTGAAATGCATTATTAAACTTCTACGGTAGGGCGATGAGAGACCCGATTAGATCATTTTACATTATGGTTAATATACGAATTCAGCGAAATTCCATCACATTTGTTCAATTTAAGTCGCTCCTATTTCAGATAGCGTATTGGGCTAAGCGGCATCTCAAAGCGCATGAAATGTCGAGTGAAATGCATTATTAAACTTCTAGCGTAGGGCAAACAGAGACCCGATTAGACCATTTTATATTATAGTTAACTTAAGGATTCAGCGAAATTCTATCGTATTTGTTCAATTTACGTCGCTCCTATTTCAGATAGCGTATTGGGCTAAGCGGCATCTCAAAGCGCAAGAAATGTCGAGAGAAATGCACTCTTAAACTTCTAGGGTAGGGCGAACTGAGACCCGATTAGATCATTTTATATTATGGTTAATATAAGAATTCTGCGAAATTCTATCGCATTTGTTCAATTTACGTCGCTCCTACTTCAGATAGCGTATTGGGCTAAGAAGCATCTCAAAGCGCTTGAAATGGCGAGTAAGATTCACTATTAAACTTCTAGGGTAGGGCAAACAGAGACCCGATTAGATCATTTATATTATGTTAATGTAAGGATTCAGCGAAATTCTATCAAATTTGTTCAATTTACGTCGCTCCTATTTCAGATAGCGTATTGGGCTAAGCGGCATCTCAAAGCGCATGAAATGTCGAGTGAAATGCATTATTAAACTTCTAGGGTAGGGCGAACAGTGACCCGATTAGATTATTTTATATTACGGTTAATATAAGAATGCAGCGTAATTATATCACATTTGTTCAATTTACGTCGCTCCTAATTCAGATAGCGTATTGGGCTGAGCGGCACCACAAAGCACACGAAATGGCGAGAAAAGTGCACTATTAAACTTCAAGGGTAGGGCAAACAGAGAACCGATTAGATCATTTTATATTATGATTAACTTAAGAATTCAGCGAAATTGTATCACATTTGTTCAATTTACGTTGCTCCTATTTCAGATAGCGTACAGGGCAAGGCGGTCTCTTAAAGCGCGTGGAATGGCGAGCAAAATGCACTATTCACCTTCTATGATACGGCAATCGGAGACCCGATTAGAACATTTTATATTTTGGTTAATATAAGAATTCAGCGAAATTCTCTGACATTTCTTCAATTTACGTCGCTCCTATTTCAGATAGCGTATTGGGCTAAGCGGCATCTCAAAGCGCATGAAATGGCGAGTTAAATGCACTATTAAACTTCTAGGTTAGGGCAAACAGAGACCCGATTAGATCATGTTATATTATGGTTAATTTAAGAATTCAGCGAAATTGTATCACATTTGTTCAATTTACGTCCCTCCTATTTCAGATAGCGTATTGGGCTAAGCGGCATCTCAAAGCGCATGAAATGACGAGTGAAATGCACTATTAAACTTCTAGGGTAAGGCAAAGAGAGAGCTGATTAGATCATTTTATATTACGGTTAATATAAGAATGCAGCGTAATTCTATCACATTTGTTCAATTTACGTCGCTCCTATTTCGGATATCCCACTGGGCTAGGCGGCATCTTAAAGCGCGTGGAATGTCGAGTAAAATGCACTATTAACCTTCTATGATAGGGCTATCAGAGACCCGATTAGATCATTTTATATTCTGGTTAATATAAGAATTCAGCGAAATTCTATCACATTTGTTCAGTTTACGTCGCTCCTGTTTCAGATAGGGTATTGGGCTAAACGGCAGCTCAAAGCGCATGAAATGATGAGTGAAATGCACTATTAAACTTCTACGGTAGGGCGATGAGAGACCCGATTAGATCATTTTACATTAT
>CAKAJE020001835.1:0-25773 GCA_916610135.2 Macropis europaea | reverse complement strand
GAAATTCTATCACATTTGTACAATTTACGTCGCTCCTATATCAGATAGCGTCCTGGGCTAGGCGGCATCTTAAAGCACGTGGAATGGCGAGTAAAATACACAATTAACCCCCTATGATAGGGCAATCAGAGACCCGATCAGATCATTTTACATTATGGTTAATATAAGAATTCAGCGAAATTCTATCACATTTGTTCAATTTACGTCGCTCCTATTTCAGATAGCGTATTGGGCTAAGCGTCACCTCATAGCGCATGAAATGGCGAGTAAAACACACTATTAAACTTCTAGGGTAGGGCAACCAGAGACCAGATTAGATCATTTTACATTATTGTTAATATAAGAATTCAGCGAAATTCTATCACATTTGTTCAATATACGTCGCTCCTATTTCAGATAGCGTATTGTGCTAAGCGGCATCTCAAAGCGCGTGTAATGGCGAGTAAAATGCACTGTTAAACTTCTAGGGTAGTGCGAACAGAGACCCGATTAGATAATTTTACATTATGGTTAATATAAGAATTCAGCGAAATTCTATCACATTTGTTCAATTTGAGTCGCTCCTATTTCAGATAGCGTATTGGGCTAAGTGGCACCTTAAAGCGCACGAAATGACGAGTAAAATGCACTATTAAAATTGCAGGGTACAGCAAACAGAGACCCGATTAGATCATTATATATTATGGTTAATTTAAGAATTCAGCGAACTTCTATCACGTTTGTTCAATTTACGTAGCTCGAATTTCAGATAGCGTATTGGACTAGGCGGCATATTAAAGCGCGTGAAATTTCGAGTAAAATGCACTACTAAACTTCTCGGATAGGGCAATCAGAGACCCGATTAGGTCATCTTATATTATGGTTAATATAAGAATTCAGCGAAATTTTATCACATTTGTGCAATTTACGTCGCTCCTATTTCAGATAGCGTATTGGACTAGGCAGCACCTTAAAGCGCATGAAATGCCGACTATAATGCACTATTAATCTTCTATGATAGGGCAATCAGAGACCCGATTAGATCATTTTATGTTATTGTTAATATAAGAATTCTGCGTAATTCTATCACATTTGTTCAATTTACGTCGCTCATATTTCAGATAGTGTATTGGGCTAAGCGGCACATTAAAGCGCCTGAAATGACGAATAAAATGCACTGCTAAGCTTCTATGATAGGGCAATCAGAGACCCGATTAGATCATTTTATATTATTGTTAATATAAGAATTCGACGTAATTTTATCACATTTGTTCAATTTACGTCGCTCCTATTTCAGATAGCGTATCGGCATGACCTGCACCTTAAAGCGCATGAAATGACGAGTAAAATGCACTATTAAACTTCTATGATAGGGCAATCAGAGACCCGAATAGATCGTATTATATTATGGTTTATATAAGAATTCTGCGTAATTCTATGACATTTGTTCAATTTATGTCGCTCCTATTTCAGATAGCGTATTGGGCTAGGCGGCACCTTAAAGCGCATGAAATGAGGAGTAAAATGCACTATTAAACTTCTATGATAGGGCAATCAGAAACCAGAATAGATCGTATTATATTATGGTTAATATAAGAATTCTGCGTAATTCTATCACATTTGTTCAATTAATGTCGCTCCTATTTCAGATAGCGTATTGGACTAGGCGGCACCTTAAAGCGCATGAAATGACGAGTAAAATGCACTATCAAGCTTCTATGATAGGGCAATCAGAGACCCGGATGGATCGTATTATATTATGGTTTATATAAGAATTATGCGTAATACTATCACATTCGTTCAATTTACGTCGCACCAATTTCAGATAGCGTACTGGGCAAGGCGGCACCATAAAGCGCATGAAATGACGAATAAAATGCACTATTAAGCTTCTATGATAGGGCAATCAGAGACCCGATTAGATCATTTTATATTATGGTTAATATAAGAATTCAATGTAACTCTATCACATTTATTCAATTTACGCAGTTCCTATTTCAGATAGCGTATTGTGCTAAGCGGCACCTTAAAGCGCATGAAATGACGTGTAAAATGCACTATTAAACTTCAATGATAGGGCAATCAGAGACCCGAATAGATCGTATTATACTATGGTTTATATAAGAATTGTGCGTAATTCTATCACATTTGTTCAATTTATGTCGCTCCTATTTCAGATAGCGTATTGGGCTAGGCGGCACCTTAAAGCGCGTGAAATGACGAGTAAAATGAACTATTAAACTTCTAGGGTAGGGCGAACTGAGACCCGATTATATCATTTTACATTATGGTTAATATAAGACTTCAGCGAAATTCTATCACATTTGTTCAATTTACGTCGCTCCTATTTCAAATAGCGTATTGGGCTAAGCAGCATCTCAAAGCGCATGAAATGACGAGTGAAATGCATTATTAAACTTCTAGGGTAGGGCGAACAGAGACCCGATTAGATCATTTTATATTATGGTTAATTTAAGAATTCAGCGTAATTCTATCACATTTGTTCAATTTACGTCGCTCCTATTTCAGATAGCGTACTGGGTTAAGCTGCATCTCAAAGCGCATGACATGGCGAGCAAAATGCACTATTAAACTTCTAGGGTAAGGCAAACAGAGACCCGATTACATCATTTTATATTACGGTTAATATAAGAATTAAGCGTAATTTTATCACATTTGTGCAATTTACGTCGCTCCTATTTCAGATAGCGTATTGGGCTAAGCAGCATCTCAAAACGCGTGAAATGGCGAGTAAAAGTCACTATTAAACTTCTAGGGTAAGGCAAACAGAGACCCGATAAGATCATTTCATATTACGGTTAATATAAGAATTCAGCGTAATTCTATCACATTTGTTCAATTTACGTCGCTCCAATTTCAGATAGCGTACTGGGCTTGACGGCAACTTAAAGCGCGTGCAATGGCGAGTAAAATGAACTGTTAAACTTCTAGGGTAGGGCGAACAGAGACCCGATTAGATCATTTTACATTATGGTTAATATAAGAATTCAGCGAAATTCTATCACATTTGTTCAATTTGAGTCGCTCCTATTTCAGATAGCGTATTGGGTTAAGCGGCATCTGAAAGCGCATGAAATGGCGAGTAAAATGCACTATTAAACTTCTAGGGTAGGGCGAACAGAGAGCCGATTAGATCATTTTACATTATGGTTAATATAAGAATTCAGCGAAATTCTATCACATTTGTTCAATATACGTAGCTCCAATTTCAGATAGCATATTGTGCTAGGCGGTTCCTTAAAGCGCATGAAATGACGAGTAAAATGCTCTACTAAACTTCCATGATAGGGCAATCAGAGACCCGATTAGATCATCGTATATTATGGTTAATTCAAGAATTCGTCGTAACTCGATCACATTTGTTTAATTTACATAGCCCCTATTTCAGATAGCGTATTGGGCTGGGTGGCATCCTAAAGCGCATGAAATGTCGAGTAAAATGCACTGCTAAACTTCTCGGATATGGCAATCAGACACCCGATTAGGTCATCTTATATTATTATTAATGTAAGAATTCCGCAAAATTCTATCACATTTGTTCACTTTACGTCGCTCCTATTTCAGATAGCGTATTGGGCTAGGCGACACCTTAAAGCGCATGAAATGACGAGTAAAATGCACTACTAAACTTCTATGATAGGGCAATCAGAGACCCGATTGGATCATTTTAAATTATGGTTAAGATACGAATTCTGCGTAATTGTATCACATTTGTTCAATTTACGAAGCTCCTATTTCAAATAGCGTATTGGGCGAGTCGGCAGCTTAAAGCGCATGAAATGACGAGAAAAATGCACCATTAAACTTCTATGTTAGGGCAATCAGAGACCCGATTATATCAATTTATGTTATTGTTAATATAAGAATGCAGCGTAATTTTATCACATTTGTTCAATTTACGTAGCCCCTATTTCAGATAGCGTACTGGGCTAGGTTGCATCATAAAGCGCATGAAATGTCGAGTAAAATGCACTATTAGACTTCTATGATAGGGCAATCAGAGACCCGATTAGATCATTTTATATTATGGTTAATTTATGAATTCAGCGAAACTCTATCACACTTGTTAAATTTACGTGGCTCCTATTTCAGATAGCGTATTGGGAGTGGCGGCACCTTAAAGCGCATGAAATGACGAGTAAAATGCACTATTAAACATCTATGATAGGGCTATCAGAGACCCGAATAGATCATTCTATATTATGGTTAATATATTTATTCTGCGTAATTCTATCACATTTGTTCAAGTTACGTCGCTCCTATTTCAGATAGCGTATTGGGAGTGGCGGCATCTTAAAGCGCATGAAATGTCGAGTAAAATGCACTACTAAACTTCTTTGATAGGGCAATCAGAGACCCGATTAGATCATTACATATTATTTTTAATATAAGAATTCAGCGAAATTCTATCAGATTTGTTCAATTTACGTCGCTCCTACTTCAGATAAAGTATTGGGCTATGCGGCATCTCAAATCGCATGAAATGGCGAGTAAAATGCACTGTTAAACTTCTAGGGTAGTGCGAACAGAGACCCGATTAGATAATTTTACATTATGGTTAATATAAGAATTCAGCGAAATTCTATCACATTTGTTCAATTTACGTCGCTCCTATTTCAGATAGCCTACTGGGCTGGGCGGCATCCTAAAGCGCGTGGAATGACGAGTGAAATGCACTATTAAACTTCTAGGGTAGGGCGAACAGAGACCCGATTAGATCATTTTACATTATGGTTAATATAAGAATTCAGTGAAATTCTATCACATTTGTTCAATTTACGTCGCTTCTATTTCAGATAGCGTATTGGGCTAAGCGGCATCTCAAAGCGCATGAACTGGCGAGTAAAATGCACTATTAAACTTCTAGGGTAGGGCGAACGGAGAGCCGACTAGATCATTTTACATTATGGTTAATATAAGAATTCAGTGAAATTCTATCACATTTGTTCAATTTACGTCGCTCCTATTTCAGATAGCGTATTGGGCTAAGCGGCATCTCAAAGCACGTGGAATGGCGAGTAAAATGCACAATTAACCCCCTATGATAGGGCAATCAGAGACCCGATCAGATCATTTTACATTATGGTTAATATAAGAATTCAGCGAAATTCTATCACATTTGTTCAATTTACGTCGCTCCTATTTCAGATAGCGTATTGGGCTAAGCGTCACCTCATAGCGCATGAAATGGCGAGTAAAACGCACTATTAAACTTCTAGGGTAGGGCAACCAGAGACCAGATTAGATCATTTTACATTATTGTTAATATAAGAATTCAGCGAAATTCTATCACATTTGTTCAATATACGTCGCTCCTATTTCAGATAGCGTATTGTGCTAAGCGGCATCTCAAAGCGCGTGTAATGGCGAGTAAAATGCACTGTTAAACTTCTAGGGTAGTGCGAACAGAGACCCGATTAGATAATTTTACATTATGGTTAATATAAGAATTCAGCGAAATTCTATCACATTTGTTCAATTTGAGTCGCTCCTATTTCAGATAGCGTATTGGGCTAAGTGGCACCTTAAAGCGCACGAAATGACGAGTAAAATGCACTATTAAAATTGCAGGGTACAGCAAACAGAGACCCGATTAGATCATTATATATTATGGTTAATTTAAGAATTCAGCGAAATTCTATCACCCTTGTTCAATTTACGTAGCTCCAATTTCAGATAGCGTATTGGGATAGGTGGCATCTTAAAGCGCATGAAATGTCGAGTAAAATGCTCCATTAGACATCTAGGGTAGGGCAAACGGAGACCCGATTAGATCATTTTATATGATGGTTAATTTAAGATTTCAGCGAAACTCTATCACACTTGTTCAATTTACGTAGCTCCAATTTCAGATAGCAAATTGTGCGAGGCGGTTCCTTAAAGCGCATGAAATGACGAGTAAAATGCACTACTAAACTTCCATGATAGGGCAATCAGAGACTCTAATAGATCATATTATATTATGGTTAATGTAAGAATTATGCGTAACTCTGTCACATTTGTTCAATTTACGTAGCTCCAATTTCAGATAGCGGACTGGGCTGGGTGGCATCTTAAAGCGCATGAAATGTCGAGTAAAATGCACTGCTAAACTTCTCGGATATGGCAATCAGACACACGATTAGGTCATCTTATATTATGATTAATGTAAGAATTCCGCAGAATTCTATCACATTTGTTCACTTTACGTCGCTCCTATTGCAGATAGCGTATTGGGCTAGGCGGCATCTTAAAGCGCGTGGAATGACGAGTAAAATGCGCTACTAACCTTCTATGATAGGGCAATCAGAGACCCGATTATATCATTTTATGTTATTGTTAATATAAGAATGCAGCGTAATTTTATCACATTTGTTCAATTTACGTCGCCCCTATTTCAGATAGCGTATTGGGCTAGGTTGCATCATAAAGCGCATGAAATGTCGAGTAAAATGCACTATTAAGCTTCTATGATAGGGCAATCAGAGACCCGATTAGATCATTTTATATTATGGTTAATTTATGAATTCAGCGAAACTCTATCACACTTGTTAAATTTACGTAGCTCCAATTTCAGATAGCGTATTGGGCTAGGCGACACCTTAAAGCGCATGAAACGACGAGTAAAATGCACTACTACAGTTCTTTGATAGGGCAATCAGAGACCCGATTAGATCATCGTATATTATGGGTAATTTAAGAATTCGTCGTAACTCGATCACATTTGTTTAATTTACATAGCCCCTATGTCATATAGCGTATTGGGCTAGGTGGCATCAAAAAGCGCATGAAATGTCGAGTAAAATGCACGATTAAACTTCTATGATAGGGCAATCAGAGACCCGATTAGATCATTTTATATTATGGTTAATTTATGAATTCAGCGAAACTCTATCACACTTGTTAAATTTACGTAGCTCCAATTTCAGATAGCACGTTGGGCTAGGCGGCACCTTAAAGCGCATGAAATGACGAGTAAAATGCACTACTAAACTTCCATGGTAAGGCAATCAGAGACCCAAATAGATCATATTATATTATGGTTAATACAAGAATTCTGCATAATTCCATCACATTTGTTCAATTTACGTCGCTCCTATTTCAGATAGCGTATTGGGATAAGCGGCTCCTTAAAGCGCATCAAATGCCGAGCAAAATGCACTATTAAACTTCTATGATAGGGCAAACGGAGACACGATTAGATCATTTTATATTATTGTTAATATAAGAATTCGGCATAATTTTATCACATTTGTTCAATTTACGTCGCCCCTATGTCAGATAGCGTATTGGGCAAGGTTGCATCATAAAGCGCATGAAATGAGGAGTAAAATGCACTATTAAAATTCTAGGGTAGGGCAATCAGAGACCCGATTAGATCATTTTATATTATTGTTAATATAAGTATTCAACGTAATTTTATCACATTTGTTGAATTTACGTCGCTCCTATTTCAGATAGCGTATTTGGCGAGGCGGCATCTGAAAGCTCATGGAATGTCGAGTAAAATGCACTATTAAACTTCTATGATAGGGCAATCAGAGACCCGATTAGATCGTTTCATATTACGATTAATATAAGAATTCAGTGAAATTCTATCACATTTGTTCAATTTACGTCGCTCCATCTTCAGATAGCGTATTGGGCTATGCGGAACCTTAAAGCGCATGAAATGACGAGTAAAATGCACTATTAAACTTCTATGATAGGGCAATCAGGGACCCGATTAGATCATTTTAAATTATGGTCAAGATAAGTATTCTGCTTAATTCTGTCACATTTGTTCAGTTTACGACGCTCCTATTTCAGATAGCGTATTTGGCGAGGCGGCATCTGAAAGCTCATGGAATGTCGAGTAAAATGCACTATTAAACTTCTATGATAGGGCAATCAGAGACCCGATTAGATCATTTTATATTATGGTAATATAAGAATTCAGTGAAATTCTATCACATTTGTTCAATTTACGTCGCTCCAACTTCAGATAGCGTATTGGGCTAGACAGTACCTTAAAGCGCATGAAATGTCGAGTAAAATGAACTATTAAACCACTATGATAGGGCAATCAGAGACCCGATTAGATCATTTTAAATTCTGGTTATGTTAAGAATTCTGCGTAATTCTATCACATTTGTTCAATTTATGTCGCTCCTGTTTCAGATAGCGTATTGGGCTAGGCGGCACCTTAAAGCGCATGAAATGTCGAGTAAGACGCACTACTAAACTTCTCGGATAGGGCAATCAGAGACCCGATTAGGTCATCTTATATTATGGTTAATATAAGAGTTCAGCGAAATTTTATCACATTTGTTCAATTTACGTCGCCCCTATTTCAAATAGCGTATTGGGCTAGGTGGCATCTGAAAGCGCATGAAATGTCAAGTAAAATGCATTATTAAACTTCTAGGGTAGGGCAAACAGAGACCCGATTAGGTCATTTTATATTATGGTTAATTTAAGAATTCAGCGAGATTCTATCACATTTGTTCAATTTACGTCGCTCCTATTTCAGATAGCGTATTGGGCTAGGCGGCATTTTAAAGCGCGCAGAATGGCGAGTAAAATGCACTACTAACCTTCTATGATGGGGCAATCGAAGACCCGATTAGATCATTCTATATTATGGTTAATATAAGAATTCTGCGTAATTCTATCACATTTGTTCAATTTATGTCGCTTCTGTTTCAGATATCGTATTGGGCTAGGCGGCACCTTAAAGCGCATGAAATGACGAGTATAACGCACTATTAAACTTCTATGATAGGGCAATCAGAGACCCGATTAGATCAATTTATACTATTGTTATTATAAAAATGCAGCGTAATTTTATCACATTTGTTCAATTTACGTCGCCCCTATTTCAGCTAGCGTATTAGGCTAGGTGGCATCTTAAACCGCATGAAATGTCGAGTAAAATGCACTATTATACTCCTATGATAGGGCAATCAGAGACCCGATTAGATCATTTTATATTACGGTTAATATAAGAATTCAGCGGAACTCTATCACACTTGTTCAATTTACGTTGTTCCGATTTCAGATAGCATATTGTGCTAGGCGGCGCCTTAAAGCGCATGAAATGACGAGTAAAATGCACTACTAAACTTCTCGGATATGGCAATCAGAGACCCGATTAGGTCATCTTATATTATGGTTAATATAAGAATTGAGCGAAATTCTATCACATTTGCTCAGTTTACGTAGCTCCAATTTCACAAAGCATATTGGGCTAGGCGGCATCTTAAAGCGCATGAAATGTCGAGTAAAATGCACTACCAAACTTCTCGGATAGGGCAATCAGAGACCCGATTAGGTCATCTTATATTATGATTAATATAAGAATTCAGCGAAATTCTATCACATTTGTTCAACTTACGTCGCTCCTGTTTCAGATAGCGTATTGGGCTAAGCGGCACCTTTAAGCGCATGAATTGTCGAGTAAAATGCACTGTTCAACTTCTATGATAGGGCAATCAGAGACCCGAATACATCATTTTATATTATTGTTAATAAAAGAATTGAACGTAATTTTATCACATTTGTTCAATTTACGTCGCCCCTACTTCAGATAGCGTATTGGGCTAGGTGGCATCTTAAAACGCATGAACTGTCGAGTAAAATGCACTACTAAACTTCCCGGATAGGGCAATCAGAGACCCGATTAGATCGTTTTATATTAATGTTAATATAAGAATTCAACGTAGTTTTATCACATTTGTTCAATTTACGTAGCTCCAATTTCAGATAGCGTATTGGATTAGGCGGCATCTTAAAGCGCTTGAAATGTCGAGTAAAATGCACTACTAAACTTCTCGGATAGGGCAATCAGAGACCCGATTAGGTCATCTTATATTATTGTTAATATAACAATTCAGCGAAATTCTATCACATTCGTTCAATTTACGTCGCTCCTATTTCAGATAGCGTATTGGGCTAGGCGGCACCTTAAAGCGCATGAAGTGACGAGTAAAATGCACTATTAAACTTCTATGATAGGGCAATCAGAGACCCGAATAGATCGTATTATATTATGGTTAATATAAGAATTCTGCGTAATTCTATCACATTTGTTCATTTTACGTCGCCCCTATTTCAGATAGCGTATTGTGCTAGGTGGCATCTTAAAGCGCATGAAATGTGGAGTAAAATGAACTATTAAACTTCTATTTTACGGCAACCAGAGACCGGATTATATCATTTTATATTATTGTTCATATAAGAATTCAACGTAATTCTATCACATTTGTTCAATTTACGTCGCTCCAACTTCAGATAGCGTATCGGGAAAAGCGACGCCTAAAAGCGCAAGAAATGGCGAGCAAAATGCGCTATTAAACTTCTAGGATAGGGCAATCAGATATCCGATAGGGTCATCTTATATTATGATTAAGATAAGGATGCACCATAATTCTATCAGATTTGTTCAATTTACGTCGCTCTTATTTCAGATAGCGTATTGGGCTAGGCGGCACCTTAAAGCGCGTGGAATGACGAGTAAAATAAACTATTAAACTTCTATGATAGGGCAATCGGTGAGACGGTTAGATCGTTTTATATTATTGTTAATATAAGAATTCGGCGTAATTTTATCGCATTTGTTCAATTTACGTCGCCATTATTTCACATAGCGTATTGGGCTAAACGGCACCTTAAAGTGCATGAAATGGCGAGTAAAATGCACTACTAAACTTCTATGATAGGGCAATCAGAGACCCGATTAGATCATTTTATATTATGGTTAATTTAAGATTTCAGCGAAACTCTATCACACTTGTTCAATTTACGTAGCTCCAATTTCAGATAGCGAATTGGGCTAGGCGGCACCTTAAAGCGCATGAAATGACGAGTAAAATGCACTATTAAAGGTCTATGATAGGACAATCAGAGACCCGATTAGATCACTTCAAATCATGGTTAATATAAGAATTGAGCTTAATTCTATCACATTTGTTCAACTTACGTCGCTGCTATTTCAGATAGCGTATTGGGCTAAGCGGCACCCTAAAGCGCATGAAATGACGAGTAAGATGCACTGTTAAAGTTCTAAGATAGGGCAATCAGAGACTCGATTAGATCATTTTATATTATTGTTAATATAGGAATTCAGCGTAATTTTATCACAATTTGTTCAATTTACGTGGCCCCTATTTCAGATAGTGTATTGGGCTACGCGGCATCTTAAAGCGCATGAAATGACGAGCAAAATGCACTATTAAACTTCTATGATAGGGCAATCGGAGACCTGATTAGATCATTTTATACTATTGTTATTATAAAAATGCAGCGTAATTTTATCACATTTGTTCAATTTACGTCGCCCCTATTTCAGATATCGTATTGGGCTAGGTGGCATCTTAAAGCGCATGAAATGTCGAGTAAAATGTACTATTAAACTCCTATGATAGGGCAATCAGAGACCCGATTAGATCATTTTATATTATGGTTAATATAAGAATTCAGCGGAACTCTATCACACTTGTTCAATTTACGTAGCTCCGATTTCAGATAGCATATTGTGCTAGGCGGCACCTTAAAGCGCATGAAATGACGAGTAAAATGCACTACTAATCTTCTAGGATAGGGCAATCAGAGACCCGATTAGCTCATCTTATATTATGTTTAATATAAGAATTCTGCGTAATTCTATCACATTTGTTCAATTTACGTCGCTCCTATTTCATATAGCGTTTGGGCTAGGCGGCATCTTAAAGCGCATGAAATGTCGAGTAAAATGCTGTGTTAAGCTTCTCGGATTCGCCCATCAGAGACGCAATTAAATCATTTTGTATTAATGTTAATATGAGAATTCAGGGTAATTCTATCACATTTGGCCAATTTACGTAGCTCCAATTTCAGATAGCGTATTGGGTTAGGCGGCACCTTAAAGCGCATGAAATGTCGAGTAAAATGCACTATTAAGCTTCTGTGATAGTGCAATCAGAGTCCCGATTTGATCATTTTATATTATGGTTAATATAAGAATTCAGAGAAATTCTATCACATTTGTTCAATTTACGTCGCTCCATCTTCAGATAGCGTATTGGTCTAGACAGCACCTTAAAGCGCATGAAATGGCGAGTAAAATCCGCTATTAAACTTCTATGATAGGGCAATCAGAGACCCGATTAGATCATTTTAAATTATGGTTGAGATAAGTATTCTGCATAATTCTATCACATTTGTTCAATTTACGACGCTCCTATTTCAGATAGCGTATTGGACTAGGTGGCATCTTAAAGCGCATGAAATGTCGAGTAAAATGCTGTGGTAAGCTTCTCGGATTCGCCCATCAGAGACGCAATTAAATCATTTTGTATTAATGTTAATATGAGAATTCAGGGTAATTCTATCACATTTGGCCAATTTACGTAGCTCCAATTTCAGATAGCGTATTGGGTTAGGCGGCACCTTAAAGCGCATGAAATGTCGAGTAAAATGCACTATTAAGCTTCTGTGATAGTGCAATCAGAGTCCCGATTTGATCATTTTATATTATGGTTAATATAAGAATTCAGAGAAATTCTATCACATTTGTTCAATTTACGTCGCTCCATCTTCAGATAGCGTATTGGTCTAGACAGCACCTTAAAGCGCATGAAATGGCGAGTAAAATCCGCTATTAAACTTCTATGATAGGGCAATCAGAGACCCGATTAGATCATTTTAAATTATGGTTGAGATAAGTATTCTGCATAATTCTATCACATTTGTTCAATTTACGACGCTCCTATTTCAGATAGCGTATTGGACTAGGTGGCATCTTAAAGCGCATGAAATGTCGAGTAAAATGCTGTGTTAAGCTTCTCGGATTCGCCCATCAGAGACGCAATTAAATCATTTTGTATTAATGTTAATATGAGAATTCAGGGTAATTCCATCACATTTGGCCAATTTACGTAGCTCCAATTTCAGATAGCGTATTGGGTTAGGCGGCACCTTAAAGCGCATGAAATGTCGAGTAAAATGCACTATTAAGCTTCTGTGATAGTGCAATCAGAGTCCCGATTTGATCATTTTATATTATGGTTAATATAAGAATTCAGAGAAATTCTATCACATTTGTTCAATTTACGTCGCTCCATCTTCAGATAGCGTATTGGTCTAGACAGCACCTTAAAGCGCATGAAATGGCGAGTAAAATCCGCTATTAAACTTCTATGATAGGGCAATCAGAGACCCGATTAGATCATTTTAAATTATGGTTGAGATAAGTATTCTGCATAATTCTATCACATTTGTTCAATTTACGACGCTCCTATTTCAGATAGCGTATTGGACTAGGTGGCATCTTAAAGCGCATGAAATGACGAGTAAAATGCACTATTAAACTTCTTTGGTAGGGCAATCAGAGACCCGATCAGATCATTTTATGTTATGGTTAATATAAGAATGCTGCGTAACTCTATCAGATTTATTCAATTTACGCAGCTCCAATTTGAGATAGCCTGTTGGGCTAGGCGGCTCATTAAAGCGCATGAAATGACGAGTAAAATGCACTATTAAACTTCTATGATAGGGCAATCAGACACCCGATTAGGTCATTTTAAATCATGGTTAATATAAGAATTCAGCGAAATTCTATCACATTTGTTCAATTCACGACGCTTCTATATCAGATAGCGTATTGGGCGAGGCGGCATCTTAAAGAGCATGAAATGTCGAGTAAAATGCACTACTGAACTTCTCGGATAGGGCAATCAGAGATCCGATTAGATCATTTTATATTATGGTTAATATAAGAATTCAGCGAAATTCTATCACATTTGTTCAATTTACGACGCTTCTATTTCAGATAGCGTATTGGGCGAGGCGGCATCTGAAAGCGCATGAAATGTCGAGTAAAATGCACTACTAAACTTCTCGGATAGGGCAATCAGAGACCCGATCTGATCATTTTCTATTATTGTTAATATAAGAATGCAGCGTAATTTTATCACATTTGTTAAATTTACGTCGCCCCTATTTCAGATAGCGCATTGGGCTACGTGGTATTTTAAAGCGCATGAAATGTCGAGTGAACTGCACTATTAAAGTTCTATGATAGGGCAATCAGAGACCCGCTTAGATCATTTTCTATTATTGTTAATATAAGAATTCAGCGTAATTTTATCACATTTGTTCAATTTACGTCGCCCCTATTTCAGATAGCGCATTGGGCTACGTGGCATTATAAAGCGCATGAAATGTTGAGTAAAATGCACTACTAAACTTCTCGGATAGGGCAGTCAGAGACCCGATTAGGTCATCTTATATTACGGTTAATATAAGAATTCAGCGAAATTCTATCACATTTGTTCAATTTACGTCGCTCCAACTTCAGATAGCGTATCGGGATAAGCGGCTCCTAAAAGCGCATGTAATGCCGAGCAAAATGCACTATTAAACTTCTATGATACAGCAATCAGAGACCCTATTAGATCATTTTATATTATTGTTAATATAAGAATATAGCGTAATCTTATCACATTTGTTCAATTTACGTCGGCCCTATTTCAGATAGCGTATTGGGCTAGGCGGCACCTGAAAGCGCATGAAATGACGAGTAAAATGCACTATCTAACTTCTATTATAGGGCAATCAGAGACCCGAATAGATCATATTATATTATGGTTAATATAAGAATTCTGCGTAATTCTGTCACATTTGTTCAACTTACGTCGCTGCTATTTCAGATAGCGTATTGGGCTAAGCGGCATCTTAAAGCGCATGAAATGTCGAGCGAAATGCACTAATAAACATCTATGATAGGACAATCAGAGACCCGATTAGATCATTTTATATTATTGTTAATATAAGAATTCTGCGTAATTCTATCACATTTGTTCAATTTACGACGCTTCTATTTCAGACAGCGTATTGGGCGAGGCGGCATCTTAAAGCGCATGAAATGTCGAGCAAAATGCACTACTAAACATCTATGATAGGACAATCAGAGACCCGATTAGATCATTTTATATTATGGTTAATATAAGAATTCAGCGAAATTCTATCACATTTGTTCAATTTACGTCGCTCCTATTTCAGATAGCGTATTGGGCGAGCCGGCACATTAAAGCGCATGGAATATCGAGTAAAATGCACTACTAAACTTCTCGGATAGGGCAATCGGAATCCCGATAAGATCATCTTATATTATTGTTAATTTAAGTATTCATCGTAACTATATCACATTTGTCCAATTCACGTCGCTCCTACACCAGATATCGTGTTGAGATAGGCGGCATTTTAAAGCGCATGAAATGGCGAGTAAAATGCACTACTAAACTTCTCGGATAGGGCAATCAGAGACCCGATCAGGTCATCTTATATTATGATTAATAAAAGAATTCAGCGAAATTCTATCACATTTGTTCAATTTACGTCGCTCCTATTTCAGATAGCGTATTGGGCTAAGCGGCACCTTAAAGCGCATGAAATGACGAGTAAAATGCACTGTTAAACTTCTGTGATAGGGCAATCGGAGACCCGATTTGATCATTTTACATTATTCTTAATATAAGAATTTAGCGTCATTTTATCACATTTTTCAATTTACGTCGCCCCTATTTCAGATAGCGTATTGGGCTAGTTGGCATTTTAAAGCGCATGAAATGTCGAGTAAAATGCACTACTAAACTTCTTGGATAGGGCAATCAGAGACCCGATTAGGTCATCTTATATTATGATTAATATAAGAATTCAGCGAAACTCTACCACATTTGTTCAATTTACGTCGCTCCTATTTCAAATAGCGTATTGGGCTAGGCGGCACCTTAAAGCGCATGAAATGACGAGTGAAATGCACTATTAAACTTCAATGATAGGGCCATCAGAGAACCGGATAGATCGTATTATATTATGTTTAATATAAGAATTCTGCGTAATTCCATCACATTTGTGCAATTTACGTCGCTCCTATTTCAGATAGTATATTGGGCTTGGCGGCATCTTAAAGCGTGTGGAATGACGAGTAAAATGCACTCCTAACCTTCTATGATAGGGCAATCAGAGACCCGATTAGATCATTTTATATTATGGTTTATATAAGAATTCTGCGTAACTCTATCACATTTGTTCAATTTACGTCGCTCCTGTTTCAGATAGCGTATTGGGCGAAGCGGCACCTTAAAGCGCATGAAATGACGAGTAACATGCACTAATAAACTTCTATGATAGGGCAATCCGAGAACCGAATAGATCGTATTGTATTATGCTTAATATAAGAATTCTGCGTAATTCTATCACATTTGTTCAATTTACGTCGCCCCTATTTCAGATAGCGTATTGGGCTAGGTGGCATCTTAAAGCGCATGAAATGTCGAGTAAAATGCACTACCAAACTTCTCGGATAGGGCTAACAGAGACCCGATTAGGTCATCTTATATTATGGTTAATTTAAGAATTCAGCGTAATTTTATCACATTTGTTCGGTTTATATCGCTCCTATTTCCGATAGCGTATTGGGCTAGGCGGCACCTTAAAGCGCATGAAATGACGAGTAAAATTCACTATTAAACTTCTATGATAGGGCAATCAGAGACCCGAATAGATCGTATTATATTATGGTTAATATAAGAATTCTGCGTAATTCTAACACATTTGTTCAATTTATGTCGCTCCTATTTCAGATAGCGTATTGCGTCAGACGGCACCTTACAGCGCATGAAATGACGAGTAAAATGTACTATTAAGCTTCTATGATAGGGCAATCGGAGAACCGAATAGATTGTATTATATTATGGTTAATATAAGAATTCTGCGTAATTCTATCACGTTTGTTTAATTTAAGTAGCTCCAATTTCAGATAGCGTATTGGGCTAGCCGGCATCTTAAAGCGCATGAAGCGTTGAGTAAAATGCACTATTAAACTTCTATGACAGGGCAATCAGAGACCCGAATAGGTCGTATTATATTATTGTTAATATTAGAATTCTGCGTAATTCTATCACGTTTGTTCAATTTACGTAGCTCCAATTTCAGATATCGCATTGTACTAGGCGGCACCTTAAAGCGCATGATATATCGAGTTAAATGCACTACTAATATTCTCGGATAGGGCAATCAGAGACGTGGTTAGGTCATCTTATATTATGGTTAATATAAGAATTCAGCGAAATTTTATCACATTTGTTCAATTTACATCGCCCCTATTTCAGATAGCGTATTGGGCTAGGTGGCATCTTAAAGCGCATGAGATGTCGAGTAAAATGCCCTACTAAACTTCTCGGTTAGGGCAATCAGAGACCCGATTAGGTCATCTTATATTATGGTTAATATAAGAATTCAGCGAAATTTTATCACATTTGTTCAATTTACGTCGCCCCTATTTCAGATAGCGTATTGGTCTAGGAGGCATCTCAAAGCGCATGAGATGACGAATGAAATGCACTATTAAACTTCTAGGGTAGGGCGAACAGAGACTCGATTAGATCATTTTACATTAAGGTTAATATAAGAATTCAAGGAAATTCTATCACATTTGTTCAATTTATGTCGCTCCTATTTCAGATAGCGTATTCGGCTACGCGGCACCTTAAAGCGCATGAAATGACGAGTAAAATGCACTATTATACTTCTATGATAGGGCAATCAGAGACCCGATTAGATCATTTTATATTATTGTCAATATAAGAATTCAACGTAATTTTATCACATTTGTTCAATTTATATCGCTCCTATTTCAGATTGCGTATTGGGCGAGGTGGAACCATAAAGCGCATGAAATGACGAGTAAAATGCACTATTAAACTTCTATGATATGGCAATCAGAGACCCGAATAGATCGTATTATATTATGGTTAATATAAGAATTCTGCGTAATTCTATCACGTTTGTTCAATTTACGTAACTCCAATTTCAGATAGCGCATTGTACTAGGCGGCATCGTAAAGCGCATGAAATTTCGAGTAAAATGCACTACCAAACTTCTCGGATAGGGCTAACAGAGACCCGATTAGGTCATCTTATATTATGGTTAATATAAGAATTCAGGGAAATTTTATCATATTTGTTCAATTTACGTCGCGCCTATTTCAGATAGCGTATTGACCTAGGTGGCATCTTAAAGCGCATGAAATGTCGGGTAAAATGCACCATTAAGCTTCTAGGGTAGGGCAAACAGAGACCCGATTAGATCAATTTATATTATGGTTAATATAAGAATTCAGCGAGATTCTATCACATTTGTTCAATTTACGTCGCTCCTATTACAGCTAGCGTATTGGGCTAAGCGGCATCTCAAAGCGCATGAGATGACGAATGCAATGCACTATTAAACTTCTAGGGTAGGGCGAACAGAGACCCGAATTGATCGTATTATATTACGGTCAATATAAGTATTCTGCTTAATTCTATCACATTTGTTCAATATACGGCGCTCCTATTTCAGATAGCGTATTGGGCTAAGCGCTCATCTTAAAGCGCATGAATTGTCGAGTAAAATACACTACTAACCTTCTAGGATAGGGCAATCAGAGACCCGATTAAATCATTTTATATTATGGTTAATATAAGAATTCAGCGAAATTTTATCACATTTGTTCAATTTATGTCGCTCCTATTTCAGATAGCGTATTCGGCTAGGCGGCATCATAAAGCGCATGACATGTCGAGTAAAATGGACTGTTAAACTTCTAGGTTAGGGCACACAGAGACGCGATTAGATCATTTCGTATTATGGTTAATTTAAGAATTCAGCGAAATTTTATCACATTTGTTCAATTTACGTCGCCCCTATTTCAGATAGCGTATTGGGCTAGGTGGCATCTTAAAGAGCATGAAATGTCGAGTAAAATGCAGTATTAAACTTCTAGGGTAGGGCAAACAGAAACCCGATTAGATCATTTTATATTATGGTTAATATAAGAATTCAGCAAAATTTTATCACAGTTGTTCAATTTACGTCGCTCCTATTTCAGATAGCGTACTGGGCTAGGCGGCACCTTAAAGCGCATGAAATGACGAGTGAAATGCACTATTAAACTTCTATGATAGGGCAGTCAGAAACCAGAATAGATCGTATTATATTATGGTTAATATAAGAATTCTGCGAACTTCTATCACATTTGTCAATTTACGTCGCTCCAAATTCTGATAGCGTATTGGGCTAGGCGGCACATTAAGGCAGTATGAAATGACGAGTAAAATGCACTATTAAACTTCTATGATAGGGCGATCAGAGACCCGATTAGATCATTTTAAATTATGGTTAATATAAGAATTCAGCGTAATTCTATCACATTTGTTCAATTTACGTCGCTCCTATTTCAGATAGCGTATTGCGCTAGACGGCACCTTAAAGCGCATGGGATGACGAGTAAAATGCAGTACTAAACTTCTTTGATAGGGCAATCGGAGACCCGATGAGATCATTTTGTATTATGGATAATATAAGAATTTTGCGTAACTCTATCACATTTATTCAATTTACGCAGCTCCAATTTCAGATAGCGGATTGGGCTAGTCGGCACCTTAAAGCGCATGACATGTCGAGTAAAATGCACTACTGAACTTCTGTGATAGGGCAATCAGAGACCCGAATAGATCATTTTAAATTATGGTTAATATAAGAATTCTGCGTAATTCTATCACATTTGTTCAAATTAGGTCGCTCCTATTTCAGGTAGCCTATTGGGCTAGGCGGCACCTTAAAGCGCATGAAATGACGAGTAAAATGCACTATTAAACTTCTACGATACGGCGATCAGAGACCAGATTAGATCATTTTATATTATTGTTAATATAAGAATGCAGCGTAATTTTATCACATTTGTGCAATTTACGTCGCCCCTATTTCAGATAGCGAATTGGCTTATGTGGCAACTTAAAGCGCATGAAATGTCGAGTAAAATGCATTATTAAACTTCTAGGGTAGGGCAAACAGAGACCTGATTGGATCACTTTATATTATGGTTCATTTAAGTATCCTGCAAATCTGTATCACACTTGTTCAATTTACGGAGCTCCAATTTCAGATAGCGTAGATGGCTAGGCGGCACCTTAAAGCACACGGGAAGACGAGTAACATGCACTATTAAACTTCTATGATAAGGCCATCAGAGATCCGATTAGATCATTTTATATTATGGTTAATATAAGAATTCAGCGTAATTCTATCACATTTGTTCAATTTACGTCGCTCCTATTTCAGGTAGCGTATTGGTCTAAGCGGCATGTTAATGGGCATGAAATGTCGAGTAAAATGCACTACTAAACTACTAGGATAGGACAATCGGAGACCCGATTAGATCATTTTATATTATTCTGAATATAAGAATTTAGCGTCGTTTTATCACATTTTTCTATTTACGTCGCCCCTATTCGAGATAGCGTATTGGGCTAGGTGGCATCTTCAAGAGCATGAAATGTCGAGTAAAATGCACTACTAAATTTCTCGGATAGGGCAATCAGAGACCCTATTAGATCATTTTATATTATGGTTAATATAAGAATTCAATGTAACTCTATCACATTTATTCAATTTACGCAGTTCCTATTTCAGATAGCGTATTGGGCTAAGCGGCACCTTAAAGCGCATGAACTGACGTGTAAAATGCACTATTAAACTTCTATGATAGGGCAATCAGAGTCACGAATAGATCGTATTACATTATGGTTTATATAAGTATGCGGCGTAATTCTATCACATTTGTTCAATTTATGTCGCTCCTATTTCAGATAGCGTATTGGACTAGGCGGCACCTTAAAGCGCATGAAATGTCGAGTATAATGCACTATTAAACTTCTATGATAGGGCAATCAGAGACCCGAATAGATCATATTATATTATGGTTAATATAAGAATTCAGCAAAATTTTATCACATTTGTTCAATTTACGTCACTCCTATTTCAGATAGCGTATTAGGCTAGGCGGCACCTTAAAGCGCATGAAATGGCGAGTAAAATGCACTATTAAACTTCTATGATAGGGCAATCAGAAACCAGAATATATCGTATTATATTATGGTTAATATAAGAATTCTGCGTAATTCTATCACATTTGTTCAATTTATGTCGTTCCCATCTCAGATAGCGTATTGGGCTAGGCGGCACCTTAAAGCGCATGAAATGTCGAGTAAAATGCACTACTAATCTTCTCGGATAGAGCAATCAGAGACCCGATTAGGTCATCTTATACTATGGTTAATATAAGAATTCAGCGAAATTTTATCACATTTGCTCAATTTACGTCGCCCCCATTTCAGATAGCGTATTGAGCTAGGTGGCATCTTAAAGCGCATGAAATGTCGAGTAAAATGCACTATTAAACTCCTAGGGTAGGGTAAACAGAGACCCGAATAGATCGTATTATATTATGGTTAATATAATAATTCTGCGTAATTCTATCACATTTGTTCAATTTATGTCGCTCCTATTTCAGATAGCGTACTGGGCTAAGCGGCGTGTCAAAGCGCATGAAATGGCGAGTAAAATGCACTATTAAACTTCTAGGGTAGCGCGAACAGAGACCAGATTAGATAATTTTATATTTTGGTTAATATAAGAATTCAGCGAAATTCTATCGCATTTGTTCAATTTACGTCGCTCCTATTTCAGATAGCGTATTGGGCTAAGCGGAATATCAAAGCGCATCAAATGGCGAGTAAAATGCACTATTAAACTTCTAGGGTAAGGCAAACAGAGACCCGATAAGATCATTTCATATTACGGTTAATATAAGGATTCAGCATAATTCTATCGCATTTGTTCAATTTACGTCGCTCCTTTTTCAGAAAGCGTATTGGCCTAAGCGGCACCTTAAAGCGCATGAAATGACGAGTAACACGCACTATTAAACTTCTATGATAGGGCAATCAGAGACCCGATTAGATCATTTTAAATTATGGTTAAGATACGAATTCTGCGTAATTCTATCACATTTGTTCAATTTACGACGCTCCTATTTCAAATAGCGTATTGGTCGAGGCGGCACCTTAAAGAGCACCTTAAAGCGCATGGCATGACGAGTAAAATGCAGTACTAAACTTCTTTGATAGGGCAATCGGAGACCCGATGAGATCATTTTGTATTATGGATAATATAAGAATTTTGCGTAACTCTATCACATTTATTCAATTTACGCAGCTCCAATTTCAGATAGCGGATTGGGCTAGTCGGCACCTTAAAGCGCATGACATGTCGAGTAAAATGCACTACTGAACTTCTGTGATAGGGCAATCAGAGACCCGAATAGATCATTTTAAATTATGGTTAATATAAGAATTCTGCGTAATTCTATCACATTTGTTCAAATTAGGTCGCTCCTATTTCAGGTAGCCTATTGGGCTAGGCGGCACCTTAAAGCGCATGAAATGACGAGTAAAATGCACTATTAAACTTCTACGATACGGCGATCAGAGACCAGATTAGATCATTTTATATTATTGTTAATATAAGAATGCAGCGTAATTTTATCACATTTGTGCAATTTACGTCGCCCCTATTTCAGATAGCGAATTGGCTTATGTGGCAACTTAAAGCGCATGAAATGTCGAGTAAAATGCATTATTAAACTTCTAGGGTAGGGCAAACAGAGACCTGATTGGATCATTTTATATTATGGTTCATTTAAGTATCCTGCAAATCTGTATCACACTTGTTCAATTTACGGAGCTCCAATTTCAGATAGCGTAGATGGCTAGGCGGCACCTTAAAGCACACGGGAAGACGAGTAACATGCACTATTAAACTTCTATGATAAGGCCATCAGAGATCCGATTAGATCATTTTATATTATGGTTAATATAAGAATTCAGCGTAATTCTATCACATTTGTTCAATTTACGTCGCTCCTATTTCAGGTAGCGTATTGGTCTAAGCGGCATGTTAATGGGCATGAAATGTCGAGTAAAATGCACTACTAAACTACTAGGATAGGACAATCGGAGACCCGATTAGATCATTTTATATTATTCTGAATATAAGAATTTAGCGTCGTTTTATCACATTTTTCAATTTACGTCGCCCCTATTCGAGATAGCGTATTGGGCTAGGTGGCATCTTCAAGAGCATGAAATGTCGAGTAAAATGCACTACTAAATTTCTCGGATAGGGCAATCAGAGACCCTATTAGATCATTTTATATTATGGTTAATATAAGAATTCAATGTAACTCTATCACATTTATTCAATTTACGCAGTTCCTATTTCAGATAGCGTATTGGGCTAAGCGGCACCTTAAAGCGCATGAACTGACGTGTAAAATGCACTATTAAACTTCTATGATAGGGCAATCAGAGTCACGAATAGATCGTATTACATTATGGTTTATATAAGAATGCGGCGTAATTCTATCACATTTGTTCAATTTATGTCGCTCCTATTTCAGATAGCGTATTGGACTAGGCGGCACCTTAAAGCGCATGAAATGTCGAGTATAATGCACTATTAAACTTCTATGATAGGGCAATCAGAGACCCGAATAGATCATATTATATTATGGTTAATATAAGAATTCAGCAAAATTTTATCACATTTGTTCAATTTACGTCACTCCTATTTCAGATAGCGTATTAGGCTAGGCGGCACCTTAAAGCGCATGAAATGGCGAGTAAAATCCACTATTAAACTTCTATGATAGGGCAATCAGAAACCAGAATATATCGTATTATATTATGGATAATATAAGAATTCTGCGTAATTCTATCACATTTGTTCAATTTATGTCGTTCCCATCTCAGATAGCGTATTGGGCTAGGCGGCACCTTAAAGCGCATGAAATGTCGAGTAAAATGCACTACTAATCTTCTCGGATAGAGCAATCAGAGACCCGATTAGGTCATCTTATACTATGGTTAATATAAGAATTCAGCGAAATTTTATCACATTTGCTCAATTTACGTCGCCCCCATTTCAGATAGCGTATTGAGCTAGGTGGCATCTTAAAGCGCATGAAATGTCGAGTAAAATGCACTATTAAACTCCTAGGGTAGGGTAAACAGAGACCCGAATAGATCGTATTATATTATGGTTAATATAAGAATTCTGCGTAATTCTATCACATTTGTTCAATTTATGTCGCTCCTATTTCAGATAGCGTACTGGGCTAAGCGGCGTGTCAAAGCGCATGAAATGGCGAGTAAAATGCACTATTAAACTTCTAGGGTAGCGCGAACAGAGACCAGATTAGATAATTTTATATTTTGGTTAATATAAGAATTCAGCGAAATTCTATCGCATTTGTTCAATTTACGTCGCTCCTATTTCAGATAGCGTATTGGGCTAAGCGGAATATCAAAGCGCATCAAATGGCGAGTAAAATGCACTATTAAACTTCTAGGGTAAGGCAAACAGAGACCCGATAAGATCATTTCATATTACGGTTAATATAAGGATTCAGCATAATTCTATCGCATTTGTTCAATTTACGTCGCTCCTTTTTCAGAAAGCGTATTGGCCTAAGCGGCACCTTAAAGCGCATGAAATGACGAGTAACACGCACTATTAAACTTCTATGATAGGGCAATCAGAGACCCGATTAGATCATTTTAAATTATGGTTAAGATACGAATTCTGCGTAATTCTATCACATTTGTTCAATTTACGACGCTCCTATTTCAAATAGCGTATTGGTCGAGGCGGCACCTTAAAGAGCACCTTAAAGCGCATGAAATGACGAGTAAAATGCATTACAAAACTTCTAGGATAGGGCAATCAGAGACCCGATTAGGTCACCTTATATTATGATTAATATAAGAATTCAGCCTAATTCTATCACATTTTTTCAATTTACGTCGCTCCTATTTCCGATACCGGATTGTGCTAGACGGCACCTTAAAGCGCATGAAATGACAAGTAAAATGCACTATTATACTTCTAGGGTAGGGCAAAAATAGACCCGATTAGATCATTTTAAATTATGGTTAATTTAAGAATTCAGCGAAATTCTATCACATTTGTTCAATTTATGTCGCTCCTATTTCAGATAGCGTGTTCGGCTAAGCGGGATCTTAAAGCGCATGAAATAACGAGTAAAATGCACTATTAAACTTCTAGGGTAGGGCGAACAGAGACCCGATTAGATCATCTTAGATTATGGTTAATATAAGAATTCAGCGAAATTCTATCACATTTGTTCAATTTACGTCGCTCCTATTTCAAATAGCGTATTGAGCTAAGCGGAATCTCACAGCGCATGAAATGACGAGTAAAATGCAATATTAAACTTCTAGGGTAGGGCGAACGGAGACCCGATTAGATGATTTTATATTATGGTAATTTAAGAATTCAGCAAAATTCTATCACATTTGTTCAATTTACGTCGCTCCTGTTTCAGATAGCGTATTGGGCTAAGCGGCATCTCAAAGCGCATGAAATGGCGAGTAAAATGCACTACTAAACTTCTATGATAGGGCAATCAGAGACCCGATAAGATCATTTTATATTTTGGATAATATAAGAATTCAGCGAAATTCTATCACATTTGTTCAATTTACGTCGCTGCTATTTCAGATAGCTTATTGGGATAAGCGGCATCTCAAAGCGCCAGAAATGGCGAGTAAAATGCACCATTAAACTTCTAGGGTAGGGCAAACAGAGACCCGATTGGATCATTTTATATTACGTTTAATATAAGAATTCAGCGTAATTGTATCACATTTGTTCAATTTACGTCGCTCCTATTTCATATAGCGTATTGAGCTAAGCGGCATCTCAAAGCGCATGAAATGGCGAGTAAAATGCACTACTAAACTTCTATGATAGGGCAATCAGAGACCCGATAAGATCATTTTATATTTTGGATAATATAAGAATTCAGCGAAATTCTATCACATTTGTTCAATTTACGTCGCTGCTATTTCAGATAGCTTATTGGG